>JAUMJL010000554.1:0-429845 GCA_033558185.1 Dromococcyx pavoninus
GACCCAAAAATGGATTGAGGAACCGGAAAATGGATTGAGGAACCGGAAAATGGATTGAGGAACCCAAAAATGGATTGAGGAACCCAAAAATGCATTTAGGAACCATAAAATGAGCTGTGGGACTCAAAAATGAACGGAGGGACCCAAAAATGGCTTGAGGAACCCAAAAATGTACTGAAAACCCAAAAAATGGATAGAGAAACCCAAGAATGGATTGAGGGACACAAAATGGGCTGACGAACCCAAAAATGGATTGAGGAACCCAAAAATGCATTGAGGAAGCATAAAATGAGCTGTGGGACTCAAAAATGAACGGAGGGACCCAAAAATGGCTTGAGGAACCCAAAAATGGATTGAGGAACCCAAAAATGGATTGAGGAAGCAAAAAATGGTTTGAGGGACCAAAAAAACTAACGGAGGGAACCAAAAATGGGTTGTGGGAACCAAAAATGGTTTGTGGAAACAAAAAATGAACTGAGGCACCCAAAAATGAGCCGAAGGACCAGAAAATGGACTGAGGAACTAAAAAATGCGTGAGGAAACCAAAAATGGATTAAGGGCACCAAAAATGGATTGAGGAGTCCAAGAATAGATTGAGGGACCCAAAAATGAACAGAGGGCCCCAAAAATGGATTTAGGAACCCAAAATTGGATTGAGGAACCCAAAAATGTATTGAGAAACCCAAGAATGGATTGAGGGACCCAAAATGGCCTCAGGAACCCAAAAAGGGTTTGAGGAACCCAAAAATGGGTTGAGGAACCCAAAAAGGGACCGAGGGACGCAAAAATAGATTGAGTAGCCCCAAAATGGATTGATGATTCCAAAAATGGATTGAGGACCCAAAAATGAACTGAGGGAACAAAAAATGGATTTACGAGCACAAAAATGGATTGAGGAAACTAAAAATGGGCTGAGGAACCCAAAAACGGATTGAGGAACCCAAGAATGGATTGAGGGACCCAAAAATGAGCTGAGGAAAACAAAAATAAGCTGAGGAAAACAAAAATGGATTCAGGGACCCAAAAATTGATTGAGGAATTCAAAAACGGGCTGAGGGACCCAAAAGTATATTGAGGAACTCAAAAATTGATTGAGGGACCCGAAAATGAATGGAGGGACCCAAAAACGGATTGAGGAACCCAAAAATGGATTGAGTAACCTAAGAATCAATTGAGGAACCAAAGAATGGATTGAGGAACCCAAAAATGGTTTGAGGGACCAAAAACGGGCTGAGGAACCCAGAAATGGGCTGAGGAAACCAGAAATGGATTGAGGAAACTAAAAATGGGTTGATGGCCCCAAAAATGGTTTGAGGAACCCAAAATGGACTGAGGAAACAAAAAATGGACTGAGGAACCCTAAAATATATTGAGGAACCTAAAAAGGGAAGAGGAAACCAAGAATGGATTGAGGAACCCTAGAATGGATTGAGGGACCCTAAAATGAATTGAAGGACACAAAAATGGATTAAGGAACCCAAAAATGGATTGAGGAACTCAAGAATGGATTCAGGTAACCAAAAAAGGTCTGAGGAACCCAAAAAATGGATTTAGGTGGCCTAAAATAGGTTGAAGTAACCAAAAATGTGGTGAAGACCCCAAAAATGGATTGAGGAACCCAAAAACGGATTGAAAAACCCAAAAATGGATAGAGAAACCCAAGAATGCACTGAGGGACCAAAAATATGCTGAAGGACCCAAAAATGAATGGAGTGACCCAAAAATGGTTTCAGGAACCCGAAAATGGGCTGAGGAATTCAAGAATGGATTGAGGGACCCAAAAATGAGGAGGAAACCAAAAATGGGTTGAGGAACCCAAAAAATGGATTCAGGGACCCAAAAATGGATTGAGGAATCAAAAAAACGGGCCAAGGAACCCAAAAATGGGATGAGGAACCCAAAAATTGCCTGAGGAACCCAAAAATGGGCTCAGGAACCCAAAAAAGTATTCAGGGACCAAAAAATGGATTGAGGAACCCAACAATTGATTGAGGAAACCAAAAATGGGCTGAAAGACCAAAAAATGGATTGACAAACGCAAAAATGGATTGAAGGACACAAAAATGGATTGAGGAACCGGAAAATGGATTGTGGAACCCAAAAATAGGCTGAGGAACCCAAAAGTGGATTGAGGGACCAAAAAATGCATTTAAGAAATATAAAATGAGCTGTAGGACTCAAAAATGAACGGAGAGACCCAAAAATGGATTGAGGAACCCAAAAATGGATTGATGAACCCAAAAATTGGCTGAGGAACCCAAATTGGATTGAGGAACCCAAAAATGGATTGAGGAACCCCAAAATGGATTCAGGTAGCCCAAAATGGATGAAGAACCCAAAAATGGTCTGAAGAACCCCAAAATGGACTGATGAATCAAAAAGATGGGCTGAGGAACCCAAAAAATGATTGAGGAATCAAAAAATGGTCTTAGTAACCCGAAAATGTGTTGAGAAACCCAAAAATGGGCTGAAGAACACACAAATGGGCTGAGGAACCCAAAAATAGGCTGAAGAACACACAAATGGGCTGAGGAACCCAAAAATAGGCTGAGAGACTAAAAAAATGGATTGAGGAACCCAGAAATGGATTGAGGAACCTCAAAGTGGATTGAGGAACCCAAAAATGGATTGAGGGATCAAAAAATGGATTGCAGAACCCAAAAATAGGCTGAGGAACCCAAAAGTGGAGTGAGGGACCAAAAAATGGATTGAGGAACCCAAAAATGGATTGAGGAACACAAAAATGGATCGAGGAACTGAAAAATGGGCTGAGGAACCCTAAAATATATTGAGGAACCCTAAAAAGGAATGAGGAACCCAAAAATGGATTGATGGACCCAAAAAAGAATTGAGGGACCCAAAAATGCTCCGAGGGAACCAAAAATCGATTGAGGAACCGAAAAATGGACTGAGGAACCAAAAACTGGATTGAGGAACCCAAGAATGGATCGAGGGACCAAAAATGGATTGAGGAACCCAAGAGTGGAATGAGGTAACCAGAAATGGGCTGAGGAACCCAGCAATCCATTGAGGGACCAAAAAATGGGTTGAAGATCCCCCAAAATGGGTTTAGGAACCATAAAATCTGCTGAGGGACCCAAACATGGGCTGAGGAACCAAAAAATGGTTTGAGGAACACAAAAATGGGCTGAAGAACCCAAGAATGGATTGAGTGACTCAAAAATGGACTCTGGAACCCAAAAGTGCGTGAGGAAACCAAAAATGGATTGAGGAACCGAAGAATGGATTGAGGGACCCAAAAAAGGGCTGAGGAAATCAAAATTGAGCTGAGGAAACCAAATATGGATTAAGGGCACCAAAAATGGATTGAGGAACCCAAAACTGGTTTGAGGGACCAAAACTGGGCTGAGGAACCAAAAATTGGCTGAGGAACCCGAAAACGGATTGAGGAACCCGAAAATGGATTGAAGCACCCAAAAATGGGCTGAAGAACCTAAAAATGGATTTTGGAAACATAAAATGAGCTGAGACACTCAAAGATGAACGGAGACACTCAAAAATGAACGGAGGGACCCAAAAATGGATTGAGGAACCGGAAAATGGATTGAGGAACCGGAAAATGGATTGAGGAACCCAAAAATGGATTGAGGAACCCAAAAATGCATTTAGGAACCATAAAATGAGCTGTGGGACTCAAAAATGAACGGAGGGACCCAAAAATGGCTTGAGGAACCCAAAAATGTACTGAAAACCCAAAAAATGGATAGAGAAACCCAAGAATGGATTGAGGGACACAAAATGGGCTGACGAACCCAAAAATGGATTGAGGAACCCAAAAATGCATTGAGGAAGCATAAAATGAGCTGTGGGACTCAAAAATGAACGGAGGGACCCAAAAATGGCTTGAGGAACCCAAAAATGGATTGAGGAACCCAAAAATGGATTGAGGAAGCAAAAAATGGTTTGAGGGACCAAAAAAACTAACGGAGGGAACCAAAAATGGGTTGTGGGAACCAAAAATGGTTTGTGGAAACAAAAAATGAACTGAGGCACCCAAAAATGAGCCGAAGGACCAGAAAATGGACTGAGGAACTAAAAAATGCGTGAGGAAACCAAAAATGGATTAAGGGCACCAAAAATGGATTGAGGAGTCCAAGAATAGATTGAGGGACCCAAAAATGAACAGAGGGCCCCAAAAATGGATTTAGGAACCCAAAATTGGATTGAGGAACCCAAAAATGTATTGAGAAACCCAAGAATGGATTGAGGGACCAAAAATGGCCTCAGGAACCCAAAAAGGGTTTGAGGAACCCAAAAATGGGTTGAGGAACCCAAAAAGGGACCGAGGGACGCAAAAATAGATTGAGTAGCCCCAAAATGGATTGATGATTCCAAAAATGGATTGAGGGACCCAAAAATGAACTGAGGGAACAAAAAATGGATTTACGAGCACAAAAATGGATTGAGGAAACTAAAAATGGGCTGAGGAACCCAAAAACGGATTGAGGAACCCAAGAATGGATTGAGGGACCCAAAAATGAGCTGAGGAAAACAAAAATAAGCTGAGGAAAACAAAAATGGATTCAGGGACCCAAAAATTGATTGAGGAATTCAAAAACGGGCTGAGGGACCCAAAAGTATATTGAGGAACTCAAAAATTGATTGAGGGACCCGAAAATGAATGGAGGGACCCAAAAACGGATTGAGGAACCCAAAAATGGATTGAGTAACCTAAGAATCAATTGAGGAACCAAAGAATGGATTGAGGAACCCAAAAATGGTTTGAGGGACCAAAAACGGGCTGAGGAACCCAGAAATGGGCTGAGGAAACCAGAAATGGATTGACGGACCCAAAAATGGATTGAGGAACCCAAAAATGGGCTGAGGAACCCAAAAAGGGACCGAGGGACGCAAAAATAGATTGAGTAGCCCCAAAATGGATTGATGATTCCAAAAATGGATTGAGAGCTCCAAAAATGAACTGAGGGAACTAAAAATGGATTGACGAACACAAAAATGGATTGAGGAAGCTAAAAATGGGCTGAGGAACCCAAAAACAAATCGAGGAACCCAAGAATAGATTGAGGGACTAAAATGAGCTGAGGAACCCAAAAATGGGCTGAAGAACCCAAAAATGGATTGAGGAAACTAAAAATGGGTTGATGGCCCCAAA
This sequence comes from Dromococcyx pavoninus, assembly GCA_033558185.1. NCBI lineage: Eukaryota > Metazoa > Chordata > Aves > Cuculiformes > Neomorphidae > Dromococcyx > Dromococcyx pavoninus. Next base: position 5,135 of record JAUMJL010000554.1, read on the forward strand.
AATGGTTTGAGGAACCCAAAATGGACTGAGGAAACAAAAAATGGACTGAGGAACCCTAAAATATATTGAGGAACCCTAAAAAGGGAAGAGGAAACCAAGAATGGATTGAGGAACCCTAGAATGGATTGAGGGACCCTAAAATGAATTGAAGGACACAAAAATGGATTAAGGAACCCAAAAATGGATTGAGGAACTCAAGAATGGATTCAGGTAACCAAAAAAGGTCTGAGGAACCCAAAAAATGGATTTAGGTGGCCTAAAATAGGTTGAAGTAACCAAAAATGTGGTGAAGACCCCAAAAATGGATTGAGGAACCCAAAAACGGATTGAAAAACCCAAAAATGGATAGAGAAACCCAAGAATGCACTGAGGGACCAAAAATATGCTGAAGGACCCAAAAATGAATGGAGTGACCCAAAAATGGTTTCAGGAACCCGAAAATGGGCTGAGGAATTCAAGAATGGATTGAGGGACCCAAAAATGAGGAGGAAACCAAAAATGGGTTGAGGAACCCAAAAAATGGATTCAGGGACCCAAAAATGGATTGAGGAATCAAAAAAACGGGCCAAGGAACCCAAAAATGGGATGAGGAACCCAAAAATTGCCTGAGGAACCCAAAAATGGGCTCAGGAACCCAAAAAAGTATTCAGGGACCAAAAAATGGATTGAGGAACCCAACAATTGATTGAGGAAACCAAAAATGGGCTGAAAGACCAAAAAATGGATTGACAAACGCAAAAATGGATTGAAGGACACAAAAATGGATTGAGGAACCGGAAAATGGATTGTGGAACCCAAAAATAGGCTGAGGAACCCAAAAGTGGATTGAGGGACCAAAAAATGCATTTAAGAAATATAAAATGAGCTGTAGGACTCAAAAATGAACGGAGAGACCCAAAAATGGATTGAGGAACCCAAAAATGGATTGATGAACCCAAAAATTGGCTGAGGAACCCAAATTGGATTGAGGAACCCAAAAATGGATTGAGGAACCCCAAAATGGATTCAGGTAGCCCAAAATGGGATGAAGAACCCAAAATGGTCTGAAGAACCCCAAAATGGACTGATGAATCAAAAAGATGGGCTGAGGAACCCAAAAAATGATTGAGGAATCAAAAAATGGTCTTAGTAACCCGAAAATGTGTTGAGAAACCCAAAAATGGGCTGAAGAACACACAAATGGGCTGAGGAACCCAAAAATAGGCTGAAGAACACACAAATGGGCTGAGGAACCCAAAAATAGGCTGAGAGACTAAAAAAATGGATTGAGGAACCCAGAAATGGATTGAGGAACCTCAAAGTGGATTGAGGAACCCAAAAATGGATTGAGGGATCAAAAAATGGATTGCAGAACCCAAAAATAGGCTGAGGAACCCAAAAGTGGAGTGAGGGACCAAAAAATGGATTGAGGAACCCAAAAATGGATTGAGGAACACAAAAATGGATCGAGGAACTGAAAAATGGGCTGAGGAACCCTAAAATATATTGAGGAACCCTAAAAAGGAATGAGGAACCCAAAAATGGATTGATGGACCCAAAAAAGAATTGAGGGACCCAAAAATGCTCCGAGGGAACCAAAAATCGATTGAGGAACCGAAAAATGGACTGAGGAACCAAAAACTGGATTGAGGAACCCAAGAATGGATCGAGGGACCAAAAATGGATTGAGGAACCCAAGAGTGGAATGAGGTAACCAGAAATGGGCTGAGGAACCCAGCAATCCATTGAGGGACCAAAAAATGGGTTGAAGATCCCCCAAAATGGGTTTAGGAACCATAAAATCTGCTGAGGGACCCAAACATGGGCTGAGGAACCAAAAAATGGTTTGAGGAACACAAAAATGGGCTGAAGAACCCAAGAATGGATTGAGTGACTCAAAAATGGACTCTGGAACCCAAAAGTGCGTGAGGAAACCAAAAATGGATTGAGGAACCGAAGAATGGATTGAGGGACCCAAAAAAGGGCTGAGGAAATCAAAATTGAGCTGAGGAAACCAAATATGGATTAAGGGCACCAAAAATGGATTGAGGAACCCAAAACTGGTTTGAGGGACCAAAACTGGGCTGAGGAACCAAAAATTGGCTGAGGAACCCGAAAACGGATTGAGGAACCCGAAAATGGATTGAAGCACCCAAAAATGGGCTGAAGAACCTAAAAATGGATTTTGGAAACATAAAATGAGCTGAGACACTCAAAGATGAACGGAGACACTCAAAAATGAACGGAGGGACCCAAAAATGGATTGAGGAACCGGAAAATGGATTGAGGAACCGGAAAATGGATTGAGGAACCCAAAAATGGATTGAGGAACCCAAAAATGCATTTAGGAACCATAAAATGAGCTGTGGGACTCAAAAATGAACGGAGGGACCCAAAAATGGCTTGAGGAACCCAAAAATGTACTGAAAACCCAAAAAATGGATAGAGAAACCCAAGAATGGATTGAGGGACACAAAATGGGCTGACGAACCCAAAAATGGATTGAGGAACCCAAAAATGCATTGAGGAAGCATAAAATGAGCTGTGGGACTCAAAAATGAACGGAGGGACCCAAAAATGGCTTGAGGAACCCAAAAATGGATTGAGGAACCCAAAAATGGATTGAGGAAGCAAAAAATGGTTTGAGGGACCAAAAAAACTAACGGAGGGAACCAAAAATGGGTTGTGGGAACCAAAAATGGTTTGTGGAAACAAAAAATGAACTGAGGCACCCAAAAATGAGCCGAAGGACCAGAAAATGGACTGAGGAACTAAAAAATGCGTGAGGAAACCAAAAATGGATTAAGGGCACCAAAAATGGATTGAGGAGTCCAAGAATAGATTGAGGGACCCAAAAATGAACAGAGGGCCCCAAAAATGGATTTAGGAACCCAAAATTGGATTGAGGAACCCAAAAATGTATTGAGAAACCCAAGAATGGATTGAGGGACCCAAAATGGCCTCAGGAACCCAAAAAGGGTTTGAGGAACCCAAAAATGGGTTGAGGAACCCAAAAAGGGACCGAGGGACGCAAAAATAGATTGAGTAGCCCCAAAATGGATTGATGATTCCAAAAATGGATTGAGGGACCCAAAAATGAACTGAGGGAACAAAAAATGGATTTACGAGCACAAAAATGGATTGAGGAAACTAAAAATGGGCTGAGGAACCCAAAAACGGATTGAGGAACCCAAGAATGGATTGAGGGACCCAAAAATGAGCTGAGGAAAACAAAAATAAGCTGAGGAAAACAAAAATGGATTCAGGGACCCAAAAATTGATTGAGGAATTCAAAAACGGGCTGAGGGACCCAAAAGTATATTGAGGAACTCAAAAATTGATTGAGGGACCCGAAAATGAATGGAGGGACCCAAAAACGGATTGAGGAACCCAAAAATGGATTGAGTAACCTAAGAATCAATTGAGGAACCAAAGAATGGATTGAGGAACCCAAAAATGGTTTGAGGGACCAAAAACGGGCTGAGGAACCCAGAAATGGGCTGAGGAAACCAGAAATGGATTGACGGACCCAAAAATGGATTGAGGAACCCAAAAATGGGCTGAGGAACCCAAAAAGGGACCGAGGGACGCAAAAATAGATTGAGTAGCCCCAAAATGGATTGATGATTCCAAAAATGGATTGAGAGCTCCAAAAATGAACTGAGGGAACTAAAAATGGATTGACGAACACAAAAATGGATTGAGGAAGCTAAAAATGGGCTGAGGAACCCAAAAACAAATCGAGGAACCCAAGAATAGATTGAGGGACTAAAATGAGCTGAGGAACCCAAAAATGGGCTGAAGAACCCAAAAATGGATTGAGGAAACTAAAAATGGGTTGATGGCCCCAAAAATGGTTTGAGGAACCCAAAATGGACTGAGGAAACAAAAAATGGACTGAGGAACCCTAAAATATATTGAGGAACCCTAAAAAGGGAAGAGGAAACCAAGAATGGATTGAGGAACCCTAGAATGGATTGAGGGACCCTAAAATGAATTGAAGGACACAAAAATGGATTAAGGAACCCAAAAATGGATTGAGGAACTCAAGAATGGATTCAGGTAACCAAAAAAGGTCTGAGGAACCCAAAAAATGGATTTAGGTGGCCTAAAATAGGTTGAAGTAACCAAAAATGTGGTGAAGACCCCAAAAATGGATTGAGGAACCCAAAAACGGATTGAAAAACCCAAAAATGGATAGAGAAACCCAAGAATGCACTGAGGGACCAAAAATATGCTGAAGGACCCAAAAATGAATGGAGTGACCCAAAAATGGTTTCAGGAACCCGAAAATGGGCTGAGGAATTCAAGAATGGATTGAGGGACCCAAAAATGAGGAGGAAACCAAAAATGGGTTGAGGAACCCAAAAAATGGATTCAGGGACCCAAAAATGGATTGAGGAATCAAAAAAACGGGCCAAGGAACCCAAAAATGGGATGAGGAACCCAAAAATTGCCTGAGGAACCCAAAAATGGGCTCAGGAACCCAAAAAAGTATTCAGGGACCAAAAAATGGATTGAGGAACCCAACAATTGATTGAGGAAACCAAAAATGGGCTGAAAGACCAAAAAATGGATTGACAAACGCAAAAATGGATTGAAGGACACAAAAATGGATTGAGGAACCGGAAAATGGATTGTGGAACCCAAAAATAGGCTGAGGAACCCAAAAGTGGATTGAGGGACCAAAAAATGCATTTAAGAAATATAAAATGAGCTGTAGGACTCAAAAATGAACGGAGAGACCCAAAAATGGATTGAGGAACCCAAAAATGGATTGATGAACCCAAAAATTGGCTGAGGAACCCAAATTGGATTGAGGAACCCAAAAATGGATTGAGGAACCCCAAAATGGATTCAGGTAGCCCAAAATGGGATGAAGAACCCAAAAATGGTCTGAAGAACCCCAAAATGGACTGATGAATCAAAAAGATGGGCTGAGGAACCCAAAAAATGATTGAGGAATCAAAAAATGGTCTTAGTAACCCGAAAATGTGTTGAGAAACCCAAAAATGGGCTGAAGAACACACAAATGGGCTGAGGAACCCAAAAATAGGCTGAAGAACACACAAATGGGCTGAGGAACCCAAAAATAGGCTGAGAGACTAAAAAAATGGATTGAGGAACCCAGAAATGGATTGAGGAACCTCAAAGTGGATTGAGGAACCCAAAAATGGATTGAGGGATCAAAAAATGGATTGCAGAACCCAAAAATAGGCTGAGGAACCCAAAAGTGGAGTGAGGGACCAAAAAATGGATTGAGGAACCCAAAAATGGATTGAGGAACACAAAAATGGATCGAGGAACTGAAAAATGGGCTGAGGAACCCTAAAATATATTGAGGAACCCTAAAAAGGAATGAGGAACCCAAAAATGGATTGATGGACCCAAAAAAGAATTGAGGGACCCAAAAATGCTCCGAGGGAACCAAAAATCGATTGAGGAACCGAAAAATGGACTGAGGAACCAAAAACTGGATCGAGGAACCCAAGAATGGATCGAGGGACCAAAAATGGATTGAGGAACCCAAGAGTGGAATGAGGTAACCAGAAATGGGCTGAGGAACCCAGCAATCCATTGAGGGACCAAAAAATGGGTTGAAGATCCCCCAAAATGGGTTTAGGAACCATAAAATCTGCTGAGGGACCCAAACATGGGCTGAGGAACCAAAAAATGGTTTGAGGAACACAAAAATGGGCTGAAGAACCCAAGAATGGATTGAGTGACTCAAAAATGGACTCTGGAACCCAAAAGTGCGTGAGGAAACCAAAAATGGATTGAGGAACCGAAGAATGGATTGAGGGACCCAAAAAAGGGCTGAGGAAATCAAAATTGAGCTGAGGAAACCAAATATGGATTAAGGGCACCAAAAATGGATTGAGGAACCCAAAACTGGTTTGAGGGACCAAAACTGGGCTGAGGAACCAAAAATTGGCTGAGGAACCCGAAAACGGATTGAGGAACCCGAAAATGGATTGAAGCACCCAAAAATGGGCTGAAGAACCTAAAAATGGATTTTGGAAACATAAAATGAGCTGAGACACTCAAAGATGAACGGAGACACTCAAAAATGAACGGAGGGACCCAAAAATGGATTGAGGAACCGGAAAATGGATTGAGGAACCGGAAAATGGATTGAGGAACCCAAAAATGGATTGAGGAACCCAAAAATGCATTTAGGAACCATAAAATGAGCTGTGGGACTCAAAAATGAACGGAGGGACCCAAAAATGGCTTGAGGAACCCAAAAATGTACTGAAAACCCAAAAAATGGATAGAGAAACCCAAGAATGGATTGAGGGACACAAAATGGGCTGACGAACCCAAAAATGGATTGAGGAACCCAAAAATGCATTGAGGAAGCATAAAATGAGCTGTGGGACTCAAAAATGAACGGAGGGACCCAAAAATGGCTTGAGGAACCCAAAAATGGATTGAGGAACCCAAAAATGGATTGAGGAAGCAAAAAATGGTTTGAGGGACCAAAAAAACTAACGGAGGGAACCAAAAATGGGTTGTGGGAACCAAAAATGGTTTGTGGAAACAAAAAATGAACTGAGGCACCCAAAAATGAGCCGAAGGACCAGAAAATGGACTGAGGAACTAAAAAATGCGTGAGGAAACCAAAAATGGATTAAGGGCACCAAAAATGGATTGAGGAGTCCAAGAATAGATTGAGGGACCCAAAAATGAACAGAGGGCCCCAAAAATGGATTTAGGAACCCAAAACTGGTTTGAGGGACCAAAACTGGGCTGAGGAACCAAAAATTGGCTGAGGAACCCGAAAACGGATTGAGGAACCCGAAAATGGATTGAAGCACCCAAAAATGGGCTGAAGAACCTAAAAATGGATTTTGGAAACATAAAATGAGCTGAGACACTCAAAGATGAACGGAGACACTCAAAAATGAACGGAGGGACCCAAAAATGGATTGAGGAACCGGAAAATGGATTGAGGAACCGGAAAATGGATTGAGGAACCCAAAAATGGATTGAGGAACCCAAAAATGCATTTAGGAACCATAAAATGAGCTGTGGGACTCAAAAATGAACGGAGGGACCCAAAAATGGCTTGAGGAACCCAAAAATGTACTGAAAACCCAAAAAATGGATAGAGAAACCCAAGAATGGATTGAGGGACACAAAATGGGCTGACGAACCCAAAAATGGATTGAGGAACCCAAAAATGCATTGAGGAAGCATAAAATGAGCTGTGGGACTCAAAAATGAACGGAGGGACCCAAAAATGGCTTGAGGAACCCAAAAATGGATTGAGGAACCCAAAAATGGATTGAGGAAGCAAAAAATGGTTTGAGGGACCAAAAAAACTAACGGAGGGAACCAAAAATGGGTTGTGGGAACCAAAAATGGTTTGTGGAAACAAAAAATGAACTGAGGCACCCAAAAATGAGCCGAAGGACCAGAAAATGGACTGAGGAACTAAAAAATGCGTGAGGAAACCAAAAATGGATTAAGGGCACCAAAAATGGATTGAGGAGTCCAAGAATAGATTGAGGGACCCAAAAATGAACAGAGGGCCCCAAAAATGGATTTAGGAACCCAAAATTGGATTGAGGAACCCAAAAATGTATTGAGAAACCCAAGAATGGATTGAGGGACCCAAAATGGCCTCAGGAACCCAAAAAGGGTTTGAGGAACCCAAAAATGGGTTGAGGAACCCAAAAAGGGACCGAGGGACGCAAAAATAGATTGAGTAGCCCCAAAATGGATTGATGATTCCAAAAATGGATTGAGGGACCCAAAAATGAACTGAGGGAACAAAAAATGGATTTACGAGCACAAAAATGGATTGAGGAAACTAAAAATGGGCTGAGGAACCCAAAAACGGATTGAGGAACCCAAGAATGGATTGAGGGACCCAAAAATGAGCTGAGGAAAACAAAAATAAGCTGAGGAAAACAAAAATGGATTCAGGGACCCAAAAATTGATTGAGGAATTCAAAAACGGGCTGAGGGACCCAAAAGTATATTGAGGAACTCAAAAATTGATTGAGGGACCCGAAAATGAATGGAGGGACCCAAAAACGGATTGAGGAACCCAAAAATGGATTGAGTAACCTAAGAATCAATTGAGGAACCAAAGAATGGATTGAGGAACCCAAAAATGGTTTGAGGGACCAAAAACGGGCTGAGGAACCCAGAAATGGGCTGAGGAAACCAGAAATGGATTGACGGACCCAAAAATGGATTGAGGAACCCAAAAATGGGCTGAGGAACCCAAAAAGGGACCGAGGGACGCAAAAATAGATTGAGTAGCCCCAAAATGGATTGATGATTCCAAAAATGGATTGAGAGCTCCAAAAATGAACTGAGGGAACTAAAAATGGATTGACGAACACAAAAATGGATTGAGGAAGCTAAAAATGGGCTGAGGAACCCAAAAACAAATCGAGGAACCCAAGAATAGATTGAGGGACTAAAATGAGCTGAGGAACCCAAAAATGGGCTGAAGAACCCAAAAATGGATTGAGGAAACTAAAAATGGGTTGATGGCCCCAAAAATGGTTTGAGGAACCCAAAATGGGCTGAGGAAACAAAAAATGGACTGAGGAACCCTAAAATATATTGAGGAACCCTAAAAAGGGAAGAGGAAACCAAGAATGGATTGAGGAACCCTAGAATGGATTGAGGGACCCTAAAATGAATTGAAGGACACAAAAATGGATTAAGGAACCCAAAAATGGATTGAGGAACTCAAGAATGGATTCAGGTAACCAAAAAAGGTCTGAGGAACCCAAAAAATGGATTTAGGTGGCCTAAAATAGGTTGAAGTAACCAAAAATGTGGTGAAGACCCCAAAAATGGATTGAGGAACCCAAAAACGGATTGAAAAACCCAAAAATGGATAGAGAAACCCAAGAATGCACTGAGGGACCAAAAATATGCTGAAGGACCCAAAAATGAATGGAGTGACCCAAAAATGGTTTCAGGAACCCGAAAATGGGCTGAGGAATTCAAGAATGGATTGAGGGACCCAAAAATGAGGAGGAAACCAAAAATGGGTTGAGGAACCCAAAAAATGGATTCAGGGACCCAAAAATGGATTGAGGAATCAAAAAAACGGGCCAAGGAACCCAAAAATGGGATGAGGAACCCAAAAATTGCCTGAGGAACCCAAAAATGGGCTCAGGAACCCAAAAAAGTATTCAGGGACCAAAAAATGGATTGAGGAACCCAACAATTGATTGAGGAAACCAAAAATGGGCTGAAAGACCAAAAAATGGATTGACAAACGCAAAAATGGATTGAAGGACACAAAAATGGATTGAGGAACCGGAAAATGGATTGTGGAACCCAAAAATAGGCTGAGGAACCCAAAAGTGGATTGAGGGACCAAAAAATGCATTTAAGAAATATAAAATGAGCTGTAGGACTCAAAAATGAACGGAGAGACCCAAAAATGGATTGAGGAACCCAAAAATGGATTGATGAACCCAAAAATTGGCTGAGGAACCCAAATTGGATTGAGGAACCCAAAAATGGATTGAGGAACCCCAAAATGGATTCAGGTAGCCCAAAATGGGATGAAGAACCCAAAAATGGTCTGAAGAACCCCAAAATGGACTGATGAATCAAAAAGATGGGCTGAGGAACCCAAAAAATGATTGAGGAATCAAAAAATGGTCTTAGTAACCCGAAAATGTGTTGAGAAACCCAAAAATGGGCTGAAGAACACACAAATGGGCTGAGGAACCCAAAAATAGGCTGAAGAACACACAAATGGGCTGAGGAACCCAAAAATAGGCTGAGAGACTAAAAAAATGGATTGAGGAACCCAGAAATGGATTGAGGAACCTCAAAGTGGATTGAGGAACCCAAAAATGGATTGAGGGATCAAAAAATGGATTGCAGAACCCAAAAATAGGCTGAGGAACCCAAAAGTGGAGTGAGGGACCAAAAAATGGATTGAGGAACCCAAAAATGGATTGAGGAACACAAAAATGGATCGAGGAACTGAAAAATGGGCTGAGGAACCCTAAAATATATTGAGGAACCCTAAAAAGGAATGAGGAACCCAAAAATGGATTGATGGACCCAAAAAAGAATTGAGGGACCCAAAAATGCTCCGAGGGAACCAAAAATCGATTGAGGAACCGAAAAATGGACTGAGGAACCAAAAACTGGATCGAGGAACCCAAGAATGGATCGAGGGACCAAAAATGGATTGAGGAACCCAAGAGTGGAATGAGGTAACCAGAAATGGGCTGAGGAACCCAGCAATCCATTGAGGGACCAAAAAATGGGTTGAAGATCCCCCAAAATGGGTTTAGGAACCATAAAATCTGCTGAGGGACCCAAACATGGGCTGAGGAACCAAAAAATGGTTTGAGGAACACAAAAATGGGCTGAAGAACCCAAGAATGGATTGAGTGACTCAAAAATGGACTCTGGAACCCAAAAGTGCGTGAGGAAACCAAAAATGGATTGAGGAACCGAAGAATGGATTGAGGGACCCAAAAAAGGGCTGAGGAAATCAAAATTGAGCTGAGGAAACCAAATATGGATTAAGGGCACCAAAAATGGATTGAGGAACCCAAAACTGGTTTGAGGGACCAAAACTGGGCTGAGGAACCAAAAATTGGCTGAGGAACCCGAAAACGGATTGAGGAACCCGAAAATGGATTGAAGCACCCAAAAATGGGCTGAAGAACCTAAAAATGGATTTTGGAAACATAAAATGAGCTGAGACACTCAAAGATGAACGGAGACACTCAAAAATGAACGGAGGGACCCAAAAATGGATTGAGGAACCGGAAAATGGATTGAGGAACCGGAAAATGGATTGAGGAACCCAAAAATGGATTGAGGAACCCAAAAATGCATTTAGGAACCATAAAATGAGCTGTGGGACTCAAAAATGAACGGAGGGACCCAAAAATGGCTTGAGGAACCCAAAAATGTACTGAAAACCCAAAAAATGGATAGAGAAACCCAAGAATGGATTGAGGGACACAAAATGGGCTGACGAACCCAAAAATGGATTGAGGAACCCAAAAATGCATTGAGGAAGCATAAAATGAGCTGTGGGACTCAAAAATGAACGGAGGGACCCAAAAATGGCTTGAGGAACCCAAAAATGGATTGAGGAACCCAAAAATGGATTGAGGAAGCAAAAAATGGTTTGAGGGACCAAAAAAACTAACGGAGGGAACCAAAAATGGGTTGTGGGAACCAAAAATGGTTTGTGGAAACAAAAAATGAACTGAGGCACCCAAAAATGAGCCGAAGGACCAGAAAATGGACTGAGGAACTAAAAAATGCGTGAGGAAACCAAAAATGGATTAAGGGCACCAAAAATGGATTGAGGAGTCCAAGAATAGATTGAGGGACCCAAAAATGAACAGAGGGCCCCAAAAATGGATTTAGGAACCCAAAATTGGATTGAGGAACCCAAAAATGTATTGAGAAACCCAAGAATGGATTGAGGGACCAAAAATGGCCTCAGGAACCCAAAAAGGGTTTGAGGAACCCAAAAATGGGTTGAGGAACCCAAAAAGGGACCGAGGGACGCAAAAATAGATTGAGTAGCCCCAAAATGGATTGATGATTCCAAAAATGGATTGAGGGACCCAAAAATGAACTGAGGGAACAAAAAATGGATTTACGAGCACAAAAATGGATTGAGGAAACTAAAAATGGGCTGAGGAACCCAAAAACGGATTGAGGAACCCAAGAATGGATTGAGGGACCCAAAAATGAGCTGAGGAAAACAAAAATAAGCTGAGGAAAACAAAAATGGATTCAGGGACCCAAAAATTGATTGAGGAATTCAAAAACGGGCTGAGGGACCCAAAAGTATATTGAGGAACTCAAAAATTGATTGAGGGACCCGAAAATGAATGGAGGGACCCAAAAACGGATTGAGGAACCCAAAAATGGATTGAGTAACCTAAGAATCAATTGAGGAACCAAAGAATGGATTGAGGAACCCAAAAATGGTTTGAGGGACCAAAAACGGGCTGAGGAACCCAGAAATGGGCTGAGGAAACCAGAAATGGATTGACGGACCCAAAAATGGATTGAGGAACCCAAAAATGGGCTGAGGAACCCAAAAAGGGACCGAGGGACGCAAAAATAGATTGAGTAGCCCCAAAATGGATTGATGATTCCAAAAATGGATTGAGAGCTCCCAAAATGAACTGAGGGAACTAAAAATGGATTGACAACCACAAAAATGGATTGAGGAAGCTAAAAATGGGCTGAGGAACCCAAAAACAAATCGAGGAACCCAAGAATAGATTGAGGGACTAAAATGAGCTGAGGAACCCAAAAATGGGCTGAAGAACCCAAAAATGGATTGAGGAAACCTAAGCCTAACCCTAGCCTTACCTCAAGCCTAACCCTAAACACAGCTCTAACCCCAACCCTAACCCCATCCCTAACCCCAACCCAAACACAACCCTAACCTTAACCCTAACCCAAACCTAATGCTAACCCCAAACGTAACCCTTACCCTATACCTAAACGTAACGCTAAGCCCAACCCTAGCCCAACCCTAACTCTAACACTAAACCAACCCTAACACTAACCCTAACCCTAAACCAACCATATCCTTAACCCCAAACCTATCCCTAACCCTAACCCAACTCTAACCCTAACCCTAACACTAACTCTAACCCTAATCATAGAATCTTCCAGTTCGAAAAGACCTTTGAGATCATTGCGTCGAACCACACCCATCATCCCCTAAACCATGTCCCTCCCTTCCTCAGCCGATTTTTGGGTTCCTCAATGAATTCTTAGGTTCCTCAACCCATTTTTGGTTTCCTCAGCACAATTTTGGGTTTCTCAGCCCATTTTTGGGTCTTTCAATCCATTTTTTGGTTCCTCAATACATTTTTTGGTCCCTCAATCCATTTTTGGGTCCCTTAATCCATTTTTGGTTTCCTCGGTCGATTTCTGGGTTCCTAAGACAATTTTTTAGTCCCTCATCCCATTTTTGGGTTCCTCAGCCCATTTTTGCTTTCCTCAGCCCATTTTTGGGTTCCTCAATCTATTTTTTGTGTTCCTCAATCCATTTTGGGGATTCTTCAATCCATTTTTGGGTTCCTCAGCCAATTTTTGGGTTCAATCAAACTAGTTTTGGGTCCCTCAGTCCATTTTTGAGTTCCTCAGCCCATTTTTTGCTTCCAAAACTCATTTTTGGGTCCCTCAGCATAGTTTTGATTCTTCAATCCATTTTTGGGTTCCTCAATCCATTTTTTAGTTCCTCAATTTATTTTTGGGTTCTTCTATCCATTTTTTGATTCCTCAATCCATTTCTGGCTTCCTCAAACCATTTTTGTGTTTCTCAACCCTTTTTTGGGTCTCTCAATCTATTTTTGGTTTCCTCAATCCATTTTTGTGTTACTCAGCCCATATTCGGGTTCCTCAATCCATTTTTGTGTTACTCAGCCCATTTTTGGGTTCCTCAATCCATTTTTGGATCCCTGAATCCATAACCCTAATGCTAACCCTAACCCTAACCTTAACCTTAACCCAACCCTAACCAAACCCTTACCTTAACCCAAACCCTAACCCAAACCCTAAGCCTAACCCTAGCCTTACCTCAAGCCTAACCCTAAACACAACTCTAACCCCAACCCTAACCCCATCCCTAACCCCAACCCAAACACAACCCTAACCTTAACCCTAACCCAAACCTAATGCTAACCCCAAACGTAACCCTTACCCTATACCTAAACGTAACGCTAAGCCCAACCCTAGCCCAACCCTAACTCTAACACTAACCCAACCCTAACACTAACCCTAACCCTAAACCAACCATATCCTTAACCCCAAACCTATCCCTAACCCTAACCCTAACCCAACTCTAACCCTAACCCTAACACTAACTCTAACCCTAATCATAGAATCTTCCAGTTCGAAAAGACCTTTGAGATCATTGCGTCGAACCACACCCATCATCCCCTAAACCATGTCACTCCCTTCCTCAGCCGATTTTTGGGTTCCTCAATGAATTCTTAGGTTCCTCAACCCATTTTTGGTTTCCTCAGCACAATTTTGGGTTTCTCAGCCCATTTTTGGGTCTTTCAATCCATTTTTTGGTTCCTCAATACATTTTTTGGTCCCTCAATCCATTTTTGGGTCCCTTAATCCATTTTTGGTTTCCTCGGTCGATTTCTGGGTTCCTAAGACAATTTTTTAGTCCCTCATCCCATTTTTGGGTTCCTCAGCGCATTTTTGCTTTCCTCAGCCCATTTTTGGGTTCCTCAATCTATTTTTTGTGTTCCTCAATCCATTTTGGGGATTCTTCAATCCATTTCTGGGTTCCTCAGCCAATTTTTGGGTTCATCAAACTATTTTTGGGTCCCTCAGTCCATTTTTGAGTTCCTCAGCCCATTTTTTGCTTCCAAAACTCATTTTTGGGTCCCTCAGCATAGTTTTGATTCTTCAATCCATTTTTGGGTTCCTCAATTCACTTTTTAGTTCCTCAATTTATTTTTGGGTTCTTCTATCCATTTTTTGATTCCTCAATCCATTTCTGGCTTCCTCAAACCATTTTTGTGTTTCTCAAACCTTTTTTGGGTCTCTCAATCTATTTTTGGTTTCCTCAATCCATTTTTGTGTTACTCAGCCCATTTTTGGGTTCCTCAATCCATTTTTGGATCCCTGAATCCATAACCCTAATGCTAACCCTAACTCTAACCTTAACCTTAACCCAACCCTAACCAAACCCTAACCTTAACCCAAACCCTAACCCAAACCCTAAGCCTAACCCTAGCCTTACCTCAAGCCTAACCCTAAACACAACTCTAACCCCAACCCTAACCCCATCCCTAACCCCAACCCAAACACAACCCTAACCTTAACCCTAACCCAAACCTAATGCTAACCCCAAACGTAACCCTTACCCTATACCTAAACGTAACGCTAAGCCCAACCCTAGCCCAACCCTAACTCTAACACTAACCCAACCCTAACACTAACCCTAACCCTAAACCAACCATATCCTTAACCCCAAACCTATCCCTAACCCTAACCCTAACCCTAACCCTAACCCAACTCTAACCCTAACCCTAACACTAACTCTAACCCTAATCATAGAATCTTCCAGTTCGAAAAGACCTTTGAGATCATTGCGTCGAACCACACCCATCATCCCCTAAATCATGTCCCTCCCTTCCTCAGCCGATTTTTGGGTTCCTCAATGAATTCTTAGGTTCCTCAACCCATTTTTGCTTTCCTCCGCACAATTTTGGGTTTCTCAGCCCATTTTTGGGTCTTTCAATCCATTTTTTTGGTTCCTCAATACATTTTTTGGTCCCTCAATCCATTTTTGGGTCCCTTAATCCATTTTTGGTTTCCTCAGTCGATTTCTGGGTTCCTAAGACAATTTTTTAGTCCCTCATCCCATTTTTGGGTTCCTCAGCCCATTTTTGCTTTCCTCAGCCCATTTTTGGGTTCCTCAATCTATTTTTTGTGTTCCTCAATCCATTTTGGGGATTCTTCAATCCATTTTTGGGTTCCTCAGCCAATTTTTGGCTTCATCAAACTATTTTTGGGTCCCTCAGTCCATTTTTGAGTTCCTCAGCCCATTTTTTGCTTCCAAAACTCATTTTTGGGTCCCTCAGCATAGTTTTGATTCTTCAATCCATTTTTGGGTTCCTCAATTCATTTTTTAGTTCCTCAATTTATTTTTGGGTTCTTCTATCCATTTTTTGATTCCTCAATCCATTTCTGGCTTCCTCAAACCATTTTTGTGTTTCTCAACCCTTTTTTGGGTCTCTCAATCTATTTTTGGTTTCCTCAATCCATTTTTGTGTTACTCAGCCCATTTTTGGGTTCCTCAATCCATTTTTGTGTTACTCAGCCCATTTTTGGGTTCCTCAATCCATTTTTGGATCCCTGAATCCATAACCCTAATGCTAACCCTAACCCTAACCTTAACCTTAACCCAACCCTAACCAAACCCTAACCTTAACCCAAACCCTAACCCAAACCCTAAGCCTAACCCTAGCCTTACCTCAAGCCTAACCCTAAACACAACTCTAACCCCAACCCTAACCCCATCCCTAACCCCAACCCAAACACAACCCTAACCTTAACCCTAACCCAAACCTAATGCTAACCCCAAACGTAACCCTTACCCTATACCTAAACGTAACGCTAAGCCCAACCCTAGCCCAACCCTAACTCTAACACTAACCCAACCCTAACACTAACCCTAACCCTAAACCAACCATATTCTTAACCCCAAACCTATCCCTAACCCTAACCCTAACCCAACTCTAACCCTAACCCTAACACTAACTCTAACCCTAATCATAGAATCTTCCAGTTCGAAAAGACCTTTGAGATCATTGCGTCGAACCACACCCATCATCCCCTAAACCATGTCACTCCCTTCCTCAGCCGATTTTTGGGTTCCTCAATGAATTCTTAGGTTCCTCAACCCATTTTGGCTTTCCTCAGCACAATTTTGGGTTTCTCAGCCCATTTTTGGGTCTTTCAATCCATTTTTTTGGTTCCTCAATACATTTTTTGGTCCCTCAAACCATTTTTGGGTCCCTTAATCCATTTTTGGTTTCCTCGGTCGATTTCTGGGTTCCTAAGACAATTTTTTAGTCCCTCATCCCATTTTTGGGTTCCTCAGCCCATTTTTGCTTTCCTCAGCCCATTTTTGGGTTCCTCAATCTATTTTTAGTGTTCCTCAATCCATTTTTGGGATTCTTCAAACCATTTTTGGGTTCCTCAGCCAATTTTTGGGTTCATCAAACTATTTTTGGGTCCCTCAGTCCATTTTTGAGTTCCTCAGCCCATTTTTTGCTTCCAAAACTCATTTTTGGGTCCCTCAGCATAGTTTTGATTCTTCAATCCATTTTTGGGTTCCTCAATCCATTTTTTAGTTCCTCAATTTATTTTTGGGTTCTTCTATCCATTTTTTGATTCCTCAATCCATTTCTGGCTTCCTCAAACCATTTTTGTGTTTCTCAACCCTTTTTTGGGTCTCTCAATCTATTTTTGGTTTCTTCAAACCATTTTTGTGTTACTCAGCCCATTTTTGGGTTCCTCAATCCATTTTTGTGTTACTCAGCCCATTTTTGGGTTCCTCAATCCATTTTTGTGTTACTCAGCCCATTTTTGGGTTCCTCAATCCATTTTTGGATCCCTGAATCCATAACCCTAATGCTAACCCTAACCCTAACCTTAACCTTAACCCAACCCTAACCAAACCCTAACCTTAACCCAAACCCTAACCCAAACCCTAAGCCTAACCCTAGCCTTACCTCAAGCCTAACCCTAAACACAACTCTAACCCCAACCCTAACCCCATCCCTAACCCCAACCCAAACACAACCCTAACCTTAACCCTAACCCAAACCTAATGCTAACCCCAAACGTAACCCTTACCCTATACCTAAACGTAACGCTAAGCCCAACCCTAGCCCAACCCTAACTCTAAGACTAACCCAACCCTAACACTAACCCTAACCCTAAACCAACCATATCCTTAACCCCAAACCTATCCCTAACCCTAACCCTAACCCTAACCCAACTCTAACCCTAACCCTAACACTAACTCTAACCCTAATCATAGAATCTTCCAGTTCGAAAAGACCTTTGAGATCATTGCGTCGAACCACACCCATCATCCCCTAAACCATGTCCCTCCCTTCCTCAGCCGATTTTTGGGTTCCTCAATGAATTCTTAGGTTCCTCAACCCATTTTGGCTTTCCTCAGCACAATTTTGGGTTTCTCAGCCCATTTTTGGGTCTTTCAATCCATTTTTTTGGTTCCTCAATACATTTTTTGGTCTCTCAATCCATTTTTGGGTCCCTTAATCCATTTTTGGTTTCCTCGGTCGATTTCTGGGTTCCTAAGACAATTTTTTAGTCCCTCATCCCATTTTTGGCTTCCTCAGCCCATTTTTGCTTTCCTCAGCCCATTTTTGGGTTCCTCAATCTATTTTTTGTGTTCCTCAATCCATTTTGGGGATTCTTCAATCCATTTTTGGGTTCCTCAGCCAATTTTTGGCTTCATCAAACTATTTTTGGGTCCCTCAGTCCATTTTTGAGTTCCTCAGCCCATTTTTTGCTTCCAAAACTCATTTTTGGGTCCCTCAGCATAGTTTTGATTCTTCAATCCATT
Source organism: Dromococcyx pavoninus (assembly GCA_033558185.1). Taxonomy (NCBI): domain Eukaryota; kingdom Metazoa; phylum Chordata; class Aves; order Cuculiformes; family Neomorphidae; genus Dromococcyx; species Dromococcyx pavoninus. Next base: position 23,229 of record JAUMJL010000554.1, read on the forward strand.
TTTGGGTTCCTCAATCCATTTTTTAGTTCCTCAATTTATTTTTGGGTTCTTCTATCCATTTTTTGATTCCTCAATCCATTTCTGGCTTCCTCAAACCATTTTTGTGTTTCTCAACCCTTTTTTGGGTCTCTCAATCTATTTTTGGTTTCCTCAATCCATTTTTGTGTTACTCAGCCCATTTTTGGGTTCCTCAATCCATTTTTGTGTTACTCAGCCCATTTTTGGGTTCCTCAATCCATTTTTGGATCCCTGAATCCATAACCCTAATGCTAACCCTAACCCTAACCTTAACCTTAACCCAACCCTAACCAAACCCTAACCTTAACCCAAACCCTAACCCAAACCCTAAGCCTAACCCTAGCCTTACCTCAAGCCTAACCCTAAACACAACTCTAACCCCAACCCTAACCCCATCCCTAACCCCAACCCAAACACAACCCTAACCTTAACCCTAACCCAAACCTAATGCTAACCCCAAACGTAACCCTTACCCTATACCTAAACGTAACGCTAAGCCCAACCCTAGCCCAACCCTAACTCTAACACTAACCCAACCCTAACACTAACCCTAACCCTAAACCAACCATATTCTTAACCCCAAACCTATCCCTAACCCTAACCCTAACCCAACTCTAACCCTAACCCTAACACTAACTCTAACCCTAATCATAGAATCTTCCAGTTCGAAAAGACCTTTGAGATCATTGCGTCGAACCACACCCATCATCCCCTAAACCATGTCACTCCCTTCCTCATCCGATTTTTGGGTTCCTCAATGAATTCTTAGGTTCCTCAACCCATTTTGGCTTTCCTCAGCACAATTTTGGGTTTCTCAGCCCATTTTTGGGTCTTTCAATCCATTTTTTTGGTTCCTCAATACATTTTTTGGTCCCTCAATCCATTTTTGGGTCCCTTAATCCATTTTTGGTTTCCTCGGCCGATTTCTGGGTTCCTAAGACAATTTTTTAGTCCCTCATCCCATTTTTGGGTTCCTCAGCCCATTTTTGCTTTCCTCAGCCCATTTTTGGGTTCCTCAATCTATTTTTTGTGTTCCTCAATCCATTTTTGGGATTCTTCAAACCATTTTTGGGTTCCTCAGCCAATTTTTGGGTTCATCAAACTATTTTTGGGTCCCTCAGTCCATTTTTGAGTTCCTCAGCCCATTTTTTGCTTCCAAAACTCATTTTTGGGTCCCTCAGCATAGTTTTGATTCTTCAATCCATTTTTGGGTTCCTCAATCCATTTTTTAGTTCCTCAAATTATTTTTGGGTTCTTCTATCCATTTTTTGATTCCTCAATCCATTTCTGGCTTCCTCAAACCATTTTTGTGTTTCTCAACCCTTTTTTGGTTCTCTCAATCTATTTTTGGTTTCTTCGATCCATTTTTGTGTTACTCAGCCCATTTTTGGGTTCCTCAATCCATTTTTGTGTTACTCAGCCCATTTTTGGGTTCCTCAATCCATTTTTGGATCCCTGAATCCATAACCCTAATGCTAACCCTAACCCTAACCTTAACCTTAACCCAACCCTAACCAAACCCTAACCTTAACCCAAACCCTAACCCAAACCCTAAGCCTAACCCTAGCCTTACCTCAAGCCTAACCCTAAACACAACTCTAACCCCAACCCTAACCCCATCCCTAACCCCAACCCAAACACAACCCTAACCTTAACCCTAACCCAAACCTAATGCTAACCCCAAACGTAACCCTTATCCTATACCTAAACGTAACGCTAAGCCCAACCCTAGCCCAACCCTAACTCTAAGACTAACCCAACCCTAACACTAAGCCTAACCCTAAACCAACCATATCCTTAACCCCAAACCTATCCCTAACCCTAACCCTAACCCTAACCCAACTCTAACCCTAACCCTAACACTAACTCTAACCCTAATCATAGAATCTTCCAGTTCGAAAAGACCTTTGAGATCATTGCGTCGAACCACACCCATCATCCCCTAAAACATGTCCCTCCCTTCCTCAGCCGATTTTTGGGTTCCTCAATGAATTCTTAGGTTCCTCAACCCATTTTGGCTTTCCTCAGCACAATTTTGGGTTTCTCAGCCCATTTTTGGGTCTTTCAATCCATTTTTTTGGTTCCTCAATACATTTTTTGGTCCCTCAATCCATTTTTGGGTCCCTTAATCCATTTTTGGATTCCTCGGTCGATTTCTGGGTTCCTAAGACAATTTTTTAGTCCCTCATCCCATTTTTGGCTTCCTCAGCCCATTTTTGCTTTCCTCAGCCCATTTTTGGGTTCCTCAATCTATTTTTTGTGTTCCTCAATCCATTTTGGGGATTCTTCAATCCATTTTTGGGTTCCTCAGCCAATTTTTGGCTTCATCAAACTATTTTTGGGTCCCTCAGTCCATTTTTGAGTTCCTCAGCCCATTTTTTGCTTCCAAAACTCATTTTTGGGTCCCTCAGCATAGTTTTGATTCTTCAATCCATTTTTGGGTTCCTCAATCCATTTTTTAGTTCCTCAATTTATTTTTGGGTTCTTCTATCCATTTTTTGATTCCTCAATCCATTTCTGGCTTCCTCAAACCATTTTTGTGTTTCTCAACCCTTTTTTGGGTCTCTCAATCTATTTTTGGTTTCTTCAATCCATTTTTGTGTTACTCAGCCCATTTTTGGGTTCTTCAATCCATTTTTGTGTTACTCAGCCCATTTTTGGGTTCCTCAATCCATTTTTGGATCCCTGAATCCATAACCCTAATGCTAACCCTAACCCTAACCTTAACCTTAACCCAACCCTAACCAAACCCTAACCTTAACCCAAACCCTAACCCAAACCCTAAGCCTAACCCTAGCCTTACCTCAAGCCTAACCCTAAACACAACTCTAACCCCAACCCTAACCCCATCCCTAACCCCAACCCTAACCTTAACCCTAACCCAAACCTAATGCTAACCCCAAACGTAACCCTTACCCTATACCTAAACGTAACCCTAAGCCCAACCCTAGCCCAACCCTAACTCTAAGACTAACCCAACCCTAACACTAACCCTAACCCTAAACCAACCATATCCTTAACCCCAAACCTATCCCTAACCCTAACCCTAACCCTAACCCAACTCTAACCCTAACCCTAACACTAACTCTAACCCTAATCATAGAATCTTCCAGTTCGAAAAGACCTTTGAGATCATTGCGTCGAACCACACCCATCATCCCCTAAAACATGTCCCTCCCTTCCTCAGCCGATTTTTGGGTTCCTCAATGAATTCTTAGGTTCCTCAACCCATTTTTGGTTTCCTCAGCACAATTTTGGGTTTCTCAGCCCATTTTTGGGTCTTTCAATCCATTTTTTGGTTCCTCAATACATTTTTTGGTCCCTCAATCCATTTTTGGGTCCCTTAATCCATTTTTGGTTTCCTCGGCCGATTTCTGGGTTCCTAAGACAATTTTTTAGTCCCTCATCCCATTTTTGGGTTCCTCAGCCCATTTTTGCTTTCCTCAGCCCATTTTTGGGTTCCTCAATCTATTTTTTGTGTTCCTCAATCCATTTTGGGGATTCTTCAATCCATTTTTGGGTTCCTCAGCCAATTTTTGGCTTCATCAAACTATTTTTGGGTCCCTCAGTCCATTTTTGAGTTCCTCAGCCCATTTTTTGCTTCCAAAACTCATTTTTGGGTCCCTCAGCATAGTTTTGATTCTTCAATCCATTTTGGGTTCCTCAATCCATTTTTTAGTTCCTCAATTTATTTTTGGGTTCTTCTATCCATTTTTTGATTCCTCAATCCATTTCTGGCTTCCTCAAACCAGTTTTGTGTTTCTCAACCCTTTTTTGGGTCTCTCAATCTATTTTTGGTTTCTTCAATCCATTTTTGTGTTACTCAGCCCATTTTTGGGTTCTTCAATCCATTTTTGTGTTACTCAGCCCATTTTTGGGTTCCTCAATCCATTTTTGGATCCCTGAATCCATAACCCTAATGCTAACCCTAACCCTAACCTTAACCTTAACCCAACCCTAACCAAACCCTAACCTTAACCCAAACCCTAACCCAAACCCTAAGCCTAACCCTAGCCTTACCTCAAGCCTAACCCTAAACACAACTCTAACCCCAACCCTAACCCCATCCCTAACCCCAACCCTAACCTTAACCCTAACCCAAACCTAATGCTAACCCCAAACGTAACCCTTACCCTATACCTAAACGTAACCCTAAGCCCAACCCTAGCCCAACCCTAACTCTAAGACTAACCCAACCCTAACACTAACCCTAACCCTAAACCAACCATATCCTTAACCCCAAACCTATCCCTAACCCTAACCCTAACCCTAACCCAACTCTAACCCTAACCCTAACACTAACTCTAACCCTAATCATAGAATCTTCCAGTTCGAAAAGACCTTTGAGATCATTGCGTCGAACCACACCCATCATCCCCTAAAACATGTCCCTCCCTTCCTCAGCCGATTTTTGGGTTCCTCAATGAATTCTTAGGTTCCTCAACCCATTTTTGGTTTCCTCAGCACAATTTTGGGTTTCTCAGCCCATTTTTGGGTCTTTCAATCCATTTTTTGGTTCCTCAATACATTTTTTGGTCCCTCAATCCATTTTTGGGTCCCTTAATCCATTTTTGGTTTCCTCGGCCGATTTCTGGGTTCCTAAGACAATTTTTTAGTCCCTCATCCCATTTTTGGGTTCCTCAGCCCATTTTGCTTTCCTCAGCCCATTTTTGGGTTCCTCAATCTATTTTTTGTGTTCCTCAATCCATTTTGGGGATTCTTCAATCCATTTTTGGGTTCCTCAGCCAATTTTTGGCTTCATCAAACTATTTTTGGGTCCCTCAGTCCATTTTTGAGTTCCTCAGCCCATTTTTTGCTTCCAAAACTCATTTTTGGGTCCCTCAGCATAGTTTTGATTTTTCAATCCATTTTTGGGTTCCTCAATCCATTTTTTAGTTCCTCAATTTATTTTTGGGTTCTTCTATCCATTTTTTGATTCCTCAATCCATTTCTGGCTTCCTCAAACCATTTTTGTGTTTCTCAACCCTTTTTTGGGTCTCTCAATCTATTTTTGGTTTCTTCAATCCATTTTTGTGTTACTCAGCCCATTTTTGGGTTCTTCAATCCATTTTTGTGTTACTCAGCCCATTTTTGGGTTCCTCAATCCATTTTTGGATCCCTGAATCCATAACCCTAATGCTAACCCTAACCCTAACCTTAACCTTAACCCAACCCTAACCAAACCCTAACCTTAACCCAAACCCTAACCCAAACCCTCAGCCTAACCCTAGCCTTACCTCAAGCCTAACCCTAAACACAACTCTAACCCCAACCCTAACCCCATCCCTAACCCCAACCCTAACCTTAACCCTAACCCAAACCTAATGCTAACCCCAAACGTAACCCTTACCCTATACCTAAACGTAACCCTAAGCCCAACCCTAGCCCAACCCTAACTCTAAGACTAACCCAACCCTAACACTAACCCTAACCCTAAACCAACCATATCCTTAACCCCAAACCTATCCCTAACCCTAACCCTAACCCTAACCCAACTCTAACCCTAACCCTAACACTAACTCTAACCCTAATCATAGAATCTTCCAGTTCGAAAAGACCTTTGAGATCATTGCGTCGAACCACACCCATCATCCCCTAAACCATGTCCCTCCCTTCCTCAGCCGATTTTTGGGTTCCTCAATGAATTCTTAGGTTCCTCAACCCATTTTTGGTTTCCTCAGCACAATTTTGGGTTTCTCAGCCCATTTTTGGGTCTTTCAATCCATTTTTTGGTTCCTCAATACATTTTTTGGTCCCTCAATCCATTTTTGGGTCCCTTAATCCATTTTTGGTTTCCTCGGCCGATTTCTGGGTTCCTAAGACAATTTTTTAGTCCCTCATCCCATTTTTGGGTTCCTCAGCCCATTTTTGCTTTCCTCAGCCCATTTTTGGGTTCCTCAATCTATTTTTTGTGTTCCTCAATCCATTTTGGGGATTCTTCAATCCATTTTTGGGTTCCTCAGCCAATTTTTGGCTTCATCAAACTATTTTTGGGTCCCTCAGTCCATTTTTGAGTTCCTCAGCCCATTTTTTGCTTCCAAAACTCATTTTTGGGTCCCTCAGCATAGTTTTGATTCTTCAATCCATTTTTGGGTTCCTCAATCCATTTTTTAGTTCCTCAATTTATTTTTGGGTTCTTCTATCCATTTTTTGATTCCTCAATCCATTTCTGGCTTCCTCAAACCAGTTTTGTGTTTCTCAACCCTTTTTTGGGTCTCTCAATCTATTTTTGGTCTCCTCAATCCATTTTTGTGTTACTCAGCCCATTTTTGGGTTCCTCAATCCATTTTTGTGTTACTCAGCCCATTTTTGGGTTCCTCAATCCATTTTTGGATCCCTGAATCCATAACCCTAATGCTAACCCTAACCCTAACCTTAACCTTAACCCAACCCTAACCAAACCCTAACCTTAACCCAAACCCTAACCCAAACCCTAAGCCTAACCCTAGCCTTACCTCAACCCTAACCCTAAACACAACTCTAACCCCAACCCTAACCCCATCCCTAACCCCAACCCAAACACAACCCTAACCTTAACCCTAACCCAAACCTAATGCTAACCCCAAACGTAACCCTTACCCTATACCTAAACGTAACGCTAAGCCCAACCCTAGCCCAACCCTAACTCTAACACTAACCCAACCCTAACACTAACCCTAACCCTAAACCAACCATATCCTTAACCCCAAACCTATCCCTAACCCTAACCCTAACCCAACTCTAACCCTAACCCTAACACTAACTCTAACCCTAATCATAGAATCTTCCAGTTCGAAAAGACCTTTGAGATCATTGCGTCGAACCACACCCATCATCCCCTAAACCATGTCACTCCCTTCCTCAGCCGATTTTTGGGTTCCTCAATGAATTCTTAGGTTCCTCAACCCATTTTGGCTTTCCTCAGCACAATTTTGGGTTTCTCAGCCCATTTTTGGGTCTTTCAATCCATTTTTTTGGTTCCTCAATACATTTTTTGGTCCCTCAATCCATTTTTGGGTCCCTTAATCCATTTTTGGTTTCCTCGGTCGATTTCTGGGTTCCTAAGACAATTTTTTAGTCCCTCATCCCATTTTTGGGTTCCTCAGCCCATTTTTGCTTTCCTCAGCCCATTTTTGGGTTCCTCAATCTATTTTTTGTGTTCCTCAATCCATTTTTGGGATTCTTCAAACCATTTTTGGGTTCCTCAGTCAATTTTTGGGTTCATCAAACTATTTTTGGGACCCTCAGTCCATTTTTGAGTTCCTCAGCCCATTTTTTGCTTCCAAAACTCATTTTTGGGTCCCTCAGCATAGTTTTGATTCTTCAATCCATTTTTGGGTTCCTCAATCCATTTTTTAGTTCCTCAATTTATTTTTGGGTTCTTCTATCCATTTTTTGATTCCTCAATCCATTTCTGGCTTCCTCAAACCATTTTTGTGTTTCTCAACCCTTTTTTGGGTCTCTCAATCTATTTTTGGTTTCTTCAATCCATTTTTGTGTTACTCAGCCCATTTTTGGGTTCCTCAATCCATTTTTGTGTTACTCAGCCCATTTTTGGGTTCCTCAATCCATTTTTGGATCCCTGAATCCATAACCCTAATGCTAACCCTAACCCTAACCTTAACCTTAACCCAACCCTAACCAAACCCTAACCTTAACCCAAATCCTAACCCAAACCCTATGTCTAACCCTAGCCTTACCTCAAGCCTAACCCTAAACACAACTCTAACCCCAACCCTAACCCCATCCCTAACCCCAACCCAAACACAACCCTAACCTTAACCCTAACCCAAACCTAATGCTAACCCCAAACGTAACCCTTACCCTATACCTAAACGTAACGCTAAGCCCAACCCTAGCCCAACCCTAACTCTAACACTAACCCAACCCTAACACTAACCCTAACCCTAAACCAACCATATCCTTAACCCCAAACCTATCCCTAACCCTAACCCTAACCCTAACCCAACTCTAACCCTAACCCTAACACTAACTCTAACCCTAATCATAGAATCTTCCAGTTCGAAAAGACCTTTGAGATCATTGCGTCGAACCACACCCATCATCCCCTAAACCATGTCCCTCCCTTCCTCAGCCGATTTTTGGGTTCCTCAATGAATTCTTAGGTTCCTCAACCCATTTTTGCTTTCCTCAGCACAATTTTGGGTTTCTCAGCCCATTTTTGGGTCTTTCAATCCATTTTTTGGTTCCTCAATACATTTTTTGGTCCCTCAATCCATTTTTGGGTCCCTTAATCCATTTTTCGTTTCCTCGGTCGATTTCTGGGTTCCTAAGACAATTTTTTAGTCCCTCATCCCATTTTTGGGTTCCTCAGCCCATTTTTGCTTTCCTCAGCCCATTTTTGGGTTCCTCAATCTATTTTTTGTGTTCCTCAATCCATTTTGGGGATTCTTCAATCCATTTTTGGGTTCCTCAGCCAATTTTTGGGTTCATCAAACTATTTTTGGGTCCCTCAGTCCATTTTTGAGTTCCTCAGCCCATTTTTTGCTTCCAAAACTCATTTTTGGGTCCCTCAGCATAGTTTTGATTCTTCAATCCATTTTTGGGTTCCTCAATCCATTTTTTAGTTCCTCAATTTATTTTTGGGTTCTTCTATCCATTTTTTGATTCCTCAATCCATTTCTGGCTTCCTCAAACCATTTTTGTGTTTCTCAACCCTTTTTTGGGTCTCTCAATCTATTTTTGGTTTCCTCAATCCATTTTTGTGTTACTCAGCCCATTTTTGGGTTCTTCAATCCATTTTTGTGTTACTCAGCCCATTTTTGGGTTCCTCAATCCATTTTTGGATCCCTGAATCCATAACCCTAATGCTAACCCTAACCCTAACCTTAACCTTAACCCAACGCTAACCAAACCCTAACCTTAACCCAAACCCTAACCCAAACCCTAAGCCTAACCCTAGCCTTACCTCAAGCCTAACCCTAAACACAACTCTAACCCCAACCCTAACCCCATCCCTAACCCCAACCCTAACCTTAACCCTAACCCAAACCTAATGCTAACCCCAAACGTAACCCTTACCCTATACCTAAACGTAACCCTAAGCCCAACCCTAGCCCAACCCTAACTCTAAGACTAACCCAACCCTAACACTAACCCTAACCCTAAACCAACCATATCCTTAACCCCAAACCTATCCCTAACCCTAACCCTAACCCTAACCCAACTCTAACCCTAACCCTAACACTAACTCTAACCCTAATCATAGAATCTTCCAGTTCGAAAAGACCTTTGAGATCATTGCGTCGAACCACACCCATCATCCCCTAAAACATGTCCCTCCCTTCCTCAGCCGATTTTTGGGTTCCTCAATGAATTCTTAGGTTCCTCAACCCATTTTTGCTTTCCTCAGCACAATTTTGGGTTTCTCAGCCCATTTTTGGGTCTTTCAATCCATTTTTTGGTTCCTCAATACATTTTTTGGTCCCTCAATCCATTTTTGGGACCCTTAATCCATTTTTGGTTTCCTCGGCCGATTTCTGGGTTCCTAAGACAATTTTTTAGTCCCTCATCCCATTTTTGGCTTCCTCAGCCCATTTTTGCTTTCCTCAGCCCATTTTTGGGTTCCTCAATCTATTTTTTGTGTTCCTCAATCCATTTTGGGGATTCTTCAATCCATTTTTGGGTTCCTCAGCCAATTTTTGGCTTCATCAAACTATTTTTGGGTCCCTCAGTCCATTTTTGAGTTCCTCAGCCCATTTTTTGCTTCCAAAACTCATTTTTGGGTCCCTCAGCATAGTTTTGATTCTTCAATCCATTTTTGGGTTCCTCAATCCATTTTTTAGTTCCTCAATTTATTTTTGGGTTCTTCTATCCATTTTTTGATTCCTCAATCCATTTCTGGCTTCCTCAAACCATTTTTGTGTTTCTCAACCCTTTTTTGGGTCTCTCAATCTATTTTTGGTTTCTTCAATCCATTTTTGTGTTACTCAGCCCATTTTTGGGTTCTTCAATCCATTTTTGTGTTACTCAGCCCATTTTTGGGTTCTTCAATCCATTTTTGTGTTACTCAGCCCATTTTTGGGTTCCTCAATCCATTTTTGGATCCCTGAATCCATAACCCTAATGCTAACCCTAACCCTAACCTTAACCTTAACCCAACCCTAACCAAACCCTAACCTTAACCCAAACCCTAACCCAAACCCTAAGCCTAACCCTAGCCTTACCTCAAGCCTAACCCTAAACACAACTCTAACCCCAACCCTAACCCCATCCCTAACCCCAACCCAAACACAACCCTAACCTTAACCCTAACCCAAACCTAATGCTAACCCCAAACGTAACCCTTACCCTATACCTAAACGTAACGCTAAGCCCAACCCTAGCCCAACCCTAACTCTAACACTAACCCAACCCTAACACTAACCCTAACCCTAAACCAACCATATCCTTAACCCCAAACCTATCCCTAACCCTAACCCTAACCCTAACCCAACTCTAACCCTAACCCTAACACTAACTCTAACCCTAATCATAGAATCTTCCAGTTCGAAAAGACCTTTGAGATCATTGCGTCGAACCACACCCATCATCCCCTAAACCATGTCCCTCCCTTCCTCAGCCGATTTTTGGGTTCCTCAATGAATTCTTAGGTTCCTCAACCCATTTTTGCTTTCCTCAGCACAATTTTGGGTTTCTCAGCCCATTTTTGGGTCTTTCAATCCATTTTTTGGTTCCTCAATACATTTTTTGGTCCCTCAATCCATTTTTGGGTCCCTTAATCCATTTTTCGTTTCCTCGGTCGATTTCTGGGTTCCTAAGACAATTTTTTAGTCCCTCATCCCATTTTTGGGTTCCTCAGCCCATTTTTGCTTTCCTCAGCCCATTTTTGGGTTCCTCAATCTATTTTTTGTGTTCCTCAATCCATTTTGGGGATTCTTCAATCCATTTTTGGGTTCCTCAGCCAATTTTTGGGTTCATCAAACTATTTTTGGGTCCCTCAGTCCATTTTTGAGTTCCTCAGCCCATTTTTTGCTTCCAAAACTCATTTTTGGGTCCCTCAGCATAGTTTTGATTCTTCAATCCATTTTTGGGTTCCTCAATCCATTTTTTAGTTCCTCAATTTATTTTTGGGTTCTTCTATCCATTTTTTGATTCCTCAATCCATTTCTGGCTTCCTCAAACCATTTTTGTGTTTCTCAACCCTTTTTTGGGTCTCTCAATCTATTTTTGGTTTCCTCAATCCATTTTTGTGTTACTCAGCCCATTTTTGGGTTCTTCAATCCATTTTTGTGTTACTCAGCCCATTTTTGGGTTCCTCAATCCATTTTTGGATCCCTGAATCCATAACCCTAATGCTAACCCTAACCCTAACCTTAACCTTAACCCAACGCTAACCAAACCCTAACCTTAACCCAAACCCTAACCCAAACCCTAAGCCTAACCCTAGCCTTACCTCAAGCCTAACCCTAAACACAACTCTAACCCCAACCCTAACCCCATCCCTAACCCCAACCCTAACCTTAACCCTAACCCAAACCTAATGCTAACCCCAAACGTAACCCTTACCCTATACCTAAACGTAACCCTAAGCCCAACCCTAGCCCAACCCTAACTCTAAGACTAACCCAACCCTAACACTAACCCTAACCCTAAACCAACCATATCCTTAACCCCAAACCTATCCCTAACCCTAACCCTAACCCTAACCCAACTCTAACCCTAACCCTAACACTAACTCTAACCCTAATCATAGAATCTTCCAGTTCGAAAAGACCTTTGAGATCATTGCGTCGAACCACACCCATCATCCCCTAAAACATGTCCCTCCCTTCCTCAGCCGATTTTTGGGTTCCTCAATGAATTCTTAGGTTCCTCAACCCATTTTTGCTTTCCTCAGCACAATTTTGGGTTTCTCAGCCCATTTTTGGGTCTTTCAATCCATTTTTTGGTTCCTCAATACATTTTTTGGTCCCTCAATCCATTTTTGGGACCCTTAATCCATTTTTGGTTTCCTCGGCCGATTTCTGGGTTCCTAAGACAATTTTTTAGTCCCTCATCCCATTTTTGGCTTCCTCAGCCCATTTTTGCTTTCCTCAGCCCATTTTTGGGTTCCTCAATCTATTTTTTGTGTTCCTCAATCCATTTTGGGGATTCTTCAATCCATTTTTGGGTTCCTCAGCCAATTTTTGGCTTCATCAAACTATTTTTGGGTCCCTCAGTCCATTTTTGAGTTCCTCAGCCCATTTTTTGCTTCCAAAACTCATTTTTGGGTCCCTCAGCATAGTTTTGATTCTTCAATCCATTTTTGGGTTCCTCAATCCATTTTTTAGTTCCTCAATTTATTTTTGGGTTCTTCTATCCATTTTTTGATTCCTCAATCCATTTCTGGCTTCCTCAAACCATTTTTGTGTTTCTCAACCCTTTTTTGGGTCTCTCAATCTATTTTTGGTTTCTTCAATCCATTTTTGTGTTACTCAGCCCATTTTTGGGTTCTTCAATCCATTTTTGTGTTACTCAGCCCATTTTTGGGTTCTTCAATCCATTTTTGTGTTACTCAGCCCATTTTTGGGTTCCTCAATCCATTTTTGGATCCCTGAATCCATAACCCTAATGCTAACCCTAACCCTAACCTTAACCTTAACCCAACCCTAACCAAACCCTAACCTTAACCCAAACCCTAACCCAAACCCTAAGCCTAACCCTAGCCTTACCTCAAGCCTAACCCTAAACACAACTCTAACCCCAACCCTAACCCCATCCCTAACCCCAACCCTAACCTTAACCCTAACCCAAACCTAATGCTAACCCCAAACGTAACCCTTACCCTATACCTAAACGTAACCCTAAGCCCAACCCTAGCCCAACCCTACCTCTAAGACTAACCCAACCCTAACACTAACCCTAACCCTAAACCAACCATATCCTTAACCCCAAACCTATCCCTAACCCTAACCCTAACCCTAACCCAACTCTAACCCTAACCCTAACACTAACTCTAACCCTAATCATAGAATCTTCCAGTTCGAAAAGACCTTTGAGATCATTGCGTCGAACCACACCCATCATCCCCTAAACCATGTCCCTCCCTTCCTCAGCCGATTTTTGGGTTCCTCAATGAATTCTTAGGTTCCTCAACCCATTTTTGGTTTCCTCAGCACAATTTTGGGTTTCTCAGCCCATTTTTGGGTCTTTCAATCCATTTTTTGGTTCCTCAATACATTTTTTGGTCCCTCAATCCATTTTTGGGTCCCTTAATCCATTTTTGGTTTCCTCGGCCGATTTCTGGGTTCCTAAGACAATTTTTTAGTCCCTCATCCCATTTTTGGGTTCCTCAGCCCATTTTTGCTTTCCTCAGCCCATTTTTGGGTTCCTCAATCTATTTTTTGTGTTCCTCAATCCATTTTTGGGATTCTTCAATCCATTTTTGGGTTCCTCAGCCAATTTTTGGGTTCATCAAACTATTTTTGGGTCCCTCAGTCCATTTTTGAGTTCCTCAGCCCATTTTTTGCTTCCAAAACTCATTTTTGGGTCCCTCAGCATAGTTTTGATTCTTCAATCCATTTTTGGGTTCCTCAATCCATTTTTTAGTTCCTCAATTTATTTTTGGGTTCTTCTATCCATTTTTTGATTCCTCAATCCATTTCTGGCTTCCTCAAACCATTTTTGTGTTTCTCAACCCTTTTTTGGGTCTCTCAATCTATTTTTGGTTTCCTCAATCCATTTTTGTGTTACTCAGCCCATTTTTGGGTTCTTCAATCCATTTTTGTGTTACTCAGCCCATTTTTGGGATCCTCAATCCATTTTTGGATCCCTGAATCCATAACCCTAATGCTAACCCTAACCCTAACCTTAACCTTAACCCAACCCTAACCAAACCCTAACCTTAACCCTAACCCTAACCCAAACCCTAAGCCTAACCCTAGCCTTACCTCAAGCCTAACCCTAAACACAACTCTAACCCCAACCCTAACCCCATCCCTAACCCCAACCCAAACACAACCCTAACCTTAACCCTAACCCAAACCTAATGCTAACCCCAAACGTAACCCTTAACCTATACCTAAACGTAACGCTAAGCCCAACCCTAGCCCAACCCTAACTCTAACACTAACCCAACCCTAACACTAACCCTAACCCTAAACCAACCATATCCTTAACCCCAAACCTATCCCTAACCCAAATCCTAACCCAAACCCTAAGCCTAACCCTAGCCTTACCTCAAGCCTAACCCTAAACACAACTCTAACCCCAACCCTAACCCCATCCCTAACCCCAACCCTAACCTTAACCCTAACCCAAACCTAATGCTAACCCCAAACGTAACCCTTACCCTATACCTAAACGTAACCCTAAGCCCAACCCTAGCCCAACCCTAACTCTAAGACTAACCCAACCCTAACACTAACCCTAACCCTAAACCAACCATATCCTTAACCCCAAACCTATCCCTAACCCTAACCCTAACCCTAACCCAACTCTAACCCTAACCCTAACACTAACTCTAACCCTAATCATAGAATCTTCCAGTTCGAAAAGACCTTTGAGATCATTGCGTCGAACCACACCCATCATCCCCTAAACCATGTCCCTCCCTTCCTCAGCCGATTTTTGGGTTCCTCAATGAATTCTTAGGTTCCTCAACCCATTTTTGGTTTCCTCAGCACAATTTTGGGTTTCTCAGCCCATTTTTGGGTCTTTCAATCCATTTTTTGGTTCCTCAATACATTTTTTGGTCCCTCAATCCATTTTTGGGTCCCTTAATCCATTTTTGGTTTCCTCGGCCGATTTCTGGGTTCCTAAGACAATTTTTTAGTCCCTCATCCCATTTTTGGGTTCCTCAGCCCATTTTTGCTTTCCTCAGCCCATTTTTGGGTTCCTCAATCTATTTTTTGTGTTCCTCAATCCATTTTGGGGATTCTTCAATCCATTTTTGGGTTCCTCAGCCAATTTTTGGCTTCATCAAACTATTTTTGGGTCCCTCAGTCCATTTTTGAGTTCCTCAGCCCATTTTTTGCTTCCAAAACTCATTTTTGGGTCCCTCAGCATAGTTTTGATTCTTCAATCCATTTTTGGGTTCCTCAATCCATTTTTTAGTTCCTCAATTTATTTTTGGGTTCTTCTATCCATTTTTTGATTCCTCAATCCATTTCTGGCTTCCTCAAACCAGTTTTGTGTTTCTCAACCCTTTTTTGGGTCTCTCAATCTATTTTTGGTCTCCTCAATCCATTTTTGTGTTACTCAGCCCATTTTTGGGTTCCTCAATCCATTTTTGTGTTACTCAGCCCATTTTTGGGTTCCTCAATCCATTTTTGGATCCCTGAATCCATAACCCTAATGCTAACCCTAACCCTAACCTTAACCTTAACCCAACCCTAACCAAACCCTAACCTTAACCCAAACCCTAACCCAAACCCTAATCCTAACCCTAGCCTTACCTCAACCCTAACCCTAAACACAACTCTAACCCCAACCCTAACCCCATCCCTAACCCCAACCCAAACACAACCCTAACCTTAACCCTAACCCAAACCTAATGCTAACCCCAAACGTAACCCTTACCCTATACCTAAACGTAACGCTAAGCCCAACCCTAGCCCAACCCTAACTCTAACACTAACCCAACCCTAACACTAACCCTAACCCTAAACCAACCATATCCTTAACCCCAAACCTATCCCTAACCCTAACCCTAACCCAACTCTAACCCTAACCCTAACACTAACTCTAACCCTAATCATAGAATCTTCCAGTTCGAAAAGACCTTTGAGATCATTGCGTCGAACCACACCCATCATCCCCTAAACCATGTCACTCCCTTCCTCAGCCGATTTTTGGGTTCCTCAATGAATTCTTAGGTTCCTCAACCCATTTTGGCTTTCCTCAGCACAATTTTGGGTTTCTCAGCCCATTTTTGGGTCTTTCAATCCATTTTTTTGGTTCCTCAATACATTTTTTGGTCCCTCAATCCATTTTTGGGTCCCTTAATCCATTTTTGGTTTCCTCGGTCGATTTCTGGGTTCCTAAGACAATTTTTTAGTCCCTCATCCCATTTTTGGCTTCCTCAGCCCATTTTTGCTTTCCTCAGCCCATTTTTGGGTTCCTCAATCTATTTTTTGTGTTCCTCAATCCATTTTTGGGATTCTTCAAACCATTTTTGGGTTCCTCAGTCAATTTTTGGGTTCATCAAACTATTTTTGGGACCCTCAGTCCATTTTTGAGTTCCTCAGCCCATTTTTTGCTTCCAAAACTCATTTTTGGGTCCCTCAGCATAGTTTTGATTCTTCAATCCATTTTTGGGTTCCTCAATCCATTTTTTAGTTCCTCAATTTATTTTTGGGTTCTTCTATCCATTTTTTGATTCCTCAATCCATTTCTGGCTTCCTCAAACCATTTTTGTGTTTCTCAACCCTTTTTTGGGTCTCTCAATCTATTTTTGGTTTCTTCAATCCATTTTTGTGTTACTCAGCCCATTTTTGGGTTCCTCAATCCATTTTTGTGTTACTCAGCCCATTTTTGGGTTCCTCAATCCATTTTTGGATCCCTGAATCCATAACCCTAATGCTAACCCTAACCCTAACCTTAACCTTAACCCAACCCTAACCAAACCCTAACCTTAACCCAAATCCTAACCCAAACCCTATGTCTAACCCTAGCCTTACCTCAAGCCTAACCCTAAACACAACTCTAACCCCAACCCTAACCCCATCCCTAACCCCAACCCAAACACAACCCTAACCTTAACCCTAACCCAAACCTAATGCTAACCCCAAACGTAACCCTTACCCTATACCTAAACGTAACGCTAAGCCCAACCCTAGCCCAACCCTAACTCTAACACTAACCCAACCCTAACACTAACCCTAACCCTAAACCAACCATATCCTTAACCCCAAACCTATCCCTAACCCTAACCCTAACCCTAACCCAACTCTAACCCTAACCCTAACACTAACTCTAACCCTAATCATAGAATCTTCCAGTTCGAAAAGACCTTTGAGATCATTGCGTCGAACCACACCCATCATCCCCTAAACCATGTCCCTCCCTTCCTCAGCCGATTTTTGGGTTCCTCAATGAATTCTTAGGTTCCTCAACCCATTTTTGCTTTCCTCAGCACAATTTTGGGTTTCTCAGCCCATTTTTGGGTCTTTCAATCCATTTTTTGGTTCCTCAATACATTTTTTGGTCCCTCAATCCATTTTTGGGTCCCTTAATCCATTTTTCGTTTCCTCGGTCGATTTCTGGGTTCCTAAGACAATTTTTTAGTCCCTCATCCCATTTTTGGGTTCCTCAGCCCATTTTTGCTTTCCTCAGCCCATTTTTGGGTTCCTCAGCCCATTTTTGCTTTCCTCAGCCCATTTTTGGGTTCCTCAATCTATTTTTTGTGTTCCTCAATCCATTTTGGGGATTCTTCAATCCATTTTTGGGTTCCTCAGCCAATTTTTGGGTTCATCAAACTATTTTTGGGTCCCTCAGTCCATTTTTGAGTTCCTCAGCCCATTTTTTGCTTCCAAAACTCATTTTTGGGTCCCTCAGCATAGTTTTGATTCTTCAATCCATTTTTGGGTTCCTCAATCCATTTTTTAGTTCCTCAATTTATTTTTGGGTTCTTCTATCCATTTTTTGATTCCTCAATCCATTTCTGGCTTCCTCAAACCATTTTTGTGTTTCTCAACCCTTTTTTGGGTCTCTCAATCTATTTTTGGTTTCCTCAATCCATTTTTGTGTTACTCAGCCCATTTTTGGGTTCTTCAATCCATTTTTGTGTTACTCAGCCCATTTTTGGGTTCCTCAATCCATTTTTGGATCCCTGAATCCATAACCCTAATGCTAACCCTAACCCTAACCTTAACCTTAACCCAACGCTAACCAAACCCTAACCTTAACCCAAACCCTAACCCAAACCCTAAGCCTAACCCTAGCCTTACCTCAAGCCTAACCCTAAACACAACTCTAACCCCAACCCTAACCCCATCCCTAACCCCAACCCTAACCTTAACCCTAACCCAAACCTAATGCTAACCCCAAACGTAACCCTTACCCTATACCTAAACGTAACCCTAAGCCCAACCCTAGCCCAACCCTAACTCTAAGACTAACCCAACCCTAACACTAACCCTAACCCTAAACCAACCATATCCTTAACCCCAAACCTATCCCTAACCCTAACCCTAACCCTAACCCAACTCTAACCCTAACCCTAACACTAACTCTAACCCTAATCATAGAATCTTCCAGTTCGAAAAGACCTTTGAGATCATTGCGTCGAACCACACCCATCATCCCCTAAAACATGTCCCTCCCTTCCTCAGCCGATTTTTGGGTTCCTCAATGAATTCTTAGGTTCCTCAACCCATTTTTGCTTTCCTCAGCACAATTTTGGGTTTCTCAGCCCATTTTTGGGTCTTTCAATCCATTTTTTGGTTCCTCAATACATTTTTTGGTCCCTCAATCCATTTTTGGGACCCTTAATCCATTTTTGGTTTCCTCGGCCGATTTCTGGGTTCCTAAGACAATTTTTTAGTCCCTCATCCCATTTTTGGCTTCCTCAGCCCATTTTTGCTTTCCTCAGCCCATTTTTGGGTTCCTCAATCTATTTTTTGTGTTCCTCAATCCATTTTGGGGATTCTTCAATCCATTTTTGGGTTCCTCAGCCAATTTTTGGCTTCATCAAACTATTTTTGGGTCCCTCAGTCCATTTTTGAGTTCCTCAGCCCATTTTTTGCTTCCAAAACTCATTTTTGGGTCCCTCAGCATAGTTTTGATTCTTCAATCCATTTTTGGGTTCCTCAATCCATTTTTTAGTTCCTCAATTTATTTTTGGGTTCTTCTATCCATTTTTTGATTCCTCAATCCATTTCTGGCTTCCTCAAACCATTTTTGTGTTTCTCAACCCTTTTTTGGGTCTCTCAATCTATTTTTGGTTTCTTCAATCCATTTTTGTGTTACTCAGCCCATTTTTGGGTTCTTCAATCCATTTTTGTGTTACTCAGCCCATTTTTGGGTTCTTCAATCCATTTTTGTGTTACTCAGCCCATTTTTGGGTTCCTCAATCCATTTTTGGATCCCTGAATCCATAACCCTAATGCTAACCCTAACCCTAACCTTAACCTTAACCCAACCCTAACCAAACCCTAACCTTAACCCAAACCCTAACCCAAACCCTAAGCCTAACCCTAGCCTTACCTCAAGCCTAACCCTAAACACAACTCTAACCCCAACCCTAACCCCATCCCTAACCCCAACCCTAACCTTAACCCTAACCCAAACCTAATGCTAACCCCAAACGTAACCCTTACCCTATACCTAAACGTAACCCTAAGCCCAACCCTAGCCCAACCCTAACTCTAAGACTAACCCAACCCTAACACTAACCCTAACCCTAAACCAACCATATCCTTAACCCCAAACCTATCCCTAACCCTAACCCTAACCCTAACCCAACTCTAACCCTAACCCTAACACTAACTCTAACCCTAATCATAGAATCTTCCAGTTCGAAAAGACCTTTGAGATCATTGCGTCGAACCACACCCATCATCCCCTAAAACATGTCCCTCCCTTCCTCAGCCGATTTTTGGGTTCCTCAATGAATTCTTAGGTTCCTCAACCCATTTTTGCTTTCCTCAGCACAATTTTGGGTTTCTCAGCCCATTTTTGGGTCTTTCAATCCATTTTTTGGTTCCTCAATACATTTTTTGGTCCCTCAATCCATTTTTGGGACCCTTAATCCATTTTTGGTTTCCTCGGCCGATTTCTGGGTTCCTAAGACAATTTTTTAGTCCCTCATCCCATTTTTGGCTTCCTCAGCCCATTTTTGCTTTCCTCAGCCCATTTTTGGGTTCCTCAATCTATTTTTTGTGTTCCTCAATCCATTTTGGGGATTCTTCAATCCATTTTTGGGTTCCTCAGCCAATTTTTGGCTTCATCAAACTATTTTTGGGTCCCTCAGTCCATTTTTGAGTTCCTCAGCCCATTTTTTGCTTCCAAAACTCATTTTTGGGTCCCTCAGCATAGTTTTGATTCTTCAATCCATTTTTGGGTTCCTCAATCCATTTTTTAGTTCCTCAATTTATTTTTGGGTTCTTCTATCCATTTTTTGATTCCTCAATCCATTTCTGGCTTCCTCAAACCAGTTTTGTGTTTCTCAACCCTTTTTTGGGTCTCTCAATCTATTTTTGGTTTCTTCAATCCATTTTTGTGTTACTCAGCCCATTTTTGGGTTCTTCAATCCATTTTTGTGTTACTCAGCCCATTTTTGGGTTCTTCAATCCATTTTTGTGTTACTCAGCCCATTTTTGGGTTCCTCAATCCATTTTTGGATCCCTGAATCCATAACCCTAATGCTAACCCTAACCCTAACCTTAACCTTAACCCAACCCTAACCAAACCCTAACCTTAACCCAAACCCTAACCCAAACCCTAAGCCTAACCCTAGCCTTACCTCAAGCCTAACCCTAAACACAACTCTAACCCCAACCCTAACCCCATCCCTAACCCCAACCCTAACCTTAACCCTAACCCAAACCTAATGCTAACCCCAAACGTAACCCTTACCCTATACCTAAACGTAACCCTAAGCCCAACCCTAGCCCAACCCTAACTCTAAGACTAACCCAACCCTAACACTAACCCTAACCCTAAACCAACCATATCCTTAACCCCAAACCTATCCCTAACCCTAACCCTAACCCTAACCCAACTCTAACCCTAACCCTAACACTAACTCTAACCCTAATCATAGAATCTTCCAGTTCGAAAAGACCTTTGAGATCATTGCGTCGAACCACACCCATCATCCCCTAAACCATGTCCCTCCCTTCCTCAGCCGATTTTTGGGTTCCTCAATGAATTCTTAGGTTCCTCAACCCATTTTTGGTTTCCTCAGCACAATTTTGGGTTTCTCAGCCCATTTTTGGGTCTTTCAATCCATTTTTTGGTTCCTCAATACATTTTTTGGTCCCTCAATCCATTTTTGGGTCCCTTAATCCATTTTTGGTTTCCTCGGCCGATTTCTGGGTTCCTAAGACAATTTTTTAGTCCCTCATCCCATTTTTGGGTTCCTCAGCCCATTTTTGCTTTCCTCAGCCCATTTTTGGGTTCCTCAATCTATTTTTTGTGTTCCTCAATCCATTTTGGGGATTCTTCAATCCATTTTTGGGTTCCTCAGCCAATTTTTGGCTTCATCAAACTATTTTTGGGTCCCTCAGTCCATTTTTGAGTTCCTCAGCCCATTTTTTGCTTCCAAAACTCATTTTTGGGTCCCTCAGCATAGTTTTGATTCTTCAATCCATTTTTGGGTTCCTCAATCCATTTTTTAGTTCCTCAATTTATTTTTGGGTTCTTCTATCCATTTTTTGATTCCTCAATCCATTTCTGGCTTCCTCAAACCAGTTTTGTGTTTCTCAACCCTTTTTTGGGTCTCTCAATCTATTTTTGGTCTCCTCAATCCATTTTTGTGTTACTCAGCCCATTTTTGGGTTCCTCAATCCATTTTTGTGTTACTCAGCCCATTTTTGGGTTCCTCAATCCATTTTTGGATCCCTGAATCCATAACCCTAATGCTAACCCTAACCCTAACCTTAACCTTAACCCAACCCTAACCAAACCCTAACCTTAACCCAAATCCTAACCCAAACCCTATGTCTAACCCTAGCCTTACCTCAACCCTAACCCTAAACACAACTCTAACCCCAACCCTAACCCCATCCCTAACCCCAACCCAAACACAACCCTAACCTTAACCCTAACCCAAACCTAATGCTAACCCCAAACGTAACCCTTACCCTATACCTAAACGTAACGCTAAGCCCAACCCTAGCCCAACCCTAACTCTAAGACTAACCCAACCCTAACACTAACCCTAACCCTAAACCAACCATATCCTTAACCCCAAACCTATCCCTAACCCTAACCCTAACCCTAACCCAACTCTAACCCTAACCCTAACACTAACTCTAACCCTAATCATAGAATCTTCCAGTTCGAAAAGACCTTTGAGATCATTGCGTCGAACCACACCCATCATCCCCTAAACCATGTCCCTCCCTTCCTCAGCCGATTTTTGGGTTCCTCAATGAATTCTTAGGTTCCTCAACCCATTTTTGGTTTCCTCAGCACAATTTTGGGTTTCTCAGCCCATTTTTGGGTCTTTCAATCCATTTTTTGGTTCCTCAATACATTTTTTGGTCCCTCAATCCATTTTTGGGTCCCTTAATCCATTTTTGGTTTCCTCGGCCGATTTCTGGGTTCCTAAGACAATTTTTTAGTCCCTCATCCCATTTTTGGGTTCCTCAGCCCATTTTTGCTTTCCTCAGCCCATTTTTGGGTTCCTCAATCTATTTTTTGTGTTCCTCAATCCATTTTGGGGATTCTTCAATCCATTTTTGGGTTCCTCAGCCAATTTTTGGCTTCATCAAACTATTTTTGGGTCCCTCAGTCCATTTTTGAGTTCCTCAGCCCATTTTTTGCTTCCAAAACTCATTTTTGGGTCCCTCAGCATAGTTTTGATTCTTCAATCCATTTTTGGGTTCCTCAATCCATTTTTTAGTTCCTCAATTTATTTTTGGGTTCTTCTATCCATTTTTTGATTCCTCAATCCATTTCTGGCTTCCTCAAACCAGTTTTGTGTTTCTCAACCCTTTTTTGGGTCTCTCAATCTATTTTTGGTTTCCTCAATCCATTTTTGTTCTACTCAGCCCATTTTTGGGTTCCTCAATCCATTTTTGTGTTACTCAGCCCATTTTTGGGTTCCTCAATCCATTTTTGGATCCCTGAATCCATAACCCTAATGCTAACCCTAACCCTAACCTTAACCTTAACCCAACCCTAACCAAACCCTAACCTTAACCCAAACCCTAACCCAAACCCTAAGCCTAACCCTAGCCTTACCTCAACCCTAACCCTAAACACAACTCTAACCCCAACCCTAACCCCATCCCTAACCCCAACCCAAACACAACCCTAACCTTAACCCTAACCCAAACCTAATGCTAACCCCAAACGTAACCCTTACCCTATACCTAAACGTAACGCTAAGCCCAACCCTAGCCCAACCCTAACTCTAACACTAACCCAACCCTAACACTAACCCTAACCCTAAACCAACCATATCCTTAACCCCAAACCTATCCCTAACCCTAACCCTAACCCTAACCCAACTCTAACCCTAACCCTAACACTAACTCTAACCCTAATCATAGAATCTTCCAGTTCGAAAAGACCTTTGAGATCATTGCGTCGAACCACACCCATCATCCCCTAAACCATGTCCCTCCCTTCCTCAGCCGATTTTTGGGTTCCTCAATGAATTCTTAGGTTCCTCAACCCATTTTTGGTTTCCTCAGCACAATTTTGGGTTTCTCAGCCCATTTTTGGGTCTTTCAATCCATTTTTTGGTTCCTCAATACATTTTTTGGTCCCTCAATCCATTTTTGGGTCCCTTAATCCATTTTTGGTTTCCTCGGCCGATTTCTGGGTTCCTAAGACAATTTTTTAGTCCCTCATCCCATTTTTGGGTTCCTCAGCCCATTTTTGCTTTCCTCAGCCCATTTTTGGGTTCCTCAATCTATTTTTTGTGTTCCTCAATCCATTTTGGGGATTCTTCAATCCATTTTTGGGTTCCTCAGCCAATTTTTGGCTTCATCAAACTATTTTTGGGTCCCTCAGTCCATTTTTGAGTTCCTCAGCCCATTTTTTGCTTCCAAAACTCATTTTTGGGTCCCTCAGCATAGTTTTGATTCTTCAATCCATTTTTGGGTTCCTCAATCCATTTTTTAGTTCCTCAATTTATTTTTGGGTTCTTCTATCCATTTTTTGATTCCTCAATCCATTTCTGGCTTCCTCAAACCATTTTTGTGTTTCTCAACCCTTTTTTGGGTCTCTCAATCTATTTTTGGTTTCCTCAATCCATTTTTGTGTTACTCAGCCCATTTTTGGGTTCCTCAATCCATTTTTGTGTTACTCAGCCCATTTTTGGGTTCCTCAATCCATTTTTGGATCCCTGAATCCATAACCCTAATGCTAACCCTAACCCTAACCTTAACCTTAACCCAACCCTAACCAAACCCTAACCTTAACCCAAACCCTAACCCAAACCCTAAGCCTAACCCTAGCCTTACCTCAACCCTAACCCTAAACACAACTCTAACCCCAACCCTAACCCCATCCCTAACCCCAACCCAAACACAACCCTAACCTTAACCCTAACCCAAACCTAATGCTAACCCCAAACGTAACCCTTACCCTATACCTAAACGTAACGCTAAGCCCAACCCTAGCCCAACCCTAACTCTAACACTAACCCAACCCTAACACTAACCCTAACCCTAAACCAACCATATCCTTAACCCCAAACCTATCCCTAACCCTAACCCTAACCCAACTCTAACCCTAACCCTAACACTAACTCTAACCCTAATCATAGAATCTTCCAGTTCGAAAAGACCTTTGAGATCATTGCGTCGAACCACACCCATCATCCCCTAAACCATGTCACTCCCTTCCTCAGCCGATTTTTGGGTTCCTCAATGAATTCTTAGGTTCCTCAACCCATTTTGGCTTTCCTCAGCACAATTTTGGGTTTCTCAGCCCATTTTTGGGTCTTTCAATCCATTTTTTTGGTTCCTCAATACATTTTTTGGTCCCTCAATCCATTTTTGGGTCCCTTAATCCATTTTTGGTTTCCTCGGTCGATTTCTGGGTTCCTAAGACAATTTTTTAGTCCCTCATCCCATTTTTGGCTTCCTCAGCCCATTTTTGCTTTCCTCAGCCCATTTTTGGGTTCCTCAATCTATTTTTTGTGTTCCTCAATCCATTTTTGGGATTCTTCAAACCATTTTTGGGTTCCTCAGTCAATTTTTGGGTTCATCAAACTATTTTTGGGACCCTCAGTCCATTTTTGAGTTCCTCAGCCCATTTTTTGCTTCCAAAACTCATTTTTGGGTCCCTCAGCATAGTTTTGATTCTTCAATCCATTTTTGGGTTCCTCAATCCATTTTTTAGTTCCTCAATTTATTTTTGGGTTCTTCTATCCATTTTTTGATTCCTCAATCCATTTCTGGCTTCCTCAAACCATTTTTGTGTTTCTCAACCCTTTTTTGGGTCTCTCAATCTATTTTTGGTTTCTTCAATCCATTTTTGTGTTACTCAGCCCATTTTTGGGTTCCTCAATCCATTTTTGTGTTACTCAGCCCATTTTTGGGTTCCTCAATCCATTTTTGGATCCCTGAATCCATAACCCTAATGCTAACCCTAACCCTAACCTTAACCTTAACCCAACCCTAACCAAACCCTAACCTTAACCCAAATCCTAACCCAAACCCTATGTCTAACCCTAGCCTTACCTCAAGCCTAACCCTAAACACAACTCTAACCCCAACCCTAACCCCATCCCTAACCCCAACCCAAACACAACCCTAACCTTAACCCTAACCCAAACCTAATGCTAACCCCAAACGTAACCCTTACCCTATACCTAAACGTAACGCTAAGCCCAACCCTAGCCCAACCCTAACTCTAACACTAACCCAACCCTAACACTAACCCTAACCCTAAACCAACCATATCCTTAACCCCAAACCTATCCCTAACCCTAACCCTAACCCTAACCCAACTCTAACCCTAACCCTAACACTAACTCTAACCCTAATCATAGAATCTTCCAGTTCGAAAAGACCTTTGAGATCATTGCGTCGAACCACACCCATCATCCCCTAAACCATGTCCCTCCCTTCCTCAGCCGATTTTTGGGTTCCTCAATGAATTCTTAGGTTCCTCAACCCATTTTTGCTTTCCTCAGCACAATTTTGGGTTTCTCAGCCCATTTTTGGGTCTTTCAATCCATTTTTTGGTTCCTCAATACATTTTTTGGTCCCTCAATCCATTTTTGGGTCCCTTAATCCATTTTTCGTTTCCTCGGTCGATTTCTGGGTTCCTAAGACAATTTTTTAGTCCCTCATCCCATTTTTGGGTTCCTCAGCCCATTTTTGCTTTCCTCAGCCCATTTTTGGGTTCCTCAATCTATTTTTTGTGTTCCTCAATCCATTTTGGGGATTCTTCAATCCATTTTTGGGTTCCTCAGCCAATTTTTGGGTTCATCAAACTATTTTTGGGTCCCTCAGTCCATTTTTGAGTTCCTCAGCCCATTTTTTGCTTCCAAAACTCATTTTTGGGTCCCTCAGCATAGTTTTGATTCTTCAATCCATTTTTGGGTTCCTCAATCCATTTTTTAGTTCCTCAATTTATTTTTGGGTTCTTCTATCCATTTTTTGATTCCTCAATCCATTTCTGGCTTCCTCAAACCATTTTTGTGTTTCTCAACCCTTTTTTGGGTCTCTCAATCTATTTTTGGTTTCCTCAATCCATTTTTGTGTTACTCAGCCCATTTTTGGGTTCTTCAATCCATTTTTGTGTTACTCAGCCCATTTTTGGGTTCCTCAATCCATTTTTGGATCCCTGAATCCATAACCCTAATGCTAACCCTAACCCTAACCTTAACCTTAACCCAACGCTAACCAAACCCTAACCTTAACCCAAACCCTAACCCAAACCCTAAGCCTAACCCTAGCCTTACCTCAAGCCTAACCCTAAACACAACTCTAACCCCAACCCTAACCCCATCCCTAACCCCAACCCTAACCTTAACCCTAACCCAAACCTAATGCTAACCCCAAACGTAACCCTTACCCTATACCTAAACGTAACCCTAAGCCCAACCCTAGCCCAACCCTAACTCTAAGACTAACCCAACCCTAACACTAACCCTAACCCTAAACCAACCATATCCTTAACCCCAAACCTATCCCTAACCCTAACCCTAACCCTAACCCAACTCTAACCCTAACCCTAACACTAACTCTAACCCTAATCATAGAATCTTCCAGTTCGAAAAGACCTTTGAGATCATTGCGTCGAACCACACCCATCATCCCCTAAAACATGTCCCTCCCTTCCTCAGCCGATTTTTGGGTTCCTCAATGAATTCTTAGGTTCCTCAACCCATTTTTGCTTTCCTCAGCACAATTTTGGGTTTCTCAGCCCATTTTTGGGTCTTTCAATCCATTTTTTGGTTCCTCAATACATTTTTTGGTCCCTCAATCCATTTTTGGGACCCTTAATCCATTTTTGGTTTCCTCGGCCGATTTCTGGGTTCCTAAGACAATTTTTTAGTCCCTCATCCCATTTTTGGCTTCCTCAGCCCATTTTTGCTTTCCTCAGCCCATTTTTGGGTTCCTCAATCTATTTTTTGTGTTCCTCAATCCATTTTGGGGATTCTTCAATCCATTTTTGGGTTCCTCAGCCAATTTTTGGCTTCATCAAACTATTTTTGGGTCCCTCAGTCCATTTTTGAGTTCCTCAGCCCATTTTTTGCTTCCAAAACTCATTTTTGGGTCCCTCAGCATAGTTTTGATTCTTCAATCCATTTTTGGGTTCCTCAATCCATTTTTTAGTTCCTCAATTTATTTTTGGGTTCTTCTATCCATTTTTTGATTCCTCAATCCATTTTTGGCTTCCTCAAACCATTTTTGTGTTTCTCAACCCTTTTTTGGGTCTCTCAATCTATTTTTGGTTTCTTCAATCCATTTTTGTGTTACTCAGCCCATTTTTGGGTTCTTCAATCCATTTTTGTGTTACTCAGCCCATTTTTGGGTTCTTCAATCCATTTTTGTGTTACTCAGCCCATTTTTGGGTTCCTCAATCCATTTTTGGATCCCTGAATCCATAACCCTAATGCTAACCCTAACCCTAACCTTAACCTTAACCCAACCCTAACCAAACCCTAACCTTAACCCAAACCCTAACCCAAACCCTAAGCCTAACCCTAGCCTTACCTCAAGCCTAACCCTAAACACAACTCTAACCCCAACCCTAACCCCATCCCTAACCCCAACCCTAACCTTAACCCTAACCCAAACCTAATGCTAACCCCAAACGTAACCCTTACCCTATACCTAAACGTAACCCTAAGCCCAACCCTAGCCCAACCCTACCTCTAAGACTAACCCAACCCTAACACTAACCCTAACCCTAAACCAACCATATCCTTAACCCCAAACCTATCCCTAACCCTAACCCTAACCCTAACCCAACTCTAACCCTAACCCTAACACTAACTCTAACCCTAATCATAGAATCTTCCAGTTCGAAAAGACCTTTGAGATCATTGCGTCGAACCACACCCATCATCCCCTAAACCATGTCCCTCCCTTCCTCAGCCGATTTTTGGGTTCCTCAATGAATTCTTAGGTTCCTCAACCCATTTTTGCTTTCCTCAGCACAATTTTGGGTTTCTCAGCCCATTTTTGGGTCTTTCAATCCATTTTTTGGTTCCTCAATACATTTTTTGGTCCCTCAATCCATTTTTGGGTCCCTTAATCCATTTTTGGTTTCCTCGGCCGATTTCTGGGTTCC
Organism: Dromococcyx pavoninus; assembly: GCA_033558185.1. Lineage (NCBI taxonomy): Eukaryota > Metazoa > Chordata > Aves > Cuculiformes > Neomorphidae > Dromococcyx > Dromococcyx pavoninus. Next base: position 51,600 of record JAUMJL010000554.1, read on the forward strand.
TAAGACAATTTTTTAGTCCCTCATCCCATTTTTGGGTTCCTCAGCCCATTTTTGCTTTCCTCAGCCCATTTTTGGGTTCCTCAATCTATTTTTTGTGTTCCTCAATCCATTTTGGGGATTCTTCAATCCATTTTTGGGTTCCTCAGCCAATTTTTGGCTTCATCAAACTATTTTTGGGTCCCTCAGTCCATTTTTGAGTTCCTCAGCCCATTTTTTGCTTCCAAAACTCATTTTTGGGTCCCTCAGCATAGTTTTGATTCTTCAATCCATTTTTGGGTTCCTCAATCCATTTTTTAGTTCCTCAATTTATTTTTGGGTTCTTCTATCCATTTTTTGATTCCTCAATCCATTTCTGGCTTCCTCAAACCATTTTTGTGTTTCTCAACCCTTTTTTGGGTCTCTCAATCTATTTTTGGTCTCCTCAATCCATTTTTGTGTTACTCAGCCCATTTTTGGGTTCCTCAATCCATTTTTGTGTTACTCAGCCCATTTTTGGGTTCCTCAATCCATTTTTGGATCCCTGAATCCATAACCCTAATGCTAACCCTAACCCTAACCTTAACCTTAACCCAACCCTAACCAAACCCTAACCTTAACCCAAATCCTAACCCAAACCCTATGTCTAACCCTAGCCTTACCTCAACCCTAACCCTAAACACAACTCTAACCCCAACCCTAACCCCATCCCTAACCCCAACCCAAACACAACCCTAACCTTAACCCTAACCCAAACCTAATGCTAACCCCAAACGTAACCCTTACCCTATACCTAAACGTAACGCTAAGCCCAACCCTAGCCCAACCCTAACTCTAAGACTAACCCAACCCTAACACTAACCCTAACCCTAAACCAACCATATCCTTAACCCCAAACCTATCCCTAACCCTAACCCTAACCCTAACCCAACTCTAACCCTAACCCTAACACTAACTCTAACCCTAATCATAGAATCTTCCAGTTCGAAAAGACCTTTGAGATCATTGCGTCGAACCACACCCATCATCCCCTAAAACATGTCCCTCCCTTCCTCAGCCGATTTTTGGGTTCCTCAATGAATTCTTAGGTTCCTCAACCCATTTTTGCTTTCCTCAGCACAATTTTGGGTTTCTCAGCCCATTTTTGGGTCTTTCAATCCATTTTTTGGTTCCTCAATACATTTTTTGGTCCCTCAATCCATTTTTGGGACCCTTAATCCATTTTTGGTTTCCTCGGCCGATTTCTGGGTTCCTAAGACAATTTTTTAGTCCCTCATCCCATTTTTGGCTTCCTCAGCCCATTTTTGCTTTCCTCAGCCCATTTTTGGGTTCCTCAATCTATTTTTTGTGTTCCTCAATCCATTTTGGGGATTCTTCAATCCATTTTTGGGTTCCTCAGCCAATTTTTGGCTTCATCAAACTATTTTTGGGTCCCTCAGTCCATTTTTGAGTTCCTCAGCCCATTTTTTGCTTCCAAAACTCATTTTTGGGTCCCTCAGCATAGTTTTGATTCTTCAATCCATTTTTGGGTTCCTCAATCCATTTTTTAGTTCCTCAATTTATTTTTGGGTTCTTCTATCCATTTTTTGATTCCTCAATCCATTTTTGGCTTCCTCAAACCATTTTTGTGTTTCTCAACCCTTTTTTGGGTCTCTCAATCTATTTTTGGTTTCTTCAATCCATTTTTGTGTTACTCAGCCCATTTTTGGGTTCTTCAATCCATTTTTGTGTTACTCAGCCCATTTTTGGGTTCTTCAATCCATTTTTGTGTTACTCAGCCCATTTTTGGGTTCCTCAATCCATTTTTGGATCCCTGAATCCATAACCCTAATGCTAACCCTAACCCTAACCTTAACCTTAACCCAACCCTAACCAAACCCTAACCTTAACCCAAACCCTAACCCAAACCCTAAGCCTAACCCTAGCCTTACCTCAAGCCTAACCCTAAACACAACTCTAACCCCAACCCTAACCCCATCCCTAACCCCAACCCTAACCTTAACCCTAACCCAAACCTAATGCTAACCCCAAACGTAACCCTTACCCTATACCTAAACGTAACCCTAAGCCCAACCCTAGCCCAACCCTACCTCTAAGACTAACCCAACCCTAACACTAACCCTAACCCTAAACCAACCATATCCTTAACCCCAAACCTATCCCTAACCCTAACCCTAACCCTAACCCAACTCTAACCCTAACCCTAACACTAACTCTAACCCTAATCATAGAATCTTCCAGTTCGAAAAGACCTTTGAGATCATTGCGTCGAACCACACCCATCATCCCCTAAACCATGTCCCTCCCTTCCTCAGCCGATTTTTGGGTTCCTCAATGAATTCTTAGGTTCCTCAACCCATTTTTGGTTTCCTCAGCACAATTTTGGGTTTCTCAGCCCATTTTTGGGTCTTTCAATCCATTTTTTGGTTCCTCAATACATTTTTTGGTCCCTCAATCCATTTTTGGGTCCCTTAATCCATTTTTGGTTTCCTCGGCCGATTTCTGGGTTCCTAAGACAATTTTTTAGTCCCTCATCCCATTTTTGGGTTCCTCAGCCCATTTTTGCTTTCCTCAGCCCATTTTTGGGTTCCTCAATCTATTTTTTGTGTTCCTCAATCCATTTTGGGGATTCTTCAATCCATTTTTGGGTTCCTCAGCCAATTTTTGGCTTCATCAAACTATTTTTGGGTCCCTCAGTCCATTTTTGAGTTCCTCAGCCCATTTTTTGCTTCCAAAACTCATTTTTGGGTCCCTCAGCATAGTTTTGATTCTTCAATCCATTTTTGGGTTCCTCAATCCATTTTTTAGTTCCTCAATTTATTTTTGGGTTCTTCTATCCATTTTTTGATTCCTCAATCCATTTCTGGCTTCCTCAAACCAGTTTTGTGTTTCTCAACCCTTTTTTGGGTCTCTCAATCTATTTTTGGTCTCCTCAATCCATTTTTGTGTTACTCAGCCCATTTTTGGGTTCCTCAATCCATTTTTGTGTTACTCAGCCCATTTTTGGGTTCCTCAATCCATTTTTGGATCCCTGAATCCATAACCCTAATGCTAACCCTAACCCTAACCTTAACCTTAACCCAACCCTAACCAAACCCTAACCTTAACCCAAATCCTAACCCAAACCCTATGTCTAACCCTAGCCTTACCTCAACCCTAACCCTAAACACAACTCTAACCCCAACCCTAACCCCATCCCTAACCCCAACCCAAACACAACCCTAACCTTAACCCTAACCCAAACCTAATCCTAACCCCAAACGTAACCCTTACCCTATACCTAAACGTAACGCTAAGCCCAACCCTAGCCCAACCCTAACTCTAAGACTAACCCAACCCTAACACTAACCCTAACCCTAAACCAACCATATCCTTAACCCCAAACCTATCCCTAACCCTAACCCTAACCCTAACCCAACTCTAACCCTAACCCTAACACTAACTCTAACCCTAATCATAGAATCTTCCAGTTCGAAAAGACCTTTGAGATCATTGCGTCGAACCACACCCATCATCCCCTAAACCATGTCCCTCCCTTCCTCAGCCGATTTTTGGGTTCCTCAATGAATTCTTAGGTTCCTCAACCCATTTTTGGTTTCCTCAGCACAATTTTGGGTTTCTCAGCCCATTTTTGGGTCTTTCAATCCATTTTTTGGTTCCTCAATACATTTTTTGGTCCCTCAATCCATTTTTGGGTCCCTTAATCCATTTTTGGTTTCCTCGGCCGATTTCTGGGTTCCTAAGACAATTTTTTAGTCCCTCATCCCATTTTTGGGTTCCTCAGCCCATTTTTGCTTTCCTCAGCCCATTTTTGGGTTCCTCAATCTATTTTTTGTGTTCCTCAATCCATTTTGGGGATTCTTCAATCCATTTTTGGGTTCCTCAGCCAATTTTTGGGTTCATCAAACTATTTTTGGGTCCCTCAGTCCATTTTTGAGTTCCTCAGCCCATTTTTTGCTTCCAAAACTCATTTTTGGGTCCCTCAGCATAGTTTTGATTCTTCAATCCATTTTTGGGTTCCTCAATCCATTTTTTAGTTCCTCAATTTATTTTTGGGTTCTTCTATCCATTTTTTGATTCCTCAATCCATTTCTGGCTTCCTCAAACCATTTTTGTGTTTCTCAACCCTTTTTTGGGTCTCTCAATCTATTTTTGGTTTCCTCAATCCATTTTTGTGTTACTCAGCCCATTTTTGGGTTCTTCAATCCATTTTTGTGTTACTCAGCCCATTTTTGGGTTCCTCAATCCATTTTTGGATCCCTGAATCCATAACCCTAATGCTAACCCTAACCCTAACCTTAACCTTAACCCAACCCTAACCAAACCCTAACCTTAACCCTAACCCTAACCCAAACCCTAAGCCTAACCCTAGCCTTACCTCAAGCCTAACCCTAAACACAACTCTAACCCCAACCCTAACCCCATCCCTAACCCCAACCCAAACACAACCCTAACCTTAACCCTAACCCAAACCTAATGCTAACCCCAAACGTAACCCTTAACCTATACCTAAACGTAACGCTAAGCCCAACCCTAGCCCAACCCTAACTCTAACACTAACCCAACCCTAACACTAACCCTAACCCTAAACCAACCATATCCTTAACCCCAAACCTATCCCTAACCCAAATCCTAACCCAAACCCTAAGCCTAACCCTAGCCTTACCTCAAGCCTAACCCTAAACACAACTCTAACCCCAACCCTAACCCCAACCCAAACACAACCCTAACCTTAACCCTAACCCAAACCTAATGCTAACCCCAAACGTAACCCTTACCCTATACCTAAACGTAACGCTAAGCCCAACCCTAGCCCAACCCTAACTCTAACACTAACCCAACCCTAACACTAACCCTAACCCTAAACCAACCATATCCTTAACCCCAAACCTATCCCTAACCCTAACCCTAACCCAACTCTAACCCTAACACTAACTCTAATCCTAATCATAGAATCTTCCAGTTCGAAAAGACCTTTGAGATCATTGCGTCGAACCACACCCATCATCCCCTAAACCATGTCCCTCCCTTCCTCAGCCGATTTTTGGGTTCCTCAATGAATTCTTAGGTTCCTCAACCCATTTTTGCTTTCCTCAGCACAATTTTGGGTTTCTCAGCCCATTTTTGGGTCTTTCAATCCATTTTTTGGTTCCTCAATACATTTTTTGGTCCCTCAATCCATTTTTGGGTCCCTTAATCCATTTTTGGTTTCCTCGGCCGATTTCTGGGTTCCTAAGACAATTTTTTAGTCCCTCATCCCATTTTTGGGTTCCTCAGCCCATTTTTGCTTTCCTCAGCCCATTTTTGGGTTCCTCAATCTATTTTTTGTGTTCCTCAATCCATTTTTGGGATTCTTCAATCCATTTATGGGTTCCTCAGCCAATTTTTGGCTTCATCAAACTATTTTTGGGTCCCTCAGTCCATTTTTGAGTTCCTCAGCCCATTTTTTGCTTCCAAAACTCATTTTTGGGTCCCTCAGCATAGTTTTGATTCTTCAATCCATTTTTGGGTTCCTCAATCCATTTTTTAGTTCCTCAATTTATTTTTGGGTTCTTCTATCCATTTTTTGATTCCTCAATCCATTTCTGGCTTCCTCAAACCAGTTTTGTGTTTCTCAACCCTTTTTTGGGTCTCTCAATCTATTTTTGGTTTCCTCAATCCATTTTTGTGTTACTCAGCCCATTTTTGGGTTCCTCAATCCATTTTTGTGTTACTCAGCCCATTTTTGGGTTCCTCAATCCATTTTTGGATCCCTGAATCCATAACCCTAATGCTAACCCTAACTCTAACCTTAACCTTAACCCAACCCTAACCAAACCCTAACCTTAACCCAAACCCTAACCCAAACCCTAAGCCTAACCCTAGCCTTACCTCAAGCCTAACCCTAAACACAACTCTAACCCCAACCCTAACCCCATCCCTAACCCCAACCCAAACACAACCCTAACCTTAACCCTAACCCAAACCTAATGCTAACCCCAAACGTAACCCTTACCCTATACCTAAACGTAACGCTAAGCCCAACCCTAGCCCAACCCTAACTCTAAGACTAACCCAACCCTAACACTAAGCCTAACCCTAAACCAACCATATCCTTAACCCCAAACCTATCCCTAACCCTAACCCTAACCCAACTCTAACCCTAATCATAGAATCTTCCAGTTCGAAAAGACCTTTGAGATCATTGCGTCGAACCACACCCATCATCCCCTAAATCATGTCACTCCCTTCCTCAGCCGATTTTTGGGTTCCTCAATGAATTCTTAGGTTCCTCAACCCATTTTTGCTTTCCTCCGCACAATTTTGGGTTTCTCAGCCCATTTTTGGGTCTTTCAATCCATTTTTTTGGTTCCTCAATACATTTTTTGGTCCCTCAATCCATTTTTGGGTCCCTTAATCCATTTTTGGTTTCCTCGGTCGATTTCTGGGTTCCTAAGACAATTTTTTAGTCCCTCATCCCATTTTTGGGTTCCTCAGCCCATTTTTGCTTTCCTCAGCCCATTTTTGGGTTCCTCAATCTATTTTTTGTGTTCCTCAATCCATTTTGGGGATTCTTCAAACCATTTTTGGGTTCCTCAGCCAATTTTTGGGTTCATCAAACTATTTTTGGGTCCCTCAGTCCATTTTTGAGTTCCTCAGCCCATTTTTTGCTTCCAAAACTCATTTTTGGGTCCCTCAGCATAGTTTTGATTCTTCAATCCATTTTTGGGTTCCTCAATTCATTTTTTAGTTCCTCAATTTATTTTTGGGTTCTTCTATCCATTTTTTGATTCCTCAATCCATTTCTGGCTTCCTCAAACCATTTTTGTGTTTCTCAACCCTTTTTTGGGTCTCTCAATCTATTTTTGGTTTCCTCAATCCATTTTTGTGTTACTCAGCCCATTTTTGGGTTCCTCAATCCATTTTTGGATCCCTGAATCCATAACCCTAATGCTAACCCTAACTCTAACCTTAACCTTAACCCAACCCTAACCAAACCCTAACCTTAACCCAAACCCTAACCCAAACCCTAAGCCTAACCCTAGCCTTACCTCAAGCCTAACCCTAAACACAACTCTAACCCCAACCCTAACCCCATCCCTAACCCCAACCCAAACACAACCCTAACCTTAACCCTAACCCAAACCTAATGCTAACCCCAAACGTAACCCTTACCCTATACCTAAACGTAACGATAAGCCCAACCCTAGCCCAACCCTAACTCTAAGACTAACCCAACCCTAACACTAACCCTAACCCTAAACCAACCATATCCTTAACCCCAAACCTATCCCTAACCCTAACCCTAACCCTAACCCAACTCTAACCCTAACCCTAACACTAACTCTAACCCTAATCATAGAATCTTCCAGTTCGAAAAGACCTTTGAGATCATTGCGTCGAACCACACCCATCATCCCCTAAATCATGTCACTCCCTTCCTCAGTCGATTTTTGGGTTCCTCAATGAATTCTTAGGTTCCTCAACCCATTTTTGGTTTCCTCCGCACAATTTTGGGTTTCTCAGCCCATTTTTGGGTCTTTCAATCCATTTCTTTGGTTCCTCAATACATTTTTTGGTCCCTCAATCCATTTTTGGGTCCCTTAATCCATTTTTGGTTTCCTCAGTCGATTTCTGGGTTCCTAAGACAATTTTTTAGTCCCTCATCCCATTTTTGGGTTCCTCAGCCCATTTTTGCTTTCCTCAGCCCATTTTTGGGTTCCTCAATCTATTTTTTGTGTTCCTCAATCCATTTTGGGGATTCTTCAATCCATTTTTGGGTTCCTCAGCCAATTTTTGGGTTCATCAAACTATTTTTGGCTCCCTCAGTCCATTTTGAGTTCCTCAGCCCATTTTTTGCTTCCAAAACTCATTTTTGGGTCCCTCAGCATAGTTTTGATTCTTCAATCCATTTTTGGGTTCCTCAATTCATTTTTTAGTTCCTCAATTTATTTTTGGGTTCTTCTATCCATTTTTTGATTCCTCAATCCATTTCTGGCTTCCTCAAACCATTTTTGTGTTTCTCAACCCTTTTTTGGGTCTCTCAATCTATTTTTGGTTACCTCAATCCATTTTTGTGTTACTCAGCCCATTTTTGGGTTCCTCAATCCATTTTTGGATCTCTGAATCCATAACCCTAATGCTAACCCTAACCCTAACCTTAACCTTAACCCAACCCTAACCAAACCCTAACCTTAACCCAAACCCTAACCCAAACCCTAAGCCTAATCCTAGCCTTACCTCAAGCCTAACCCTAAACACAACTCTAACCCCAACCCTAACCCCATCCCTAACCCCAACCCAAACACAACCCTAACCTTAACCCTAACCCAAACCTAATGCTAACCCCAAACGTAACCCTTACCCTATACCTAAACGTAACGCTAAGCCCAACCCTAGCCCAACCCTAACTCTAACACTAACCCAACCCTAACACTAACCCTAACCCTAAACCAACCATATCCTTAACCCCAAACCTATCCCTAACCCTAACCCTAACCCAACTCTAACCCTAACCCTAACACTAACTCTAACCCTAATCATAGAATCTTCCAGTTCGAAAAGACCTTTGAGATCATTGCGTCGAACCACACCCATCATCCCCTAAACCATGTCCCTCCCTTCCTCAGCCGATTTTTGGGTTCCTCAATGAATTCTTAGGTTCCTCAACCCATTTTTGCTTTCCTCAGCACAATTTTGGGTTTCTCAGCCCATTTTTGGGTCTTTCAATCCATTTTTTGGTTCCTCAATACATTTTTTGGTCCCTCAATCCATTTTTGGGTCCCTTAATCCATTTTTGGTTTCCTCGGCCGATTTCTGGGTTCCTAAGACAATTTTTTAGTCCCTCATCCCATTTTTGGGTTCCTCAGCCCATTTTTGCTTTCCTCAGCCCATTTTTGGGTTCCTCAATCTATTTTTTGTGTTCCTCAATCCATTTTTGGGATTCTTCAATCCATTTTTGGGTTCCTCAGCCAATTTTTGGCTTCATCAAACTATTTTTGGGTCCCTCAGTCCATTTTTGAGTTCCTCAGCCCATTTTTTGCTTCCAAAACTCATTTTTGGGTCCCTCAGCATAGTTTCGATTCTTCAATCCATTTTTGGGTTCCTCAATTCATTTTTTAGTTCCTCAATTTATTTTTGGGTTCTTCTATCCATTTTTTGATTCCTCAATCCATTTCTGCCTTCCTCAAACCATTTTTGTGTTTCTCAACCCTTTTTTGGGTCTCTCAATCTATTTTTGGTTTCCTCAATCCATTTTTGTGTTACTCAGCCCATTTTTGGGTTCCTCAATCCATTTTTGGATCCCTGAATCCATAACCCTAATGCTAACCCTAACTCTAACCTTAACCTTAACCCAACCCTAACCAATCCCTAACCTTAACCCAAACCCTAACCCAAACCCTAAGCCTAACCCTAGCCTTACCTCAAGCCTAACCCTAAACACAACTCTAACCCCAACCCTAACCCCATCCCTAACCCCAACCCAAACACAACCCTAACCTTAACCCTAACCCAAACCTAATGCTAACCCCAAACGTAACCCTTACCCTATACCTAAACGTAACGCTAAGCCCAACCCTAGCCCAACCCTAACTCTAAGACTAACCCAACCCTAACACTAAGCCTAACCCTAAACCAACCATATCCTTAACCCCAAACCTATCCCTAACCCTAACCCTAACCCAACTCTAACCCTAATCATAGAATCTTCCAGTTCGAAAAGACCTTTGAGATCATTGCGTCGAACCACACCCATCATCCCCTAAATCATGTCACTCCCTTCCTCAGCCGATTTTTGGGTTCCTCAATGAATTCTTAGGTTCCTCAACCCATTTTTGCTTTCCTCCGCACAATTTTGGGTTTCTCAGCCCATTTTTGGGTCTTTCAATCCATTTTTTTGGTTCCTCAATACATTTTTTGGTCCCTCAATCCATTTTTGGGTCCCTTAATCCATTTTTGGTTTCCTCAGTCGATTTCTGGGTTCCTAAGACAATTTTTTAGTCCCTCATCCCATTTTTGGGTTCCTCAGCCCATTTTTGCTTTCCTCAGCCCATTTTTGGGTTCCTCAATCTATTTTTTGTGTTCCTCAATCCATTTTGGGGATTCTTCAAACCATTTTTGGGTTCCTCAGCCAATTTTTGGGTTCATCAAACTATTTTTGGGTCCCTCAGTCCATTTTTGAGTTCCTCAGCCCATTTTTTGCTTCCAAAACTCATTTTTGGGTCCCTCAGCATAGTTTTGATTCTTCAATCCATTTTTGGGTTCCTCAATTCATTTTTTAGTTCCTCAATTTATTTTTGGGTTCTTCTATCCATTTTTGGATTCCTCAATCCATTTCTGGCTTCCTCAAACCATTTTTGTGTTTCTCAACCCTTTTTTGGGTCTCTCAATCTATTTTTGGTTTCCTCAATCCATTTTTGTGTTACTCAGCCCATTTTTGGGTTCCTCAATCCATTTTTGGATCCCTGAATCCATAACCCTAATGCTAACCCTAACTCTAACCTTAACCTTAACCCAACCCTAACCAAACCCTAACCTTAACCCAAACCCTAACCCAAACCCTAAGCCTAACCCTAGCCTTACCTCAAGCCTAACCCTAAACACAACTCTAACCCCAACCCTAACCCCATCCCTAACCCCAACCCAAACACAACCCTAACCTTAACCCTAACCCAAACCTAATGCTAACCCCAAACGTAACCCTTACCCTATACCTAAACGTAACGATAAGCCCAACCCTAGCCCAACCCTAACTCTAAGACTAACCCAACCCTAACACTAAGCCTAACCCTAAACCAACCATATCCTTAACCCCAAACCTATCCCTAACCCTAACCCTAACCCTAACCCTAACCCTAACCCAACTCTAACCCTAACCCTAACACTAACTCTAACCCTAATCATAGAATCTTCCAGTTCGAAAAGACCTTTGAGATCATTGCGTCGAACCACACCCATCATCCCCTAAATCATGTCACTCCCTTCCTCAGTCGATTTTTGGGTTCCTCAATGAATTCTTAGGTTCCTCAACCCATTTTTGGTTTCCTCCGCACAATTTTGGGTTTCTCAGCCCATTTTTGGGTCTTTCAATCCATTTCTTTGGTTCCTCAATACATTTTTTGGTCCCTCAATCCATTTTTGGGTCCCTTAATCCATTTTTGGTTTCCTCAGTCGATTTCTGGGTTCCTAAGACAATTTTTTAGTCCCTCATCCCATTTTTGGGTTCCTCAGCCCATTTTTGCTTTCCTCAGCCCATTTTTGGGTTCCTCAATCTATTTTTTGTGTTCCTCAATCCATTTTGGGGATTCTTCAATCCATTTTTGGGTTCCTCAGCCAATTTTTGGGTTCATCAAACTATTTTTGGCTCCCTCAGTCCATTTTGAGTTCCTCAGCCCATTTTTTGCTTCCAAAACTCATTTTTGGGTCCCTCAGCATAGTTTTGATTCTTCAATCCATTTTTGGGTTCCTCAATTCATTTTTTAGTTCCTCAATTTATTTTTGGGTTCTTCTATCCATTTTTTGATTCCTCAATCCATTTCTGGCTTCCTCAAACCATTTTTGTGTTTCTCAACCCTTTTTTGGGTCTCTCAATCTATTTTTGGTTTCCTCAATCCATTTTTGTGTTACTCAGCCCATTTTTGGGTTCCTCAATCGATTTTTGGATCTCTGAATCCATAACCCTAATGCTAACCCTAACCCTAACCTTAACCTTAACCCAACCCTAACCAAACCCTAACCTTAACCCAAACCCTAACCCAAACCCTAAGCCTAATCCTAGCCTTACCTCAAGCCTAACCCTAAACACAACTCTAACCCCAACCCTAACCCCATCCCTAAACCCAACCCAAACACAACCCTAACCTTAACCCTAACCCAAACCTAATGCTAACCCCAAACGTAACCCTTACCCTATACCTAAACGTAACGCTAAGCCCAACCCTAGCCCAACCCTAACTCTAACACTAACCCAACCCTAACACTAACCCTAACCCTAAACCAACCATATCCTTAACCCCAAACCTATCCCTAACCCTAACCCTAACCCAACTCTAACCCTAACCCTAACACTAACTCTAACCCTAATCATAGAATCTTCCAGTTCGAAAAGACCTTTGAGATCATTGCGTCGAACCACACCCATCATCCCCTAAACCATGTCCCTCCCTTCCTCAGCTGATTTTTGGGTTCCTCAATGAATTCTTAGGTTCCTCAAACCATTTATGGTTTCCTCAGCACAATTTTGGGTTTCTCAGCCCATTTTTGGGTCTTTCAATCCATTTTTTTGGTTCCTCAATACATTTTTTGGTCCCTCAATCCATTTTTGGGTCCCTTAATCCATTTTTGGTTTCCTCGGTCGATTTCTGGGTTCCTAAGACAATTTTTTAGTCCCTCATCCCATTTTTGGCTTCCTCAGCCCATTTTTGCTTTCCTCAGCCCATTTTTGGGTTCCTCAATCTATTTTTTGTGTTCCTCAATCCATTTTGGGGATTCTTCAATCCATTTTTGGGTTCCTCAGCCAATTTTTGGCTTCATCAAACTATTTTTGGGTCTCTCAGTTCATTTTTGAGTTCCTCAGCCCATTTTTTGCTTCCAAAACTCATTTTTGGGTCCCTCAGCATAGTTTTGATTCTTCGATCCATTTTTGGGTTCCTCAATCCATTTTTTAGTTCCTCAATTTATTTTTGGGTTCTTCTATCCATTTTTTGATTCCTCAATCCATTTCTGGCTTCCTCAAACCATTTTTGTGTTTCTCAACCCTTTTTTGGGTCTCTCAATCTATTTTTGGTTTCCTCAATCCATTTTTGTGTTACTCAGCCCATTTTTGGGTTCTTCAATCCATTTTTGTGTTACTCAGCCCATTTTTGGGTTCCTCAATCCATTTTTGGATCCCTGAATCCATAACCCTAATGCTAACCCTAACCCTAACCTTAACCTTAACCCAACCCTAACCAAACCCTAACCTTAACCCAAACCCTAACCCAAACCCTAAGCCTAACCCTAGCCTTACCTCAAGCCTAACCCTAAACACAACTCTAACCCCAACCCTAACCCCAACCCAAACACAACCCTAACCTTAACCCTAACCCAAACCTAATGCTAACCCCAAACGTAACCCTTACCCTATACCTAAACGTAATGCTAAGCCCAACCCTAGCCCAACCCTAACTCTAACACTAACCCAACCCTAACACTAACCCTAACCCTAAACCAACCATATCCTTAACCCCAAACCTATCCCTAACCCTAACCCTAACCCAACTCTAACCCTAACCCTAACACTAACTCTAACCCTAATCATAGAATCTTCCAGTTCGAAAAGACCTTTGAGATCATTGCGTCGAACCACACCCATCATCCCCTAAACCATGTCCCTCCCTTCCTCAGCCGATTTTTGGGTTCCTCAATGAATTCTTAGGTTCCTCAACCCATTTTTGCTTTCCTCAGCACAATTTTGGGTTTCTCAGCCCATTTTTGGGTCTTTCAATCCATTTTTTGGTTCCTCAATACATTTTTTGGTCCCTCAATCCATTTTTGGGTCCCTTAATCCATTTTTGGTTTCCTCGGCCGATTTCTGGGTTCCTAAGACAATTTTTTAGTCCCTCATCCCATTTTTGGGTTCCTCAGCCCATTTTTGCTTTCCTCAGCCCATTTTTGGGTTCCTCAATCTATTTTTTGTGTTCCTCAATCCATTTTTGGGATTCTTCAATCCATTTTTGGGTTCCTCAGCCAATTTTTGGGTTCATCAAACTATTTTTGGGTCCCTCAGTCCATTTTTGAGTTCCTCAGCCCATTTTTTGCTTCCAAAACTCATTTTTGGGTCCCTCAGCATAGTTTTGATTCTTCAATCCATTTTTGGGTTCCTCAATCCATTTTTTAGTTCCTCAATTTATTTTTGGGTTCTTCTATCCATTTTTTGATTCCTCAATCCATTTCTGGCTTCCTCAAACCATTTTTGTGTTTCTCAACCCTTTTTTGGGTCTCTCAATCTATTTTTGGTTTCCTCAATCCATTTTTGTGTTACTCAGCCCATTTTTGGGTTCTTCAATCCATTTTTGTGTTACTCAGCCCATTTTTGGGTTCCTCAATCCATTTTTGGATCCCTGAATCCATAACCCTAATGCTAACCCTAACCCTAACCTTAACCTTAACCCAACCCTAACCAAACCCTAACCTTAACCCTAACCCTAACCCAAACCCTAAGCCTAACCCTAGCCTTACCTCAAGCCTAACCCTAAACACAACTCTAACCCCAACCCTAACCCCATCCCTAACCCCAACCAAAACAAAACCCTAACCTTAACCCTAACCCAAACCTAATGCTAACCCCAAACGTAACCCTTAACCTATACCTAAACGTAACGCTAAGCCCAACCCTAGCCCAACCCTAACTCTAACACTAACCCAACCCTAACACTAACCCTAACCCTAAACCAACCATATCCTTAACCCCAAACCTATCCCTAACCCAAATCCTAACCCAAACCCTAAGCCTAACCCTAGCCTTACCTCAAGCCTAACCCTAAACACAACTCTAACCCCAACCCTAACCCCATCCCTAACCCCAACCCAAACACAACCCTAACCTTAACCCTAACCCAAACCTAATGCTAACCCCAAACGTAACCCTTACCCTATACCTAAACGTAACGCTAAGCCCAACCCTAGCCCAACCCTAACTCTAACACTAACCCAACCCTAACACTAACCCTAACCCTAAACCAACCATATCCTTAACCCCAAACCTATCCCTAACCCTAACCCTAACCCAACTCTAACCCTAACACTAACTCTAATCCTAATCATAGAATCTTCCAGTTCGAAAAGACCTTTGAGATCATTGCGTCGAACCACACCCATCATCCCCTAAACCATGTCCCTCCCTTCCTCAGCCGATTTTTGGGTTCCTCAATGAATTCTTAGGTTCCTCAACCCATTTTTGCTTTCCTCAGCACAATTTTGGGTTTCTCAGCCCATTTTTGGGTCTTTCAATCCATTTTTTGGTTCCTCAATACATTTTTTGGTCCCTCAATCCATTTTTGGGTCCCTTAATCCATTTTTGGTTTCCTCGGCCGATTTCTGGGTTCCTAAGACAATTTTTTAGTCCCTCATCCCATTTTTGGGTTCCTCAGCCCATTTTTGCTTTCCTCAGCCCATTTTTGGGTTCCTCAATCTATTTTTTGTGTTCCTCAATCCATTTTTGGGATTCTTCAATCCATTTTTGGGTTCCTCAGCCAATTTTTGGCTTCATCAAACTATTTTTGGGTCCCTCAGTCCATTTTTGAGTTCCTCAGCCCATTTTTTGCTTCCAAAACTCATTTTTGGGTCCCTCAGCATAGTTTTGATTCTTCAATCCATTTTTGGGTTCCTCAATCCATTTTTTAGTTCCTCAATTTATTTTTGGGTTCTTCTATCCATTTTTTGATTCCTCAATCCATTTCTGGCTTCCTCAAACCAGTTTTGTGTTTCTCAACCCTTTTTTGGGTCTCTCAATCTATTTTTGGTTTCCTCAATCCATTTTTGTGTTACTCAGCCCATTTTTGGGTTCCTCAATCCATTTTTGTGTTACTCAGCCCATTTTTGGGTTCCTCAATCCATTTTTGGATCCCTGAATCCATAACCCTAATGCTAACCCTAACTCTAACCTTAACCTTAACCCAACCCTAACCAAACCCTAACCTTAACCCAAACCCTAACCCAAACCCTAAGCCTAACCCTAGCCTTACCTCAAGCCTAACCCTAAACACAACTCTAACCCCAACCCTAACCCCATCCCTAACCCCAACCCAAACACAACCCTAACCTTAACCCTAACCCAAACCTAATGCTAACCCCAAACGTAACCCTTACCCTATACCTAAACGTAACGCTAAGCCCAACCCTAGCCCAACCCTAACTCTAAGACTAACCCAACCCTAACACTAAGCCTAACCCTAAACCAACCATATCCTTAACCCCAAACCTATCCCTAACCCTAACCCTAACCCAACTCTAACCCTAATCATAGAATCTTCCAGTTCGAAAAGACCTTTGAGATCATTGCGTCGAACCACACCCATCATCCCCTAAATCATGTCACTCCCTTCCTCAGCCGATTTTTGGGTTCCTCAATGAATTCTTAGGTTCCTCAACCCATTTTTGCTTTCCTCCGCACAATTTTGGGTTTCTCAGCCCATTTTTGGGTCTTTCAATCCATTTTTTTGGTTCCTCAATACATTTTTTGGTCCCTCAATCCATTTTTGGGTCCCTTAATCCATTTTTGGTTTCCTCGGTCGATTTCTGGGTTCCTAAGACAATTTTTTAGTCCCTCATCCCATTTTTGGGTTCCTCAGCCCATTTTTGCTTTCCTCAGCCCATTTTTGGGTTCCTCAATCTATTTTTTGTGTTCCTCAATCCATTTTGGGGATTCTTCAAACCATTTTTGGGTTCCTCAGCCAATTTTTGGGTTCATCAAACTATTTTTGGGTCCCTCAGTCCATTTTTGAGTTCCTCAGCCCATTTTTTGCTTCCAAAACTCATTTTTGGGTCCCTCAGCATAGTTTTGATTCTTCAATCCATTTTTGGGTTCCTCAATTCATTTTTTAGTTCCTCAATTTATTTTTGGGTTCTTCTATCCATTTTTTGATTCCTCAATCCATTTCTGGCTTCCTCAAACCATTTTTGTGTTTCTCAACCCTTTTTTGGGTCTCTCAATCTATTTTTGGTTTCCTCAATCCATTTTTGTGTTACTCAGCCCATTTTTGGGTTCCTCAATCCATTTTTGGATCCCTGAATCCATAACCCTAATGCTAACCCTAACTCTAACCTTAACCTTAACCCAACCCTAACCAAACCCTAACCTTAACCCAAACCCTAACCCAAACCCTAAGCCTAACCCTAGCCTTACCTCAAGCCTAACCCTAAACACAACTCTAACCCCAACCCTAACCCCATCCCTAACCCCAACCCAAACACAACCCTAACCTTAACCCTAACCCAAACCTAATGCTAACCCCAAACGTAACCCTTACCCTATACCTAAACGTAACGATAAGCCCAACCCTAGCCCAACCCTAACTCTAAGACTAACCCAACCCTAACACTAACCCTAACCCTAAACCAACCATATCCTTAACCCCAAACCTATCCCTAACCCTAACCCTAACCCTAACCCTAACCCAACTCTAACCCTAACCCTAACACTAACTCTAACCCTAATCATAGAATCTTCCAGTTCGAAAAGACCTTTGAGATCATTGCGTCGAACCACACCCATCATCCCCTAAATCATGTCACTCCCTTCCTCAGTCGATTTTTGGGTTCCTCAATGAATTCTTAGGTTCCTCAACCCATTTTTGGTTTCCACCGCACAATTTTGGGTTTCTCAGCCCATTTTTGGGTCTTTCAATCCATTTCTTTGGTTCCTCAATACATTTTTTGGTCCCTCAATCCATTTTTGGGTCCCTTAATCCATTTTTGGTTTCCTCAGTCGATTTCTGGGTTCCTAAGACAATTTTTTAGTCCCTCATCCCATTTTTGGGTTCCTCAGCCCATTTTTGCTTTCCTCAGCCCATTTTTGGGTTCCTCAATCTATTTTTTGTGTTCCTCAATCCATTTTGGGGATTCTTCAATCCATTTTTGGGTTCCTCAGCCAATTTTTGGGTTCATCAAACTATTTTTGGGTCCCTCAGTCCATTTTGAGTTCCTCAGCCCATTTTTTGCTTCCAAAACTCATTTTTGGGTCCCTCAGCATAGTTTTGATTCTTCAATCCATTTTTGGGTTCCTCAATTCATTTTTTAGTTCCTCAATTTATTTTTGGGTTCTTCTATCCATTTTTTGATTCCTCAATCCATTTCTGGCTTCCTCAAACCATTTTTGTGTTTCTCAACCCTTTTTTGGGTCTCTCAATCTATTTTTGGTTACCTCAATCCATTTTTGTGTTACTCAGCCCATTTTTGGGTTCCTCAATCCATTTTTGGATCTCTGAATCCATAACCCTAATGCTAACCCTAACCCTAACCTTAACCTTAACCCAACCCTAACCAAACCCTAACCTTAACCCAAACCCTAACCCAAACCCTAAGCCTAATCCTAGCCTTACCTCAAGCCTAACCCTAAACACAACTCTAACCCCAACCCTAACCCCATCCCTAACCCCAACCCAAACACAACCCTAACCTTAACCCTAACCCAAACCTAATGCTAACCCCAAACGTAACCCTTACCCTATACCTAAACGTAACGCTAAGCCCAACCCTAGCCCAACCCTAACTCTAACACTAACCCAACCCTAACACTAACCCTAACCCTAAACCAACCATATCCTTAACCCCAAACCTATCCCTAACCCTAACCCTAACCCAACTCTAACCCTAACCCTAACACTAACTCTAACCCTAATCATAGAATCTTCCAGTTCGAAAAGACCTTTGAGATCATTGCGTCGAACCACACCCATCATCCCCTAAACCATGTCCCTCCCTTCCTCAGCCGATTTTTGGGTTCCTCAATGAATTCTTAGGTTCCTCAACCCATTTTTGCTTTCCTCAGCACAATTTTGGGTTTCTCAGCCCATTTTTGGGTCTTTCAATCCATTTTTTGGTTCCTCAATACATTTTTTGGTCCCTCAATCCATTTTTGGGTCCCTTAATCCATTTTTGGTTTCCTCGGCCGATTTCTGGGTTCCTAAGACAATTTTTTAGTCCCTCATCCCATTTTTGGGTTCCTCAGCCCATTTTTGCTTTCCTCAGCCCATTTTTGGGTTCCTCAATCTATTTTTTGTGTTCCTCAATCCATTTTTGGGATTCTTCAATCCATTTTTGGGTTCCTCAGCCAATTTTTGGCTTCATCAAACTATTTTTGGGTCCCTCAGTCCATTTTTGAGTTCCTCAGCCCATTTTTTGCTTCCAAAACTCATTTTTGGGTCCCTCAGCATAGTTTCGATTCTTCAATCCATTTTTGGGTTCCTCAATTCATTTTTTAGTTCCTCAATTTATTTTTGGGTTCTTCTATCCATTTTTTGATTCCTCAATCTATTTCTGCCTTCCTCAAACCATTTTTGTGTTTCTCAACCCTTTTTTGGGTCTCTCAATCTATTTTTGGTTTCCTCAATCCATTTTTGTGTTACTCAGCCCATTTTTGGGTTCCTCAATCCATTTTTGGATCCCTGAATCCATAACCCTAATGCTAACCCTAACTCTAACCTTAACCTTAACCCAACCCTAACCAATCCCTAACCTTAACCCAAACCCTAACCCAAACCCTAAGCCTAACCCTAGCCTTACCTCAAGCCTAACCCTAAACACAACTCTAACCCCAACCCTAACCCCATCCCTAACCCCAACCCAAACACAACCCTAACCTTAACCCTAACCCAAACCTAATGCTAACCCCAAACGTAACCCTTACCCTATACCTAAACGTAACGCTAAGCCCAACCCTAGCCCAACCCTAACTCTAAGACTAACCCAACCCTAACACTAAGCCTAACCCTAAACCAACCATATCCTTAACCCCAAACCTATCCCTAACCCTAACCCTAACCCAACTCTAACCCTAATCATAGAATCTTCCAGTTCGAAAAGACCTTTGAGATCATTGCGTCGAACCACACCCATCATCCCCTAAATCATGTCACTCCCTTCCTCAGCCGATTTTTGGGTTCCTCAATGAATTCTTAGGTTCCTCAACCCATTTTTGCTTTCCTCCGCACAATTTTGGGTTTCTCAGCCCATTTTTGGGTCTTTCAATCCATTTTTTTGGTTCCTCAATACATTTTTTGGTCCCTCAATCCATTTTTGGGTCCCTTAATCCATTTTTGGTTTCCTCAGTCGATTTCTGGGTTCCTAAGACAATTTTTTAGTCCCTCATCCCATTTTTGGGTTCCTCAGCCCATTTTTGCTTTCCTCAGCCCATTTTTGGGTTCCTCAATCTATTTTTTGTGTTCCTCAATCCATTTTGGGGATTCTTCAAACCATTTTTGGGTTCCTCAGCCAATTTTTGGGTTCATCAAACTATTTTTGGGTCCCTCAGTCCATTTTTGAGTTCCTCAGCCCATTTTTTGCTTCCAAAACTCATTTTTGGGTCCCTCAGCATAGTTTTGATTCTTCAATCCATTTTTGGGTTCCTCAATTCATTTTTTAGTTCCTCAATTTATTTTTGGGTTCTTCTATCCATTTTTGGATTCCTCAATCCATTTCTGGCTTCCTCAAACCATTTTTGTGTTTCTCAACCCTTTTTTGGGTCTCTCAATCTATTTTTGGTTTCCTCAATCCATTTTTGTGTTACTCAGCCCATTTTTGGGTTCCTCAATCCATTTTTGGATCCCTGAATCCATAACCCTAATGCTAACCCTAACTCTAACCTTAACCTTAACCCAACCCTAACCAAACCCTAACCTTAACCCAAACCCTAACCCAAACCCTAAGCCTAACCCTAGCCTTACCTCAAGCCTAACCCTAAACACAACTCTAACCCCAACCCTAACCCCATCCCTAACCCCAACCCAAACACAACCCTAACCTTAACCCTAACCCAAACCTAATGCTAACCCCAAACGTAACCCTTACCCTATACCTAAACGTAACGATAAGCCCAACCCTAGCCCAACCCTAACTCTAAGACTAACCCAACCCTAACACTAAGCCTAACCCTAAACCAACCATATCCTTAACCCCAAACCTATCCCTAACCCTAACCCTAACCCTAACCCTAACCCTAACCCAACTCTAACCCTAACCCTAACACTAACTCTAACCCTAATCATAGAATCTTCCAGTTCGAAAAGACCTTTGAGATCATTGCGTCGAACCACACCCATCATCCCCTAAATCATGTCACTCCCTTCCTCAGTCGATTTTTGGGTTCCTCAATGAATTCTTAGGTTCCTCAACCCATTTTTGGTTTCCTCCGCACAATTTTGGGTTTCTCAGCCCATTTTTGGGTCTTTCAATCCATTTCTTTGGTTCCTCAATACATTTTTTGGTCCCTCAATCCATTTTTGGGTCCCTTAATCCATTTTTGGTTTCCTCAGTCGATTTCTGGGTTCCTAAGACAATTTTTTAGTCCCTCATCCCATTTTTGGGTTCCTCAGCCCATTTTTGCTTTCCTCAGCCCATTTTTGGGTTCCTCAATCTATTTTTTGTGTTCCTCAATCCATTTTGGGGATTCTTCAATCCATTTTTGGGTTCCTCAGCCAATTTTTGGGTTCATCAAACTATTTTTGGCTCCCTCAGTCCATTTTGAGTTCCTCAGCCCATTTTTTGCTTCCAAAACTCATTTTTGGGTCCCTCAGCATAGTTTTGATTCTTCAATCCATTTTTGGGTTCCTCAATTCATTTTTTAGTTCCTCAATTTATTTTTGGGTTCTTCTATCCATTTTTTGATTCCTCAATCCATTTCTGGCTTCCTCAAACCATTTTTGTGTTTCTCAACCCTTTTTTGGGTCTCTCAATCTATTTTTGGTTTCCTCAATCCATTTTTGTGTTACTCAGCCCATTTTTGGGTTCCTCAATCGATTTTTGGATCTCTGAATCCATAACCCTAATGCTAACCCTAACCCTAACCTTAACCTTAACCCAACCCTAACCAAACCCTAACCTTAACCCAAACCCTAACCCAAACCCTAAGCCTAATCCTAGCCTTACCTCAAGCCTAACCCTAAACACAACTCTAACCCCAACCCTAACCCCATCCCTAACCCCAACCCAAACACAACCCTATCCTTAACCCTAACCCAAACCTAATGCTAACCCCAAACGTAACCCTTACCCTATACCTAAACGTAACGCTAAGCCCAACCCTAGCCCAACCCTAACTCTAACACTAACCCAACCCTAACACTAACCCTAACCCTAAACCAACCATATCCTTAACCCCAAACCTATCCCTAACCCTAACCCTAACCCAACTCTAACCCTAACCCTAACACTAACTCTAACCCTAATCATAGAATCTTCCAGTTCGAAAAGACCTTTGAGATCATTGCGTCGAACCACACCCATCATCCCCTAAACCATGTCCCTCCCTTCCTCAGCTGATTTTTGGGTTCCTCAATGAATTCTTAGGTTCCTCAAACCATTTATGGTTTCCTCAGCACAATTTTGGGTTTCTCAGCCCATTTTTGGGTCTTTCAATCCATTTTTTTGGTTCCTCAATACATTTTTTGGTCCCTCAATCCATTTTTGGGTCCCTTAATCCATTTTTGGTTTCCTCGGTCGATTTCTGGGTTCCTAAGACAATTTTTTAGTCCCTCATCCCATTTTTGGCTTCCTCAGCCCATTTTTGCTTTCCTCAGCCCATTTTTGGGTTCCTCAATCTATTTTTTGTGTTCCTCAATCCATTTTGGGGATTCTTCAATCCATTTTTGGGTTCCTCAGCCAATTTTTGGCTTCATCAAACTATTTTTGGGTCTCTCAGTTCATTTTTGAGTTCCTCAGCCCATTTTTTGCTTCCAAAACTCATTTTTGGGTCCCTCAGCATAGTTTTGATTCTTCGATCCATTTTTGGGTTCCTCAATCCATTTTTTAGTTCCTCAATTTATTTTTGGGTTCTTCTATCCATTTTTTGATTCCTCAATCCATTTCTGGCTTCCTCAAACCATTTTTGTGTTTCTCAACCCTTTTTTGGGTCTCTCAATCTATTTTTGGTTTCCTCAATCCATTTTTGTGTTACTCAGCCCATTTTTGGGTTCTTCAATCCATTTTTGTGTTACTCAGCCCATTTTTGGGTTCCTCAATCCATTTTTGGATCCCTGAATCCATAACCCTAATGCTAACCCTAACCCTAACCTTAACCTTAACCCAACCCTAACCAAACCCTAACCTTAACCCAAACCCTAACCCAAACCCTAAGCCTAACCCTAGCCTTACCTCAAGCCTAACCCTAAACACAACTCTAACCCCAACCCTAACCCCAACCCAAACACAACCCTAACCTTAACCCTAACCCAAACCTAATGCTAACCCCAAACGTAACCCTTACCCTATACCTAAACGTAATGCTAAGCCCAACCCTAGCCCAACCCTAACTCTAACACTAACCCAACCCTAACACTAACCCTAACCCTAAACCAACCATATCCTTAACCCCAAACCTATCCCTAACCCTAACCCTAACCCAACTCTAACCCTAACCCTAACACTAACTCTAACCCTAATCATAGAATCTTCCAGTTCGAAAAGACCTTTGAGATCATTGCGTCGAACCACACCCATCATCCCCTAAACCATGTCCCTCCCTTCCTCAGCCGATTTTTGGGTTCCTCAATGAATTCTTCGGTTCCTCAACCCATTTTTGGTTTCCTCAGCACAATTTTGGGTTTCTCAGCCCATTTTTGGGTCTTTCAATCCATTTTTTGGTTCCTCAATACATTTTTTGGTCCCTCAATCCATTTTTGGGTCCCTTAATCCATTTTTGGTTTCCTCGGTCGATTTCTGGGTTCCTAAGACAATTTTTTAGTCCCTCATCCCATTTTTGGGTTCCTCAGCACATTTTTTGCTATCCTCAGCCCATTTTTGGGTTCCTCAATCTATTTTTTGTGTTCCTCAATCCATTTTGGGGATTCTTCAATCCATTTTTGGGTTCCTCAGCCAATTTTTGGCTTCATCAAACTATTTTTGGGTCCCTCAGTCCATTTTTGAGTTCCTCAGCCCATTTTTTGCTTCCAAAACTCATTTTTGGGTCCCTCAGCATAGTTTTGATTCTTCAATCCATTTTTGGGTTTCTCAATCCATTTTTTAGTTCCTCAATTTATTTTTGGGTTCTTCTATCCATTTTTTGATTCCTCAATCCATTTCTGGCTTCCTCAAACCATTTTTGTGTTTCTCAACCCTTTTTTGGGTCTCTCAATCTATTTTTGGTTTCCTCAATCCATTTCTGTGTTACTCAGCCCATTTTTGGGTTCCTCAATCCATTTTTGTGTTACTCAGCCCATTTTTGGGTTCCTCAATCCATTTTTGGATCCCTGAATCCATAACCCTAATGCTAACCCTAACCCTAACCTTAACCTTAACCCAACCCTAACCAAACCCTAACCTTAACCCAAACCCTAACCCAAACCCTAAGCCTAACCCTAGCCTTACCTCAAGCCTAACCCTAAACACAACTCTAACCCCAACCCTAACCCCATCCCTAACCCCAACCCAAACACAACCCTAACCTTAACCCTAACCCAAACCTAATGCTAACCCCAAACGTAACCCTTACCCTATACCTAAACGTAACGCTAAGCCCAACCCTAGCCCAACCCTAACTCTAACACTAACCCAACCCTAACACTAACCCTAACCCTAAACCAACCATATCCTTAACCCCAAACCTATCCCTAACCCTAACCCTAACCCAACTCTAACCCTAACCCTAACACTAACTCTAACCCTAATCATAGAATCTTCCAGTTCGAAAAGACCTTTGAGATCATTGCGTCGAACCACACCCATCATCCCCTAAACCATGTCACTCCCTTCCTCAGCCGATTTTTGGGTTCCTCAATGGATTCTTAGGTTCCTCAACCCATTTTTGCTTTCCTCAGCACAATTTTGGGTTTCTCAGCCCATTTTTGGATCTTTCAATCCATTTTTTGGTTCCTCAATACATTTTTTGGTCCCTCAATCCATTTTTGGGTCCCTTAATCCATTTTTGGTTTCCTCGGCCGATTTCTGGGTTCCTAAGACAATTTTTTAGTCCCTCATCCCATTTTTGGGTTCCTCAGCCCATTTTTGCTTTCCTCAGCCCATTTTTGGGTTCCTCAATCTATTTTTTGTGTTCCTCAATCCATTTTGGGGATTCTTCAATCCATTTTTGGGTTCCTCAGCCAATTTTTGGCTTCATCAAACTATTTTTGGGTCCCTCAGTCCATTTTTGAGTTCCTCAGCCCATTTTTTGATTCCAAAACTCATTTTTGGGTCCCTCAGCATAGTTTTGATTCTTCAATCCATTTTTGGGTTCCTCAATTCATTTTTTAGTTCCTCAATTTATTTTTGGGTTCTTCTATCCATTTTTGGATTCCTCAATCCATTTCTGGCTTCCTCAAACCATTTTTGTGTTTCTCAACCCTTTTTTGGATCTCTCAATCTATTTTTGGTTTCCTCAATCCATTTCTATGTTACTCAGCCCATTTTTGGGTTCCTCAATCCATTTTTGTGTTACTCAGCCCATTTTTGGGTTCCTCAATCCATTTTTGGATCCCTGAATCCATAACCCTAATGCTAACCCTAACCCTAACCTTAACCTTAACCCAACCCTAACCAAACCCTAACCTTAACCCAAACCCTAACCCAAACCCTAAGCCTAACCCTAGCCTTACCTCAACCCTAACCCTAAACACAACTCTAACCCCAACCCTAACCCCATCCCTAACCCCAACCCAAACACAACCCTAACCTTAACCCTAACCCAAACCTAATGCTAACCCCAAACGTAACCCTTACCCTATACCTAAACGTAACGCTAAGCCCAACCCTAGCCCAACCCTAACTCTAACACTAACCCAACCCTAACACTAACCCTAACCCTAAACCAACCATATCCTTAACCCCAAACCTATCCCTAACCCTAACCCTAACCCTAACCCAACTCTAACCCTAACCCTAACACTAACTCTAACCCTAATCATAGAATCTTCCAGTTCGAAAAGACCTTTGAGATCATTGCGTCGAACCACACCCATCATCCCCTAAACCATGTCACTCCCTTCGTCAGCCGATTTTTGGGTTCCTCAATGAATTCTTAGGTTCCTCAACCCATTTTTGCTTTCCTCAGCACAATTTTGGGTTTCTCAGCCCATTTTTGGGTCTTTCAATCCATTTTTTTGGTTCCTCAATACATTTTTTGGTCCCTCAATCCATTTTTGGGTCCCTTAATCCATTTTTGGTTTCCTCGGTCGATTTCTGGGTTCCTAAGACAATTTTTTAGTCCCTCATCCCATTTTTGGGTTCCTCAGCCCATTTTTGCTTTCCTCAGCCCATTTTTGGGTTCCTCAATCTATTTTTTGTGTTCCTCAATCCATTTTGGGGATTCTTCAATCCATTTTTGGGTTCCTCAGCCAATTTTTGGCTTCATCAAACTATTTTTGGGTCCCTCAGTCCATTTTTGAGTTCCTCAGCCCATTTTTTGCTTCCAAAACTCATTTTTGGGTCCCTCAGCATAGTTTTGATTCTTCAATCCATTTTTGGGTTCCTCAATCCATTTTTTAGTTCCTCAATTTATTTTTGGGTTCTTCTATCCATTTTTTGATTCCTCAATCCATTTCTGGCTTCCTCAAACCAGTTTTGTGTTTCTCAACCCTTTTTTGGGTCTCTCAATCTATTTTTGGTTTCCTCAATCCATTTTTGTGTTACTCAGCCCATTTTTGGGTTCCTCAATCCATTTTTGTGTTACTCAGCCCATTTTTGGGTTCCTCAATCCATTTTTGGATCCCTGAATCCATAACCCTAATGCTAACCCTAACCCTAACCTTAACCTTAACCCAACCCTAACCAAACCCTAACCTTAACCCAAACCCTAACCCAAACCCTAAGCCTAACCCTAGCCTTACCTCAAGCCTAACCCTAAACACAACTCTAACCCCAACCCTAACCCCATCCCTAACCCCAACCCAAACACAACCCTAACCTTAACCCTAACCCAAACCTAATGCTAACCCCAAACGTAACCCTTACCCTATACCTAAACGTAACGCTAAGCCCAACCCTAGCCCAACCCTAACTCTAACACTAACCCAACCCTAACACTAACCCTAACCCTAAACCAACCATATCCTTAACCCCAAACCTATCCCTAACCCTAACCCTAACCCTAACCCAACTCTAACCCTAACCCTAACACTAACTCTAACCCTAATCATAGAATCTTCCAGTTCGAAAAGACCTTTGAGATCATTGCGTCGAACCACACCCATCATCCCCTAAACCATGTCACTCCCTTCCTCAGCCGATTTTTGGGTTCCTCAATGGATTCTTAGGTTCCTCAACCCATTTTTGCTTTCCTCAGCACAATTTTGGGTTTCTCAGCCCATTTTTGGATCTTTCAATCCATTTTTTGGTTCCTCAATACATTTTTTGGTCCCTCAATCCATTTTTGGGTCCCTTAATCCATTTTTGGTTTCCTCGGCCGATTTCTGGGTTCCTAAGACAATTTTTTAGTCCCTCATCCCATTTTTGGGTTCCTCAGCCCATTTTTGCTTTCCTCAGCCCATTTTTGGGTTCCTCAATCTATTTTTTGTGTTCCTCAATCCATTTTGGGGATTCTTCAATCCATTTTTGGGTTCCTCAGCCAATTTTTGGCTTCATCAAACTATTTTTGGGTCCCTCAGTCCATTTTTGAGTTCCTCAGCCCATTTTTTGATTCCAAAACTCATTTTTGGGTCCCTCAGCATAGTTTTGATTCTTCAATCCATTTTTGGGTTCCTCAATTCATTTTTTAGTTCCTCAATTTATTTTTGGGTTCTTCTATCCATTTTTGGATTCCTCAATCCATTTCTGGCTTCCTCAAACCAGTTTTGTGTTTCTCAACCCTTTTTTGGATCTCTCAATCTATTTTTGGTTTCCTCAATCCATTTCTATGTTACTCAGCCCATTTTTGGGTTCCTCAATCCATTTTTGTGTTACTCAGCCCATTTTTGGGTTCCTCAATCCATTTTTGGATCCCTGAATCCATAACCCTAATGCTAACCCTAACCCTAACCTTAACCTTAACCCAACCCTAACCAAACCCTAACCTTAACCCAAACCCTAACCCAAACCCTAAGCCTAACCCTAGCCTTACCTCAAGCCTAACCCTAAACACAACTCTAACCCCAACCCTAACCCCATCCCTAACCCCAACCCAAACACAACCCTAACCTTAACCCTAACCCAAACCTAATGCTAACCCCAAACGTAACCCTTACCCTATACCTAAACGTAACGCTAAGCCCAACCCTAACTCTAACACTAACCCAACCCTAACACTAACCCTAACCCTAAACCAACCATATCCTTAACCCCAAACCTATCCCTAACCCTAACCCTAACCCAACTCTAACCCTAACCCTAACACTAACTCTAATCCTAATCATAGAATCTTCCAGTTCGAAAAGACCTTTGAGATCATTGCGTCGAACCACACCCATCATCCCCTAAACCATGTCCCTCCCTTCCTCAGCCGATTTTTGGGTTCCTCAATGAATTCTTCGGTTCCTCAACCCATTTTTGGTTTCCTCAGCACAATTTTGGGTTTCTCAGCCCATTTTGGGGTCTTTCAATCCATTTTTTTGGTTCCTCAATACATTTTTTGGTCCCTCAATCCATTTTTGGGTCCCTTAATCCATTTTTGGTTTCCTCGGTCGATTTCTGGGTTCCTAAGACAATTTTTTAGTCCCTCATCCCATTTTTGGGTTCCTCAGCCCATTTTTTGCTTTCCTCAGCCCATTTTTGGATTCCTCAATCTATTTTTTGTGTTCCTCAATCCATTTTGGGGATTCTTCAATCCATTTTTGGGTTCCTCAGCCAATTTTTGGCTTCATCAAACTATTTTTGGGTCCCTCAGTCCATTTTTGAGTTACTCAGCCCATTTTTTGCTTCCAAAACTCATTTTTGGGTCCCTCAGCATAGTTTTGATTCTTCAATCCATTTTTGGGTTCCTCAATCCATTTTTTAGTTCCTCAATTTATTTTTGGGTTCTTCTATCCATTTTTTGATTCCTCAATCCATTTCTGGCTTCCTCAAACCAGTTTTGTGTTTCTCAACCCTTTTTTGGGTCTCTCAATCTATTTTTGGTTTCCTCAATCCATTTTTGTGTTACTCAGCCCATTTTTGGGTTCCTCAATCCATTTTTGTGTTACTCAGCCCATTTTTGGGTTCCTCAATCCATTTTTGGATCCCTGAATCCATAACCCTAATGCTAACCCTAACCCTAACCTTAACCTTAACCCAACCCTAACCAAACCCTAACCTTAACCCAAACCCTAACCCAAACCCTAAGCCTAACCCTAGCCTTACCTCAAGCCTAACACTAAAAACAACTCTAAACCCAACCCTAACCCCATCCCTAACCCCAACCCAAACACAACCCTAACCTTAACCCTAACCCAAACCTAATGCTAACCCCAAACGTAACCCTTACCCTATACCTAAACGTAACGCTAAGCCCAACCCTAGCCCAACACTAACTCTAACACTAACCCAACCCTAACACTAACCCTAACCCTAACCCTAAACCAACCATATCCTTAACCCCAAACCTATCCCTAACCCTAACCCAACTCTAACCCTAACCCTAACACTAACTCTAACCCTAATCATAGAACCTTCGAGTTCAAAAAGACCTTTGAGATCATTGCGTCGAACCACACCCATCATCCCCTAAACCATGTCACTCCCTTCCTCAGCCGATTTTTGGGTTCCTCAATGAATTCTTAGGTTCCTCAACCCATTTTTGCTTTCCTCAGCACAATTTTGGGTTTCTCAGCCCATTTTTGGGTCTTTCAATCCATTTTTTGGTTCCTCAATACATTTTTTGGTCCCTCAATCCATTTTTGGGTCCCTTAATCCATTTTTGGTTTCCTCGGTCGATTTCTGGGTTCCTAAGACAATTTTTTAGTCCCTCATCCCATTTTTGGGTTCCTCAGCCAATTTTTGCTTTCCTCAGCCCATTTTTGGGTTCCTCAATCTATTTTTTGTGTTCCTCAATCCATTTTGGGGATTCTTCAATCCATTTTTGGGTTCCTCAGCCAATTTTTGGGTTCATCAAACTAGTTTTGGGTCCCTCAGTCCATTTTTGAGTTCCTCAGCCCATTTTTTGCTTCCAAAACTCATTTTTGGGTCCCTCAGCATAGATTTGATTCTTCAATCCATTTTTGGGTTCCTCAATTCATTTTTTAGTTCCTCAATTTATTTTTGGGTTCTTCTATCCATTTTTTGATTCCTCAATCCATTTCTGGCTTCCTCAAACCATTTTTGTGTTTCTCAACCCTTTTTTGGGTCTCTCAATCTATTTTTGGTTTCCTCAATCCATTTTTGTGTTACTCAGCCCATTTTTGGGTTCTTCAATCCATTTTTGTGTTACTCAGCCCATTTTTGGGTTCCTCAATCCATTTTTGGATCCCTGAATCCATAACCCTAATGCTAACCCTAACCCTAACCTTAACCTTAACCCAACCCTAACCAAACCCTAACCTTAACCCAAACCGTAACCCAAACCCTAAGCCTAACCCTAGCCTTACCTCAAGCCTAACCCTAAACACAACTCTAACCCCAACCCTAACCCCATCCCTAACCCCAACCCAAACACAACCCTAACCTTAACCCTAACCCAAACCTAATGCTAACCCCAAACGTAACCCTTACCCTATACCTAAACGTAACGCTAAGCCCAACCCTAGCCCAACCCTAACTCTAACACTAACCCAACCCTAACACTAACCCTAACCCTAAACCAACCATATCCTTAACCCCAAACCTATCCCTAACCCTAACCCTAACCCTAACCCAACTCTAACCCTAACCCTAACACTAACTCTAATCCTAATCATAGAATCTTCCAGTTCGAAAAGACCTTTGAGATCATTGCGTCGAACCACACCCATCATCCCCTAAACCATGTCCCTCCCTTCCTCAGCCGATTTTTGGGTTCCTCAATGAATTCTTAGGTTCCTCAACCCATTTTTGCTTTCCTCAGCACAATTTTGGGTTTCTCAGCCCATTTTTGGGTCTTTCAATCCATTTTTTGGTTCCTCAATACATTTTTTGGTCCCTCAATCCATTTTTGGGTCCCTTAATCCATTTTTGGTTTCCTCGGCCGATTTCTGGGTTCCTAAGACAATTTTTTAGTCCCTCATCCCATTTTTGGGTTCCTCAGCCCATTTTTGCTTTCCTCAGCCCATTTTTGGGTTCCTCAATCTATTTTTTGTGTTCCTCAATCCATTTTGGGGATTCTTCAATCCATTTTTGGGTTCCTCAGCCAATTTTTGGCTTCATCAAACTATTTTTGGGTCCCTCAGTCCATTTTTGAGTTACTCAGCCCATTTTTTGCTTCCAAAACTCATTTTTGGGTCCCTCAGCATAGTTTTGATTCTTCAATCCATTTTTGGGTTCCTCAATCCATTTTTTAGTTCCTCAATTTATTTTTGGGTTCTTCTATCCATTTTTTGATTCCTCAATCCATTTCTGGCTTCCTCAAACCAGTTTTGTGTTTCTCAACCCTTTTTTGGGTCTCTCAATCTATTTTTGGTTTCCTCAATCCATTTTTGTGTTACTCAGCCCATTTTTGGGTTCCTCAATCCATTTTTGTGTTACTCAGCCCATTTTTGGGTTCCTCAATCCATTTTTGGATCCCTGAATCCATAACCCTAATGCTAACCCTAACCCTAACCTTAACCTTAACCCAACCCTAACCAAACCCTAACCTTAACCCAAACCCTAACCCAAACCCTAAGCCTAACCCTAGCCTTACCTCAAGCCTAACCCTAAACACAACTCTAACCCCAACCCTAACCCCATCCCTAACCCCAACCCAAACACAACCCTAACCTTAACCCTAACCCAAACCTAATGCTAACCCCAAACGTAACCCTTACCCTATACCTAAACGTAACGCTAAGCCCAACCCTAGCCCAACACTAACTCTAACACTAACCCAACCCTAACACTAACCCTAACCCTAACCCTAAATCAACCATATCCTTAACCCCAAACCTATCCCTAACCCTAACCCAACTCTAACCCTAACCCTAACACTAACTCTAACCCTAATCATAGAACCTTCCAGTTCAAAAAGACCTTTGAGATCATTGCGTCGAACCACACCCATCATCCCCTAAACCATGTCACTCCCTTCCTCAGCCGATTTTTGGGTTCCTCAATGAATTCTTAGGTTCCTCAACCCATTTTTGGTTTCCTCAGCACAATTTTGGGTTTCTCAGCCCATTTTTGGGTCTTTCAATCCATTTTTTGGTTCCTCAATACATTTTTTGGTCCCTCAATCCATTTTTGGGTCCCTTAATCCATTTTTGGTTTCCTCGGTCGATTTCTGGGTTCCTAAGACAATTTTTTAGTCCCTCATCCCATTTTTGGGTTCCTCAGCCCATTTTTGCTTTCCTCAGCCCATTTTTGGGTTCCTCAATCTATTTTTTGTGTTCCTCAATCCATTTTGGGGATTCTTCAATCCATTTTTGGGTTCCTCAGCCAATTTTTGGGTTCATCAAACTAGTTTTGGGTCCCTCAGTCCATTTTTGAGTTCCTCAGCCCATTTTTTGCTTCCAAAACTCATTTTTGGGTCCCTCAGCATAGATTTGATTCCTCAATCCATTTTTGGGTTCCTCAATTCATTTTTTAGTTCCTCAATTTATTTTTGGGTTCTTCTATCCATTTTTTGATTCCTCAATCCATTTCTGGCTTCCTCAAACCATTTTTGTGTTTCTCAACCCTTTTTTGGGTCTCTCAATCTATTTTTGGTTTCCTCAATCCATTTTTGTGTTACTCAGCCCATTTTTGGGTTCTTCAATCCATTTTTGTGTTACTCAGCCCATTTTTGGGTTCCTCAATCCATTTTTGGATCCCTGAATCCATAACCCTAATGCTAACCCTAACCCTAACCTTAACCTTAACCCAACCCTAACCAAACCCTAACCTTAACCCAAACCGTAACCCAAACCCTAAGCCTAACCCTAGCCTTACCTCAAGCCTAACCCTAAACACAACTCTAACCCCAACCCTAACCCCATCCCTAACCCCAACCCAAACACAACCCTAACCTTAACCCTAACCCAAACCTAATCCTAACCCCAAACGTAACCCTTACCCTATACCTAAACGTAACGCTAAGCCCAACCCTAGCCCAACCCTAACTCTAACACTAACCCAACCCTAACACTAACCCTAACCCTAAACCAACCATATCCTTAACCCCAAACCTATCCCTAACCCTAACCCTAACCCTAACCCAACTCTAACCCTAACCCTAACACTAACTCTAATCCTAATCATAGAATCTTCCAGTTCGAAAAGACCTTTGAGATCATTGCGTCGAACCACACCCATCATCCCCTAAACCATGTCCCTCCCTTCCTCAGCCGATTTTTGGGTTCCTCAATGAATTCTTAGGTTCCTCAACCCATTTTTGCTTTCCTCAGCACAATTTTGGGTTTCTCAGCCCATTTTTGGGTCTTTCAATCCATTTTTTGGTTCCTCAATACATTTTTTGGTCCCTCAATCCATTTTTGGGTCCCTTAATCCATTTTTGGTTTCCTCGGCCGATTTCTGGGTTCCTAAGACAATTTTTTAGTCCCTCATCCCATTTTTGGGTTCCTCAGCCCATTTTTGCTTTCCTCAGCCCATTTTTGGGTTCCTCAATCTATTTTTTGTGTTCCTCAATCCATTTTGGGGATTCTTCAATCCATTTTTGGGTTCCTCAGCCAATTTTTGGCTTCATCAAACTATTTTTGGGTCCCTCAGTCCATTTTTGAGTTCCTCAGCCCATTTTTTGCTTCCAAAACTCATTTTTGGGTCCCTCAGCATAGTTTTGATTCTTCAATCCATTTTTGGGTTCCTCAATCCATTTTTTAGTTCCTCAATTTAGTTTTGGGTTCTTCTATCCATTTTTTGATTCCTCAATCCATTTCTGGCTTCCTCAAACCATTTTTGTGTTTCTCAACCCTTTTTTGGGTCTCTCAATCTATTTTTGGTTTCCTCAATCCATTTTTGTGTTACTCAGCCCATTTTTGGGTTCCTCAATCCATTTTTGTGTTACTCAGCCCATTTTTGGGTTCCTCAATCCATTTTTGGATCCCTGAATCCATAACCCTAATGCTAACCCTAACCCTAACCTTAACCTTAACCCAACCCTAACCAAACCCTAACCTTAACCCAAACCCTAACCCAAACCCTAAGCCTAACCCTAGCCTTACCTCAAGCCAAACCCTAAACACAACTCTAACCCCAACCCTAACCCCATCCCTAACCCCAACCCAAACACAACCCTAACCTTAACCCTAACCCAAACCTAATGCTAACCCCAAACGTAACCCTTACCCTATACCTAAACGTAACGCTAAGCCCAACCCTAGCCCAACCCTAACTCTAACACTAAACCAACCCTAACACTAACCCTAACCCTAAACCAACCATATCCTTAACCCCAAACCTATCCCTAACCCTAACCCTAACCCAACTCTAACCCTAACCCTAACACTAACTCTAACCCTAATCATAGAACCTTCCAGTTCGAAAAGACCTTTGAGATCATTGCGTCGAACCACACCCATCATCCCCTAAACCATGTCACTCCCTTCCTCAGCCGATTTTTGGGTTCCTCAATGAATTCTTAGGTTCCTCAACCCATTTTTGCTTTCCTCAGCATAATTTTGGGTTTCTCAGCCCATTTTTGGGTCTTTCAATCCATTTTTTGGTTCCTCAATACATTTTTTGGTCCCTCAATCCATTTTTGGGTCCCTTAATCCATTTTTGGTTTCCTCGGTCGATTTCTGGGTTCCTAAGACAATTTTTTAGTCCCTCATCCCATTTTTGGGTTCCTCAGCCCATTTTTGCTTTCCTCAGCCCATTTTTGGGTTCCTCAATCTATTTTTTGTGTTCCTCAATCCATTTTGGGGATTCTTCAATCCATTTTTGGGTTCCTCAGCCAATTTTTGGGTTCATCAAACTAGTTTTGGGTCCCTCAGTCCATTTTTGAGTTCCTCAGCCCATTTTTTGCTTCCAAAACTCATTTTTGGGTCCCTCAGCATAGATTTGATTCTTCAATCCATTTTTGGGTTCCTCAATTCATTTTTTAGTTCCTCAATTTATTTTTGGGTTCTTCTATCCATTTTTTGATTCCTCAATCCATTTCTGGCTTCCTCAAACCATTTTTGTGTTTCTCAACCCTTTTTTGGGTCTCTCAATCTATTTTTGGTTTCCTCAATCCATTTTTGTGTTACTCAGCCCATTTTTGGGTTCTTCAATCCATTTTTGTGTTACTCAGCCCATTTTTGGGTTCCTCAATCCATTTTTGGATCCCTGAATCCATAACCCTAATGCTAACCCTAACCCTAACCTTAACCTTAACCCAACCCTAACCAAACCCTAACCTTAACCCAAACCCTAACCCAAACCCTAAGCCTAACCCTAGCCTTACCTCAAGCCTAACCCTAAACACAACTCTAACCCCAACCCTAACCCCATCCCTAACCCCAACCCAAACACAACCCTAACCTTAACCCTAACCCAAACCTAATGCTAACCCCAAACGTAACCCTTACCCTATACCTAAACGTAACGCTAAGCCCAACCCTAGCCCAACCCTAACTCTAACACTAACCCAACCCTAACACTAACCCTAACCCTAAACCAACCATATCCTTAACCCCAAACCTATCCCTAACCCTAACCCTAACCCTAACCCAACTCTAACCCTAACCCTAACACTAACTCTAATCCTAATCATAGAATCTTCCAGTTCGAAAAGACCTTTGAGATCATTGCGTCGAACCACACCCATCATCCCCTAAACCATGTCCCTCCCTTCCTCAGCCGATTTTTGGGTTCCTCAATGAATTCTTAGGTTCCTCAACCCATTTTTGCTTTCCTCAGCACAATTTTGGGTTTCTCAGCCCATTTTTGGGTCTTTCAATCCATTTTTTGGTTCCTCAATACATTTTTTGGTCCCTCAATCCATTTTTGGGTCCCTTAATCCATTTTTGGTTTCCTCGGCCGATTTCTGGGTTCCTAAGACAATTTTTTAGTCCCTCATCCCATTTTTGGGTTCCTCAGCCCATTTTTGCTTTCCTCAGCCCATTTTTGGGTTCCTCAATCTATTTTTTGTGTTCCTCAATCCATTTTGGGGATTCTTCAATCCATTTTTGGGTTCCTCAGCCAATTTTTGGCTTCATCAAACTATTTTTGGGTCCCTCAGTCCATTTTTGAGTTCCTCAGCCCATTTTTTGCTTCCAAAACTCATTTTTGGGTCCCTCAGCATAGTTTTGATTCTTCAATCCATTTTTGGGTTCCTCAATCCATTTTTTAGTTCCTCAATTTATTTTTGGGTTCTTCTATCCATTTTTTGATTCCTCAATCCATTTCTGGCTTCCTCAAACCAGTTTTGTGTTTCTCAACCCTTTTTTGGGTCTCTCAATCTATTTTTGGTTTCCTCAATCCATTTTTGTGTTACTCAGCCCATTTTTGGGTTCCTCAATCCATTTTTGTGTTACTCAGCCCATTTTTGGGTTCCTCAATCCATTTTTGGATCCCTGAATCCATAACCCTAATGCTAACCCTAACCCTAACCTTAACCTTAACCCAACCCTAACCAAACCCTAACCTTAACCCAAACCCTAACCCAAACCCTAACCCAAACCCTAAGCCTAACCCTAGCCTTACCTCAAGCCAAACCCTAAACACAACTCTAACCCCAACCCTAACCCCATCCCTAACCCCAACCCAAACACAACCCTAACCTTAACCCTAACCCAAACCTAATGCTAACCCCAAACGTAACCCTTACCCTATACCTAAACGTAACGCTAAGCCCAACCCTAGCCCAACCCTAACTCTAACACTAACCCAACCCTAACACTAACCCTAACCCTAAACCAACCATATCCTTAACCCCAAACCTATCCCTAACCCTAACCCTAACCCTAACCCAACTCTAACCCTAACCCTAACACTAACTCTAATCCTAATCATAGAATCTTCCAGTTCGAAAAGACCTTTGAGATCATTGCGTCGAACCACACCCATCATCCCCTAAACCATGTCCCTCCCTTCCTCAGCCGATTTTTGGGTTCCTCAATGAATTCTTAGGTTCCTCAACCCATTTTTGCTTTCCTCAGCACAATTTTGGGTTTCTCAGCCCATTTTTGGGTCTTTCAATCCATTTTTTGGTTCCTCAATACATTTTTTGGTCCCTCAATCCATTTTTGGGTCCCTTAATCCATTTTTGGTTTCCTCGGCCGATTTCTGGGTTCCTAAGACAATTTTTTAGTCCCTCATCCCATTTTTGGGTTCCTCAGCCCATTTTTGCTTTCCTCAGCCCATTTTTGGGTTCCTCAATCTATTTTTTGTGTTCCTCAATCCATTTTGGGGATTCTTCAATCCATTTTTGGGTTCCTCAGCCAATTTTTGGGATCATCAAACTAGTTTTGGGTCCCTCAGTCCATTTTTGAGTTCCTCAGCCCATTTTTTGCTTCCAAAACGCATTTTTGGGTCCCTCAGCACAGTTTTGATTCTTCAATCCATTTTTGGGTTCCTCAATTCATTTTTTAGTTCCTCAATTTATTTTTGGGTTCTTCTATCCATTTTTTGATTCCTCAATCCATTTCTGGCTTCCTCAAACCATTTTTGTGTTTCTCAACCCTTTTTTGGGTCTCTCAATCTATTTTTGGTTTCCTCAATCCATTTTTGTGTTACTCAGCCCATTTTTGGGTTCCTCAATCCATTTTTGGATCCCTGAATCCATAACCCTAATGCTAACCCTAACCCTAACCTTAACCTTAACCCAACCCTAACCAAACCCTAACCTTAACCCAAACCCTAACCCAAACCCTAAGCCTAACCCTAGCCTTACCTCAAGCCTAACCCTAAACACAACTCTAACCCCAACCCTAACCCCATCCCTAACCCCAACCCAAACACAACCCTAACCTTAACCCTAACCCAAACCTAATGCTAACCCCAAACGTAACCCTTACCCTATACCTAAACGTAACGCTAAGCCCAACCCTAGCCCAACCCTAACTCTAACACTAACCCAACCCTAACACTAACCCTAACCCTAAACCAACCATATCCTTAACCCCAAACCTATCCCTAACCCTAACCCTAACCCTAACCCTAACCCAACTCTAACCCTAACCCTAACACTAACTCTAATCCTAATCATAGAATCTTCCAGTTCGAAAAGACCTTTGAGATCATTGCGTCGAACCACACCCATCATCCCCTAAACCATGTCCCTCCCTTCCTCAGCCGATTTTTGGGTTCCTCAATGAATTCTTAGGTTCCTCAACCCATTTTTGCTTTCCTCAGCACAATTTTGGGTTTCTCAGCCCATTTTTGGGTCTTTCAATCCATTTTTTGGTTCCTCAATACATTTTTTGGTCCCTCAATCCATTTTTGGGTCCCTTAATCCATTTTTGGTTTCCTCGGCCGATTTCTGGGTTCCTAAGACAATTTTTTAGTCCCTCATCCCATTTTTGGGTTCCTCAGCCCATTTTTGCTTTCCTCAGCCCATTTTTGGGTTCCTCAATCTATTTTTTGTGTTCCTCAATCCATTTTGGGGATTCTTCAATCCATTTTTGGGTTCCTCAGCCAATTTTTGGGTTCATCAAACTAGTTTTGGGTCCCTCAGTCCATTTTTGAGTTCCTCAGCCCATTTTTTGCTTCCAAAACTCATTTTTGGGTCCCTCAGCATAGTTTTGATTCTTCAATCCATTTTTGGGTTCCTCAATCCATTTTTTAGTTCCTCAATTTATTTTTGGGTTCTTCTATCCATTTTTTGATTCCTCAATCCATTTCTGGCTTCCTCAAACCAGTTTTGTGTTTCTCAACCCTTTTTTGGGTCTCTCAATCTATTTTTGGTTTCCTCAATCCATTTTTGTGTTACTCAGCCCATTTTTGGGTTCCTCAATCCATTTTTGTGTTACTCAGCCCATTTTTGGGTTCCTCAATCCATTTTTGGATCCCTGAATCCATAACCCTAATGCTAACCCTAACCCTAACCTTAACCTTAACCCAACCCTAACCAAACCCTAACCTTAACCCAAACCCTAACCCAAACCCTAAGCCTAACCCTAGCCTTACCTCAAGCCTAACCCTAAACACAACTCTAACCCCAACCCTAACCCCATCCCTAACCCCAACCCAAACACAACCCTAACCTTAACCCTAACCCAAACCTAATGCTAACCCCAAACGTAACCCTTACCCTATACCTAAACGTAACGCTAAGCCCAACCCTAGCCCAACCCTAACTCTAACACTAACCCAACCCTAACACTAACCCTAACCCTATACCAACCATATCCTTAACCCCAAACCTATCCCTAACCCTAACCCAACTCTAACCCTAACCCTAACACTAACTCTAACCCTAATCATAGAATCTTCCAGTTCGAAAAGACCTTTGAGATCATTGCGTCGAACCACACCCATCATCCCCTAAACCATGTCACTCCCTTCCTCAGCCGATTTTTGGGTTCCTCAATGAATTCTTAGGTTCCTCAACCCATTTTTGGTTTCCTCAGCACAATTTTGGGTTTCTCAGCCCATTTTTGGGTCTTTCAATCCATTTTTTTGGTTCCTCAATACATTTTTTGGTCCCTCAATCCATTTTTGGGTCCCTTAATCCATTTTTGGTTTCCTCGGTCGATTTCTGGGTTCCTAAGACAATTTTTTTAGTCCCTCATCCCATTTTTGGTTTCCTCAGCCCATTTTTGCTTTCCTCAGCCCATTTTTGGGTTCCTCAATCTATTTTTTGTGTTCCTCAATCCATTTTTGGGATTCTTCAATCCATTTTTTGGTTCCTCAGCCAATTTTTGGGTTCATCAAACTATTTTTGGGTCCCTCAGTCCATTTTTGAGTTACTCAGCCCATTTTTTGCTTCCAAAACTCATTTTTGGGTCCCTCAGCATAGTTTTGATTCTTCAATCCATTTTTGGGTTCCTCAATCCATTTTTTAGTTCCTCAATTTATTTTTGGGTTCTTCTATCCATTTTTTGATTCGTCAATCCATTTCTGGCTTCCTCAAACCATTTTTGTGTTTCTCAACCCTTTTTTGGGTCTCTCAATCTATTTTTGGTTTCCTCAATCCATTTTTGTGTTACTCAGCCCATTTTTGGGTTCCTCAATCCATTTTTGTGTTACTCAGCCCATTTTTGGGTTCCTCAATCCATTTTTGGATCCCTGAATCCATAACCCTAATGCTAACCCTAATCCTAACCTTAACCTTAACCCAACCCTAACCAAACCCTAACCTTAACCCAAACCCTAACTCAAACCCTAAGCCTAACCCTAGCCTTACCTCAAGCCTAACCCTAAACACAACTCTAACCCCAACCCTAACCCCATCCCTAACCCCAACCCAAACACAACCCTAACCTTAACCCTAACCCAAACCTAATGCTAACCCCAAACGTAACCCTTACCCTATACCTAAACGTAACGCTAAGCCCAACCCTAGCCCAACCCTATCTCTAACACTAACCCAACCCTAACACTAACCCTAACCCTAAACCAACCATATCCTTAACCCCAAACCTATCCCTAACCCTAACCCTAACCCTAACCCTAACCCAACTCTAACCCTAACCCTAACACTAACTCTAATCCTAATCATAGAATCTTCCAGTTCGAAAAGACCTTTGAGATCATTGCGTCGAACCACACCCATCATCCCCTAAACCATGTCCCTCCCTTCCTCAGCCGATTTTTGGGTTCCTCAATGAATTCTTAGGTTCCTCAACCCATTTTTGCTTTCCTCAGCACAATTTTGGGTTTCTCAGCCCATTTTTGGGTCTTTCAATCCATTTTTTGGTTCCTCAATACATTTTTTGGTCCCTCAATCCATTTTTGGTTCCCTTAATCCATTTTTGGTTTCCTCGGCCGATTTCTGGGTTCCTAAGACAATTTTTTAGTCCCTCATCCCATTTTTGGGTTCCTCAGCCCATTTTTGCTTTCCTCAGCCCATTTTTGGGTTCCTCAATCTATTTTTTGTGTTCCTCAATCCATTTTGGGGATTCTTCAATCCATTTTTGGGTTCCTCAGCCAATTTTTGGCTTCATCAAACTATTTTTGGGTCCCTCAGTCCATTTTTGAGTTCCTCAGCCCATTTTTTGCTTCCAAAACTCATTTTTGGGTCCCTCAGCATAGTTTTGATTCTTCAATCCATTTTTGGGTTCCTCAATCCATTTTTTAGTTCCTCAATTTATTTTTGGGTTCTTCTATCCATTTTTTGATTCCTCAATCCATTTCTGGCTTCCTCAAACCATTTTAGTGTTTCTCAACCCTTTTTTGGGTCTCTCAATCTATTTTTGGTTTCCTCAATCCATTTTTGTGTTACTCAGCCCATTTTTGGGTTCCTCAATCCATTTTTGTGTTACTCAGCCCATTTTTGGGTTCCTCAATCCATTTTTGGATCCCTGAATCCATAACCCTAATGCTAACCCTAACCCTAACCTTAACCTTAACCCAACCCTAACCAAACCCTAACCTTAACCCAAACCCTAACCCAAACCCTAAGCCTAACCCTAGCCTTACCTCAAGCCTAACCCTAAACACAACTCTAACCCCAACCCTAACCCCATCCCTAACCCCAACCCAAACACAACCCTAACCTTAACCCTAACCCAAACCTAATGCTAACCCCAAACGTAACCCTTACCCTATACCTAAACGTAACGCTA
The DNA here is from genome assembly GCA_033558185.1 of Dromococcyx pavoninus. Taxonomy (NCBI): domain Eukaryota; kingdom Metazoa; phylum Chordata; class Aves; order Cuculiformes; family Neomorphidae; genus Dromococcyx; species Dromococcyx pavoninus. The sequence continues at coordinate 92,903 of JAUMJL010000554.1, forward strand.
AGCCCAACCCTAGCCCAACCCTAACTCTAACACTAACCCAACCCTAACACTAACCCTAACCCTATACCAACCATATCCTTAACCCCAAACCTATCCCTAACCCTAACCCTAACCCAACTCTAACCCTAACCCTAACACTAACTCTAACCCTAATCATAGAATCTTCCAGTTCGAAAAGACCTTTGAGATCATTGCGTCGAACCACACCCATCATCCCCTAAACCATGTCACTCCCTTCCTCAGCCGATTTTTGGGTTCCTCAATGAATTCTTAGGTTCCTCAACCCATTTTTGGTTTCCTCAGCACAATTTTGGGTTTCTCAACCCATTTTTGGGTCTTTCAATCCATTTTTTTGGTTCCTCAATACATTTTTTGGTCCCTCAATCCATTTTTGGGTCCCTTAATCCATTTTTGGTTTCCTCGGTCGATTTCTGGGTTCCTAAGAAAATTTTTTTAGTCCCTCATCCCATTTTTGGGTTCCTCAGCCCATTTTTGCTTTCCTCAGCCCATTTTTGGGTTCCTCAATCTATTTTTTGTGTTCCTCAATCCATTTTGGGGATTCTTCAATCCATTTTTGGGTTCCTCAGCCAATTTTGGGGTTCATCAAACTATTTTTGGGTCCCTCAGTCCATTTTTGAGTTCCTCAGCCCATTTTTTGCTTCCAAAACTCATTTTTGGGTCCCTCAGCATAGTTTTGATTCTTCAATCCATTTTTGGGTTCCTCAATCCATTTTTTAGTTCCTCAATTTATTTTTGGGTTCTTCTATCCATTTTTTGATTCGTCAATCCATTTCTGGCTTCCTCAAACCATTTTTGTGTTTCTCAACCCTTTTTTGGGTCTCTCAATCTATTTTTGGTTTCCTCAATCCATTTTTGTGTTACTCAGCCCATTTTTGGGTTCCTCAATCCATTTTTGTGTTACTCAGCCCATTTTTGGGTTCCTCAATCCATTTTTGGATCCCTGAATCCATAACCCTAATGCTAACCCTAACCCTAACCTTAACCTTAACCCAACCCTAACCAAACCCTAACCTTAACCCAAATCCTAACCCAAACCCTAAGCCTAACCCTAACCTTACCTCAAGCCTAACCCTAAACACAACTCTAACCCCAACCCTAACCCCATCCCTAACCCCAACCCAAACACAACCCTAACCTTAACCCTAACCCAAACCTAATGCTAACCCCAAACGTAACCCTTACCCTATACCTAAACGTAACGCTAAGCCCAACCCTAGTCCAACCCTAACTCTAACACTAACCCAACCTTAACACTAACCCTAACCCTAAACCAACCATATCCTTAACCCCAAACCTATCCCTAACCCTAACCCTAACCCTAACCCAACTCTAACCCTAACCCTAACACTAACTCTAATCCTAATCATAGAATCTTCCAGTTCGAAAAGACCTTTGAGATCATTGCGTCGAACCACACCCATCATCCCCTAAACCATGTCCCTCCCTTCCTCAGCCGATTTTTGGGTTCCTCAATGAATTCTTAGGTTCCTCAACCCATTTTTGCTTTCCTCAGCACAATTTTGGGTTTCTCAGCCCATTTTTGGGTCTTTCAATCCATTTTTTGGTTCCTCAATACATTTTTTGGTCCCTCAATCCATTTTTGGGTCCCTTAATCCATTTTTGGTTTCCTCGGCCGATTTCTGGGTTCCTAAGACAATTTTTTAGTCCCTCATCCCATTTTTGGGTTCCTCAGCCCATTTTTGCTTTCCTCAGCCCATTTTTGGGTTCCTCAATCTATTTTTTGTGTTCCTCAATCCATTTTGGGGATTCTTCAATCCATTTTTGGGTTCCTCAGCCAATTTTTGGGTTCATCAAACTAGTTTTGGGTCCCTCAGTCCATTTTTGAGTTCCTCAGCCCATTTTTTGCTTCCAAAACTCATTTTTGGGTCCCTCAGCATAGTTTTGATTCTTCAATCCATTTTTGGGTTCCTCAATCCATTTTTTAGTTCCTCAATTTATTTTTGGGTTCTTCTATCCATTTTTTGATTCCTCAATCCATTTCTGGCTTCCTCAAACCATTTTTGCGTTTCTCAACCCTTTTTTGGGTCTCTCAATCTATTTTTGGTTTCCTCAATCCATTTTTGTGTTACTCAGCCCATTTTTGGGTTCCTCAATCCATTTTTGTGTTACTCAGCCCATTTTTGGGTTCCTCAATCCATTTTTGGATCCCTGAATCCATAACCCTAATGCTAACCCTAACCCTAACCTTAACCTTAACCCAACCTTAACCAAACCCTAACCTTAACCCAAACCCTAACCCAAACCCTAAGCCTAACCCTAGCCTTACCTCAAGCCTAACCCTAAACACAACTCTAACCCCAACCCTAACCCCATCCCTAACCCCAACCCAAACACAACCCTAACCTTAACCCTAACCCAAACCTAATGCTAACCCCAAACGTAACCCTTACCCTATACCTAAACGTAACGCTAAGCCCAACCCTAGCCCAACCCTAACTCTAACACTAACCCAACCCTAACACTAACCCTAACCCTAAACCAACCATATCCTTAACCCCAAACCTATCCCTAACCCTAACCCTAACCCTAACCCAACTCTAACCCTAACCCTAACACTAACTCTAACCCTAATCATAGAATCTTCCAGTTCGAAAAGACCTTTGAGATCATTGCGTCGAACCACACCCATCATCCCCTAAACCATGTCCCTCCCTTCCTCAGCCGATTTTTGGGTTCCTCAATGAATTCTTAGGTTCCTCAACCCATTTTTGGTTTCCTCAGCACAATTTTGGGTTTCTCAGCCCATTTTTGGGTCTTTCAATCCATTTTTTTGGTTCCTCAATACATTTTTTGGTCCCTCAATCCATTTTTGGTTCCCTTAATCCATTTTTGGTTTCCTCGGTCGATTTCTGGGTTCCTAAGACAATTTTTTTAGTCCCTCATCCCATTTTTGGGTTCCTCAGCCCATTTTTGCTTTCCTCAGCCCATTTTTGGGTTCCTCAATCTATTTTTTGTGTTCCTCAATCCATTTTGGGGATTCTTCAATCCATTTTTGGGTTCCTCAGCCAATTTTGGGGTTCATCAAACTATTTTTGGGTCCCTCAGTCCATTTTTGAGTTCCTCAGCCCATTTTTTGCTTCCAAAACTCATTTTTGGGTCCCTCAGCATAGTTTTGATTCTTCAATCCATTTTTGGGTTCCTCAATCCATTTTTTAGTTCCTCAATTTATTTTTGGGTTCTTCTATCCATTTTTTGATTCCTCAATCCATTTCTGGCTTCCTCAAACCATTTTTGTGTTTCTCAACCCTTTTTTGGGTCTCTCAATCTATTTTTGGTTTCCTCAATCCATTTTTGTGTTACTCAGCCCATTTTTGGGTTCCTCAATCCATTTTTGTGTTACTCAGCCCATTTTTGGGTTCCTCAATCCATTTTTGGATCCCTGAATCCATAACCCTAATGCTAACCCTAACCCTAACCCTAACCTTAACCCAACCCTAACCAAACCCTTAACTTAACCCAAACCCTAACCCAAACCCTAAGCCTAACCCTAGCCTTACCTCAAGCCTAACCCTAAACACAACTCTAACCCCAACCCTAACCCCATCCCTAACCCCAACCCAAACACAACCCTAACCTTAACCCTAACCCAAACCTAATGCTAACCCCAAACGTAACCCTTACCCTATACCTAAACGTAACGCTAAGCCCAACCCTAGCCCAACCCTAACTCTAACACTAACCCAACCCTAACACTAACCCTAACCCTAAACCAACCATATCCTTAACCCCAAACCTATCCCTAACCCTAACCCTAACCCAACTCTAACCCTAACCCTAACACTAACTCTAACCCTAATCATAGAATCTTCCAGTTCGAAAAGACCTTTGAGATCATTGCGTCGAACCACACCCATCATCCCCTAAACCATGTCCCTCCCTTCCTCAGCCGATTTTTGGGTTCCTCAATGAATTCTTAGGTTCCTCAACCCATTTTTGCTTTCCTCAGCACAATTTTGGGTTTCTCAGCCCATTTTTGGGTCTTTCAATCCATTTTTTGGTTCCTCAATACATTTTTTGGTCCCTCAATCCATTTTTGGGTCCCTTAATCCATTTTTGGTTTCCTCGGCCGATTTCTGGGTTCCTAAGACAATTTTTTAGTCCCTCATCCCATTTTTGGGTTCCTCAGCCCATTTTTGCTTTCCTCAGCCCATTTTTGGGTTCCTCAATCTATTTTTTGTGTTCCTCAATCCGTTTTGGGGATTCTTCAATCCATTTTTGGGTTCCTCAGCCAATTTTTGGCTTCATCAAACTATTTTTGGGTCCCTCAGTCCATTTTTTGAGTTCCTCAGCCCATTTTTTGCTTCCAAAACTCATTTTTGGGTCCCTCAGCATAGTTTTGATTCTTCAATCCATTTTCGGGTTCCTCAATTCATTTTTTAGTTCCTCAATTTATTTTTGGGTTCTTCTATCCATTTTTTGATTCCTCAATCCATTTCTGGCTTCCTCAAACCATTTTTGTGTTTCTCAACCCTTTTTTGGGTCTCTCAATCTATTTTTGGTTTCCTCAATCCATTTTTGTGTTACTCAGCCCATTTTTGGGTTCCTCAATCCATTTTTGGATCCCTGAATCCATAACCCTAATGCTAACCCTAACCCTAACCTTAACCTTAACCCAACCCTAACCAAACCCTAACCTTAACCCAAACCCTAACCCAAACCCTAAGCCTAACCCTAGCCTTACCTCAAGCCTAACCCTAAACACAACTCTAACCCCAACCCTAACCCCATCCCTAACCCCAACCCAAACACAACCCTAACCTTAACCCTAACCCAAACCTAATGCTAACCCCAAACGTAACCCTTACCCTATACCTAAACGTAACGCTAAGCCCAACCCTAGCCCAACCCTAAATGTGACAGTAACCCAACCCTAACACTAACCCTAACCCTAAACCAACCATATCCTTAACCCCAAACCTATCCCTAACCCTAACCCTAACCCAACTCTAACCCTAACCCTAACACTAACTCTAACCCTAATCATAGAATCTTCCAGTTCGAAAAGACCTTTGAGATCATTGCGTCGAACCACACCCATCATCCCCTAAACCATGTCCCTCCCTTCCTCAGCCGATTTTTGGGTTCCTCAATGAATTCTTAGGTTCCTCAACCCATTTTTGGTTTCCTCAGCACAATTTTGGGTTTCTCAGCCCATTTTTGGGTCTTTCAATCCATTTTTTGGTTCCTCAATACATTTTTTGGTCCCTCAATCCATTTTTGGGTCCCTTAATCCATTTTTGGTTTCCTCGGCCGATTTCTGGGTTCCTAAGACAATTTTTTAGTCCCTCATCCCATTTTTGGGTTCCTCAGCCCATTTTTGCTTTCCTCAGCCCATTTTTGGGTTCCTCAATCTATTTTTTGTGTTCCTCAATCCGTTTTGGGGATTCTTCAATCCATTTTTGGGTTCCTCAGCCAATTTTTGGCTTCATCAAACTATTTTTGGGTCCCTCAGTCCATTTTTTGAGTTCCTCAGCCCATTTTTTGCTTCCAAAACTCATTTTTGGGTCCCTCAGCATAGATTTGATTCTTCAATCCATTTTTGGGTTCCTCAATCCATTTTTTAGTTCCTCAATTTATTTTTGGGTTCTTCTATCCATTTTTTGATTCCTCAATCCATTTCTGGCTTCCTCAAACCAGTTTTGTGTTTCTCAACCCTTTTTTGGGTCTCTCAATCTATTTTTGATTTCTTCAATCCATTTTTGTGTTACTCAGCCCATTTTTGGGTTCCTCAATCCATTTTTGTGTTACTCAGCCCATTTTTGGGTTCCTCAATCCATTTTTGGATCCCTGAATCCATAACCCTAATGCTAACCCTAACCCTAACCTTAACCTTAACCCAACCCTAACCAAACCCTAACCTTAACCCAAATCCTAACCCAAACCCTATGTCTAACCCTAGCCTTACCTCAACCCTAACCCTAAACACAACTCTAACCCCAACCCTAACCCCATCCCTAACCCCAACCCTAACCTTAACCCTAACCCAAACCTAATGCTAACCCCAAACGTAACCCTTACCCTATACCTAAACGTAACCCTAAGCCCAACCCTAGCCCAACCCTAACTCTAAGACTAACCCAACCCTAACACTAACCCTAACCCTAAACCAACCATATCCTTAACCCCAAACCTATCCCTAACCCTAACCCTAACCCTAACCCAACTCTAACCCTAACCCTAACACTAACTCTAACCCTAATCATAGAATCTTCCAGTTCGAAAAGACCTTTGAGATCATTGCGTCGAACCACACCCATCATCCCCTAAACCATGTCCCTCCCTTCCTCAGCCGATTTTTGGGTTCCTCAATGAATTCTTAGGTTCCTCAACCCATTTTTGGTTTCCTCAGCACAATTTTGGGTTTCTCAGCCCATTTTTGGGTCTTTCAATCCATTTTTTGGTTCCTCAATACATTTTTTGGTCCCTCAATCCATTTTTGGGTCCCTTAATCCATTTTTGGTTTCCTCGGTCGATTTCTGGGTTCCTAAGACAATTTTTTAGTCCCTCATCCCATTTTTGGGTTCCTCAGCCCATTTTTGCTTTCCTCAGCCCATTTTTGGGTTCCTCAATCTATTTTTTGTGTTCCTCAATCCATTTTGGGGATTCTTCAATCCATTTTTGGGTTCCTCAGCCAATTTTTGGCTTCATCAAACTATTTTTGGGTCCCTCAGTCCATTTTTGAGTTCCTCAGCCCATTTTTTGCTTCCAAAACTCATTTTTGGGTCCCTCAGCATAGTTTTGATTCTTCAATCCATTTTTGGGTTCCTCAATCCATTTTTTAGTTCCTCAATTTATTTTTGGGTTCTTCTATCCATTTTTTGATTCCTCAATCCATTTCTGGCTTCCTCAAACCATTTTTGTGTTTCTCAACCCTTTTTTGGGTCTCTCAATCTATTTTTGGTTTCCTCAATCCATTTTTGTGTTACTCAGCCCATTTTTGGGTTCTTCAATCCATTTTTGTGTTACTCAGCCCATTTTTGGGTTCCTCAATCCATTTTTGGATCCCTGAATCCATAACCCTAATGCTAACCCTAACCCTAACCTTAACCTTAACCCAACCCTAACCAAACCCTAACCTTAACCCTAACCCTAACCCAAACCCTAAGCCTAACCCTAGCCTTACCTCAAGCCTAACCCTAAACACAACTCTAACCCCAAACCTAACCCCATCCCTAACCCCAACCCAAACACAACCCTAACCTTAACCCTAACCCAAACCTAATGCTAACCCCAAACGTAACCCTTAACCTATACCTAAACGTAACGCTAAGCCCAACCCTAGCCCAACCCTAACTCTAACACTAACCCAACCCTAACACTAACCCTAACCCTAAACCAACCACATCCTTAACCCCAAACCTATCCCTAACCCAAATCCTAACCCAAACCCTAAGCCTAACCCTAGCCTTACCTCAAGCCTAACCCTAAACACAACTCTAACCCCAACCCTAACCCCATCCCTAACCCCAACCCAAACACAACCCTAACCTTAACCCTAACCCAAACCTAATGCTAACCCCAAACGTAACCCTTACCCTATACCTAAACGTAACGCTAAGCCCAACCCTAGCCCAACCCTAACTCTAACACTAACCCAACCCTAACACTAACCCTAACCCTAAACCAACCATATCCTTAACCCCAAACCTATCCCTAACCCTAACCCTAACCCTAACCCAACTCTAACCCTAACCCTAACACTAACTCTAATCCTAATCATAGAATCTTCCAGTTCGAAAAGACCTTTGAGATCATTGCGTCGAACCACACCCATCATCCCCTAAACCATGTCCCTCCCTTCCTCAGCCGATTTTTGGGTTCCTCAATGAATTCTTAGGTTCCTCAACCCATTTTTGCTTTCCTCAGCACAATTTTGGGTTTCTCAGCCCATTTTTGGGTCTTTCAATCCATTTTTTGGTTCCTCAATACATTTTTTGGTCCCTCAATCCATTTTTGGGTCCCTTAATCCATTTTTGGTTTCCTCGGCCGATTTCTGGGTTCCTAAGACAATTTTTTAGTCCCTCATCCCATTTTTGGGTTCCTCAGCCCATTTTTGCTTTCCTCAGCCCATTTTTGGGTTCCTCAATCTATTTTTTGTGTTCCTCAATCCATTTTGGGGATTCTTCAATCCATTTTTGGGTTCCTCAGCCAATTTTTGGCTTCATCAAACTATTTTTGGGTCCCTCAGACCATTTTTGAGTTCCTCAGCCCATTTTTTGCTTCCAAAACTCATTTTTGGGTCCCTCAGCATAGTTTTGATTCTTCAATCCATTTTTGGGTTCCTCAATCCATTTTTTAGTTCCTCAATTTATTTTTGGGTTCTTCTATCCATTTTTTGATTCCTCAATCCATTTCTGGCTTCCTCAAACCATTTTAGTGTTTCTCAACCCTTTTTTGGGTCTCTCAATCTATTTTTGGTTTCCTCAATCCATTTTTGTGTTACTCAGCCCATTTTTGGGTTCCTCAATCCATTTTTGTGTTACTCAGCCCATTTTTGGGTTCCTCAATCCATTTTTGGATCCCTGAATCCATAACCCTAATGCTAACCCTAACCCTAACCTTAACCTTAACCCAACCCTAACCAAACCCTAACCTTAACCCAAACCCTAACCCAAACCCTAAGCCTAACCCTAGCCTTACCTCAAGCCTAACCCTAAACACAACTCTAACCCCAACCCTAACCCCATCCCTAACCCCAACCCAAACACAACCCTAACCTTAACCCTAACCCAAACCTAATGCTAACCCCAAACGTAACCCTTACCCTATACCTAAACGTAACGCTAAGCCCAACCCTAGCCCAACCCTAACTCTAACACTAACCCAACCCTAACACTAACCCTAACCCTATACCAACCATATCCTTAACCCCAAACCTATCCCTAACCCTAACCCTAACCCTAACCCAACTCTAACCCTAACCCTAACACTAACTCTAACCCTAATCATAGAATCTTCCAGTTCGAAAAGACCTTTGAGATCATTGCGTCGAACCACACCCATCATCCCCTAAACCATGTCACTCCCTTCGTCAGCCGATTTTTGGGTTCCTCAATGAATTCTTAGGTTCCTCAACCCATTTTTGCTTTCCTCAGCACAATTTTGGGTTTCTCAGCCCATTTTTGGGTCTTTCAATCCATTTTTTTGGTTCCTCAATACATTTTTTGGTCCCTCAATCCATTTTTGGGTCCCTTAATCCATTTTGGTTTCCTCGGTCGATTTCTGGGTTCCTAAGACAATTTTTTAGTCCCTCATCCCATTTTTGGGTTCCTCAGCCCATTTTTGCTTTCCTCAGCCCATTTTTGGGTTCCTCAATCTATTTTTTGTGTTCCTCAATCCATTTTGGGGATTCTTCAATCCATTTTTGGGTTCCTCAGCCAATTTTGGGGTTCATCAAACTACTTTTGGGTCCCTCAGTCCATTTTTGAGTTCCTCAGCCCATTTTTTGCTTCCAAAACTCATTTTTGGGTCCCTCAGCATAGTTTTGATTCTTCAATCCATTTTTGGGTTCCTCAATCCATTTTTTAGTTCCTCAATTTATTTTTGGGTTCTTCTATCCATTTTTTGATTCGTCAATCCATTTCTGGCTTCCTCAAACCATTTTTGTGTTTCTCAACCCTTTTTTGGGTCTCTCAATCTATTTTTGGTTTCCTCAATCCATTTTTGTGTTACTCAGCCCATTTTTGGGTTCCTCAATCCATTTTTGTGTTACTCAGCCCATTTTTGGGTTCCTCAATCCATTTTTGGATCCCTGAATCCATAACCCTAATGCTAACCCTAACCCTAACCTTAACCTTAACCCAACCCTAACCAAACCCTAACCTTAACCCAAATCCTAACCCAAACCCTAAGCCTAACCCTAACCTTACCTCAAGCCTAACCCTAAACACAACTCTAACCCCAACCCTAACCCCATCCCTAACCCCAACCCAAACACAACCCTAACCTTAACCCTAACCCAAACCTAATGCTAACCCCAAACGTAACCCTTACCCTATACCTAAACGTAACGCTAAGCCCAACCCTAGCCCAACCCTAACTCTAACACTAACCCAACCCTAACACTAACCCTAACCCTAAACCAACCATATCCTTAACCCCAAACCTATCCCTAACCCTAACCCTAACCCTAACCCAACTCTAACCCTAACCCTAACACTAACTCTAATCCTAATCATAGAATCTTCCAGTTCGAAAAGACCTTTGAGATCATTGCGTCGAACCACACCCATCATCCCCTAAACCATGTCCCTCCCTTCCTCAGCCGATTTTTGGGTTCCTCAATGAATTCTTAGGTTCCTCAACCCATTTTTGCTTTCCTCAGCACAATTTTGGGTTTCTCAGCCCATTTTTGGGTCTTTCAATCCATTTTTTGGTTCCTCAATACATTTTTTGGTCCCTCAATCCATTTTTGGGTCCCTTAATCCATTTTTGGTTTCCTCGGCCGATTTCTGGGTTCCTAAGACAATTTTTTAGTCCCTCATCCCATTTTTGGGTTCCTCAGCCCATTTTTGCTTTCCTCAGCCCATTTTTGGGTTCCTCAATCTATTTTTTGTGTTCCTCAATCCATTTTGGGGATTCTTCAATCCATTTTTGGGTTCCTCAGCCAATTTTTGGCTTCATCAAACTAGTTTTGGGTCCCTCAGTCCATTTTTGAGTTCCTCAGCCCATTTTTTGCTTCCAAAACTCATTTTTGGGTCCCTCAGCATAGTTTTGATTCTTCAATCCATTTTTGGGTTCCTCAATCCATTTTTTAGTTCCTCAATTTATTTTTGGGTTCTTCTATCCATTTTTTGATTCCTCAATCCATTTCTGGCTTCCTCAAACCATTTTTGCGTTTCTCAACCCTTTTTTGGGTCTCTCAATCTATTTTTGGTTTCCTCAATCCATTTTTGTGTTACTCAGCCCATTTTTGGGTTCCTCAATCCATTTTTGTGTTACTCAGCCCATTTTTGGGTTCCTCAATCCATTTTTGGATCCCTGAATCCATAACCCTAATGCTAACCCTAACCCTAACCTTAACCTTAACCCAACCTTAACCAAACCCTAACCTTAACCCAAACCCTAACCCAAACCCTAAGCCTAACCCTAGCCTTACCTCAAGCCTAACCCTAAACACAACTCTAACCCCAACCCTAACCCCATCCCTAACCCCAACCCAAACACAACCCTAACCTTAACCCTAACCCAAACCTAATGCTAACCCCAAACGTAACCCTTACCCTATACCTAAACGTAACGCTAAGCCCAACCCTAGCCCAACCCTAACTCTAACACTAACCCAACCCTAACACTAACCCTAACCCTAAACCAACCATATCCTTAACCCCAAACCTATCCCTAACCCTAACCCTAACCCTAACCCAACTCTAACCCTAACCCTAACACTAACTCTAACCCTAATCATAGAATCTTCCAGTTCGAAAAGACCTTTGAGATCATTGCGTCGAACCACACCCATCATCCCCTAAACCATGTCCCTCCCTTCCTCAGCCGATTTTTGGGTTCCTCAATGAATTCTTAGGTTCCTCAACCCATTTTTGGTTTCCTCAGCACAATTTTGGGTTTCTCAGCCCATTTTTGGGTCTTTCAATCCATTTTTTTGGTTCCTCAATACATTTTTTGGTCCCTCAATCCATTTTTGGTTCCCTTAATCCATTTTTGGTTTCCTCGGTCGATTTCTGGGTTCCTAAGACAATTTTTTTAGTCCCTCATCCCATTTTTGGGTTCCTCAGCCCATTTTTGCTTTCCTCAGCCCATTTTTGGGTTCCTCAATCTATTTTTTGTGTTCCTCAATCCATTTTGGGGATTCTTCAATCCATTTTTGGGTTCCTCAGCCAATTTTTGGCTTCATCAAACTATTTTTGGGTCCCTCAGTCCATTTTTGAGTTCCTCAGCCCATTTTTTGCTTCCAAAACTCATTTTTGGGTCCCTCAGCATAGTTTTGATTCTTCAATCCATTTTTGGGTTCCTCAATCCATTTTTTAGTTCCTCAATTTATTTTTGGGTTCTTCTATCCATTTTTTGATTCCTCAATCCATTTCTGGCTTCCTCAAACCATTTTTGTGTTTCTCAACCCTTTTTTGGGTCTCTCAATCTATTTTTGGTTTCCTCAATCCATTTTTGTGTTACTCAGCCCATTTTTGGGTTCCTCAATCCATTTTTGTGTTACTCAGCCCATTTTTGGGTTCCTCAATCCATTTTTGGATCCCTGAATCCATAACCCTAATGCTAACCCTAACCCTAACCCTAACCTTAACCCAACCCTAACCAAACCCTTACCTTAACCCAAACCCTAACCCAAACCCTAAGCCTAACCCTAGCCTTACCTCAAGCCTAACCCTAAACACAACTCTAACCCCAACCCTAACCCCATCCCTAACCCCAACCCAAACACAACCCTAACCTTAACCCTAACCCAAACCTAATGCTAACCCCAAACGTAACCCTTACCCTATACCTAAACGTAACGCTAAGCCCAACCCTAGCCCAACCCTAACTCTAACACTAACCCAACCCTAACACTAACCCTAACCCTAACCCAACCATATCCTTAACCCCAAACCTATCCCTAACCCTAACCCTAACCCAACTCTAACCCTAACCCTAACACTAACTCTAACCCTAATCATAGAATCTTCCAGTTCGAAATGACCTTTGAGATCATTGCGTCGAACCACACCCATCATCCCCTAAACCATGTCCCTCCCTTCCTCAGCCGATTTTTGGGTTCCTCAATGAATTCTTAGGTTCCTCAACCCATTTTTGCTTTCCTCAGCACAATTTTGGGTTTCTCAGCCCATTTTTGGGTCTTTCAATCCATTTTTTGGTTCCTCAATACATTTTTTGGTCCCTCAATCCATTTTTGGGTCCCTTAATCCATTTTTGGTTTCCTCGGCCGATTTCTGGGTTCCTAAGACAATTTTTTAGTCCCTCATCCCATTTTTGGGTTCCTCAGCCCATTTTTGCTTTCCTCAGCCCATTTTTGGGTTCCTCAATCTATTTTTTGTGTTCCTCAATCCGTTTTGGGGATTCTTCAATCCATTTTTGGGTTCCTCAGCCAATTTTTGGCTTCATCAAAATATTTTTGGGTCCCTCAGTCCATTTTTTGAGTTCCTCAGCCCATTTTTTGCTTCCAAAACTCATTTTTGGGTCCCTCAGCATAGTTTTGATTCTTCAATCCATTTTCGGGTTCCTCAATTCATTTTTTAGTTCCTCAATTTATTTTTGGGTTCTTCTATCCATTTTTTGATTCCTCAATCCATTTCTGGCTTCCTCAAACCATTTTTGTGTTTCTCAACCCTTTTTTGGGTCTCTCAATCTATTTTTGGTTTCCTCAATCCATTTTTGTGTTACTCAGCCCATTTTTGGGTTCCTCAATCCATTTTTGGATCCCTGAATCCATAACCCTAATGCTAACCCTAACCCTAACCTTAACCTTAACCCAACCCTAACCAAACCCTAACCTTAACCCAAACCCTAACCCAAACCCTAAGCCTAACCCTAGCCTTACCTCAAGCCTAACCCTAAACACAACTCTAACCCCAACCCTAACCCCATCCCTAACCCCAACCCAAACACAACCCTAACCTTAACCCTAACCCAAACCTAATGCTAACCCCAAACGTAACCCTTACCCTATACCTAAACGTAACGCTAAGCCCAACCCTAGCCCAACCCTAAATGTGACAGTAACCCAACCCTAACACTAACCCTAACCCTAAACCAACCATATCCTTAACCCCAAACCTATCCCTAACCCTAACCCTAACCCAACTCTAACCCTAACCCTAACACTAACTCTAACCCTAATCATAGAATCTTCCAGTTCGAAAAGACCTTTGAGATCATTGCGTCGAACCACACCCATCATCCCCTAAACCATGTCCCTCCCTTCCTCAGCCGATTTTTGGGTTCCTCAATGAATTCTTAGGTTCCTCAACCCATTTTTGGTTTCCTCAGCACAATTTTGGGTTTCTCAGCCCATTTTTGGGTCTTTCAATCCATTTTTTGGTTCCTCAATACATTTTTTGGTCCCTCAATCCATTTTTGGGTCCCTTAATCCATTTTTGGTTTCCTCGGCCGATTTCTGGGTTCCTAAGACAATTTTTTAGTCCCTCATCCCATTTTTGGGTTCCTCAGCCCATTTTTGCTTTCCTCAGCCCATTTTTGGGTTCCTCAATCTATTTTTTGTGTTCCTCAATCCATTTTGGGGATTCTTCAATCCATTTTTGGGTTCCTCAGCCAATTTTTGGCTTCATCAAACTATTTTTGGGTCCCTCAGTCCATTTTTTGAGTTCCTCAGCCCATTTTTTGCTTCCAAAACTCATTTTTGGGTCCCTCAGCATAGTTTTGATTCTTCAATCCATTTTTGGGTTCCTCAATCCATTTTTTAGTTCCTCAATTTATTTTTGGGTTCTTCTATCCATTTTTTGATTCCTCAATCCATTTCTGGCTTCCTCAAACCAGTTTTGTGTTTCTCAACCCTTTTTTGGGTCTCTCAATCTATTTTTGGTTTCTTCAATCCATTTTTGTGTTACTCAGCCCATTTTTGGGTTCCTCAATCCATTTTTGTGTTACTCAGCCCATTTTTGGGTTCCTCAATCCATTTTGGGTTCCCTGAATCCATAACCCTAATGCTAACCCTAACCCTAACCTTAACCTTAACCCAACCCTAACCCAACCCTAACCTTAACCCAAATCCTAACCCAAACCCTATGTCTAACCCTAGCCTTACCTCAACCCTAACCCTAAACACAACTCTAACCCCAACCCTAACCCCATCCCTAACCCCAACCCTAACCTTAACCCTAACCCAAACCTAATGCTAACCCCAAACGTAACCCTTACCCTATACCTAAACGTAACCCTAAGCCCAACCCTAGCCCAACCCTAACTCTAAGACTAACCCAACCCTAACACTAACCCTAACCCTAAACCAACCATATCCTTAACCCCAAACCTATCCCTAACCCTAACCCTAACCCTAACCCAACTCTAACCCTAACCCTAACACTAACTCTAACCCTAATCATAGAATCTTCCAGTTCGAAAAGACCTTTGAGATCATTGCGTCGAACCACACCCATCATCCCCTAAACCATGTCCCTCCCTTCCTCAGCCGATTTTTGGGTTCCTCAATGAATTCTTAGGTTCCTCAACCCATTTTTGGTTTCCTCAGCACAATTTTGGGTTTCTCAGCCCATTTTTGGATCTTTCAATCCATTTTTTGGTTCCTCAATACATTTTTTGGTCCCTCAATCCATTTTTGGGTCCCTTAATCCATTTTTGGTTTCCTCGGTCGATTTCTGGGTTCCTAAGACAATTTTTTAGTCCCTCATCCCATTTTTGGGTTCCTCAGCCCATTTTTGCTTTCCTCAGCCCATTTTTGGGTTCCTCAATCTATTTTTTGTGTTCCTCAATCCATTTTGGGGATTCTTCAATCCATTTTTGGGTTCCTCAGCCAATTTTTGGCTTCATCAAACTATTTTTGGGTCCCTCAGTCCATTTTTGAGTTCCTCAGCCCATTTTTTGCTTCCAAAACTCATTTTTGGGTCCCTCAGCATAGTTTTGATTCTTCAATCCATTTTTGGGTTCCTCAATCCATTTTTTAGTTCCTCAATTTATTTTTGGGTTCTTCTATCCATTTTTTGATTCCTCAATCCATTTCTGGCTTCCTCAAACCATTTTTGTGTTTCTCAACCCTTTTTTGGGTCTCTCAATCTATTTTTGGTTTCCTCAATCCATTTTTGTGTTACTCAGCCCATTTTTGGGTTCTTCAATCCATTTTTGTGTTACTCAGCCCATTTTTGGGTTCCTCAATCCATTTTTGGATCCCTGAATCCATAACCCTAATGCTAACCCTAACCCTAACCTTAACCTTAACCCAACCCTAACCAAACCCTAACCTTAACCCTAACCCTAACCCAAACCCTAAGCCTAACCCTAGCCTTACCTCAAGCCTAACCCTAAACACAACTCTAACCCCAACCCTAACCCCATCCCTAACCCCAACCCAAACACAACCCTAACCTTAACCCTAACCCAAACCTAATGCTAACCCCAAACGTAACCCTTAACCTATACCTAAACGTAACGCTAAGCCCAACCCTAGCCCAACCCTAACTCTAACACTAACCCAACCCTAACACTAACCCTAACCCTAAACCAACCATATCCTTAACCCCAAACCTATCCCTAACCCAAATCCTAACCCAAACCCTAAGCCTAACCCTAGCCTTACCTCAAGCCTAACCCTAAACACAACTCTAACCCCAACCCTAACCCCATCCCTAACCCCAACCCAAACACAACCCTAACCTTAACCCTAACCCAAACCTAATGCTAACCCCAAACGTAACCCTTACCCTATACCTAAACGTAACGCTAAGCCCAACCCTAGCCCAACCCTAACTCTAACACTAACCCAACCCTAACACTAACCCTAACCCTAAACCAACCATATCCTTAACCCCAAACCTATCCCTAACCCTAACCCTAACCCAACTCTAACCCTAACACTAACTCTAATCCTAATCATAGAATCTTCCAGTTCGAAAAGACCTTTGAGATCATTGCGTCGAACCACACCCATCATCCCCTAAACCATGTCCCTCCCTTCCTCAGCCGATTTTTGGGTTCCTCAATGAATTCTTAGGTTCCTCAACCCATTTTTGCTTTCCTCAGCACAATTTTGGGTTTCTCAGCCCATTTTTGGGTCTTTCAATCCATTTTTTGGTTCCTCAATACATTTTTTGGTCCCTCAATCCATTTTTGGGTCCCTTAATCCATTTTTGGTTTCCTCGGCCGATTTCTGGGTTCCTAAGACAATTTTTTAGTCCCTCATCCCATTTTTGGGTTCCTCAGCCCATTTTTGCTTTCCTCAGCCCATTTTTGGGTTCCTCAATCTATTTTTTGTGTTCCTCAATCCATTTTGGGGATTCTTCAATCCATTTTTGGGTTCCTCAGCCAATTTTTGGCTTCATCAAACTATTTTTGGGTCCCTCAGTCCATTTTTGAGTTCCTCAGCCCATTTTTTGCTTCCAAAACTCATTTTTGGGTCCCTCAGCATAGTTTCGATTCTTCAATCCATTTTTGGGTTCCTCAATTCATTTTTTAGTTCCTCAATTTATTTTTGGGTTCTTCTATCCATTTTTTGATTCCTCAATCCATTTCTGGCTTCCTCAAACCATTTTTGTGTTTCTCAACCCTTTTTTGGGTCTCTCAATCTATTTTTGGTTTCCTCAATCCATTTTTGTGTTACTCAGCCCATTTTTGGGTTCCTCAATCCATTTTTGTGTTACTCAGCCCATTTTTGGGTTCCTCAATCCATTTTTGGATCCCTGAATCCATAACCCTAATGCTAACCCTAACCCTAACCTTAACCTTAACCCAACCCTAACCAAACCCTAACCTTAACCCAACCCTAACCAAACCCTAACCTTAACCCAAACCCTAACCCAAACCCTAAGCCTAACCCTAGCCTTACCTCAAGCCAAACCCTAAACACAACTCTAACCCCAACCCTAACCCCATCCCTAACCCCAACCCAAACACAACCCTAACCTTAACCCTAACCCAAACCTAATGCTAACCCCAAACGTAACCCTTACCCTATACCTAAACGTAACGCTAAGCCCAACCCTAACTCTAACACTAACCCAACCCTAACACTAACCCTAACCCTAAACCAACCATATCCTTAACCCCAAACCTATCCCTAACCCTAACCCTAACCCAACTCTAACCCTAACCCTAACACTAACTCTAACCCTAATCATAGAATCTTCCAGTTCGAAAAGACCTTTGAGATCATTGCGTCGAACCACACCCATCATCCCCTAAACCATGTCACTCCCTTCCTCAGCCGATTTTTGGGTTCCTCAATGGATTCTTAGGTTCCTCAACCCATTTTTGCTTTCCTCAGCACAATTTTGGGTTTCTCAGCCCATTTTTGGATCTTTCAATCCATTTTTTGGTTCCTCAATACATTTTTTGGTCCCTCAATCCATTTTTGGTTTCCTCGGCTGATTTCTGTGTTCCTAAGACAATTTTTTAGTCCCTCATCCCATTTTTGGGTTCCTCAGCCCATTTTTGCTTTCCTCAGCCCATTTTTGGGTTCCTCAATCTATTTTTTGTGTTCCTCAATCCATTTTGGGGATTCTTCAATCCATTTTTGGGTTCCTCAGCCAATTTTTGGCTTCATCAAACTATTATTGGGTCCCTCAGTCCATTTTTGAGTTACTCAGCCCATTTTTTGCTTCCAAAACTCATTTTTGGGTCCCTCAGCATAGTTTTGATTCTTCAATCCATTTTTGGGTTCCTCAATCCATTTTTTAGTTCCTCAATTTATTTTTGGGTTCTTCTATCCATTTTTTGATTCCTCAATCCATTTCTGGCTTCCTCAAACCAGTTTTGTGTTTCTCAACCCTTTTTTGGGTCTCTCAATCTATTTTTGGTTTCCTCAATCCATTTTTGTGTTACTCAGCCCATTTTTGGGTTCCTCAATCCATTTTTGTGTTACTCAGCCCATTTTTGGGTTCCTCAATCCATTTTTGGATCCCTGAATCCATAACCCTAATGCTAACCCTAACCCTAACCTTAACCTTAACCCAACCCTAACCAAACCCTAACCTTAACCCAAACCCTAACCCAAACCCTAAGCCTAACCCTAGCCTTACCTCAAGCCTAACCCTAAACACAACTCTAACCCCAACCCTAACCCCATCCCTAACCCCAACCCAAACACAACCCTAACCTTAACCCTAACCCAAACCTAATGCTAACCCCAAACGTAACCCTTACCTTATACCTAAACGTAACGCTAAGCCCAACCCTAGCCCAACACTAACTCTAACACTAACCCAACCCTAACACTAACCCTAACCCTAAACCAACCATATCCTTAACCCCAAACCTATCCCTAACCCTAACCCAACTCTAACCCTAACCCTAACACTAACTCTAACCCTAATCATAGAACCTTCCAGTTCGAAAAGACCTTTGAGATCATTGCGTCGAACCACACCCATCATCCCCTAAACCATGTCACTCCCTTCCTCAGCCGATTTTTGGGTTCCTCAATGAATTCTTAGGTTCCTCAACCCATTTTTGGTTTCCTCAGCACAATTTTGGGTTTCTCAGCCCATTTTTGGGTCTTTCAATCCATTTTTTGGTTCCTCAATACATTTTTTGGTCCCTCAATCCATTTTTGGGTCCCTTAATCCATTTTTGGTTTCCTCGGTCGATTTCTGGGTTCCTAAGACAATTTTTTAGTCCCTCATCCCATTTTTGGGTTCCTCAGCCCATTTTTGCTTTCCTCAGCCCATTTTTGGGTTCCTCAATCTATTTTTTGTGTTCCTCAATCCATTTTGGGGATTCTTCAATCCATTTTTGGGTTCCTCAGCCAATTTTTGGGTTAATCAAACTAGTTTTGGGTCCCTCAGTCCATTTTTGAGTTCCTCAGCCCATTTTTTGCTTCCAAAACTCATTTTTGGGTCCCTCAGCATAGATTTGATTCTTCAATCCATTTTTGGGTTCCTCAATTCATTTTTTAGTTCCTCAATTTATTTTTGGGTTCTTCTATCCATTTTTTGATTCCTCAATCCATTTCTGGCTTCCTCAAACCATTTTTGTGTTTCTCAACCCTTTTTTGGGTCTCTCAATCTATTTTTGGTTTCCTCAATCCATTTTTGTGTTACTCAGCCCATTTTTGGGTTCTTCAATCCATTTTTGTGTTACTCAGCCCATTTTTGGGTTCCTCAATCCATTTTTGGATCCCTGAATCCATAACCCTAATGCTAACCCTAACCCTAACCTTAACCTTAACCCAACCCTAACCAAACCCTAACCTTAACCCAAACCGTAACCCAAACCCTAAGCCTAACCCTAGCCTTACCTCAAGCCTAACCCTAAACACAACTCTAACCCCAACCCTAACCCCATCCCTAACCCCAACCCAAACACAACCCTAACCTTAACCCTAACCCAAACCTAATGCTAACCCCAAACGTAACCCTTACCCTATACCTAAACGTAACGCTAAGCCCAACCCTAGCCCAACCCTAACTCTAACACTAACCCAACCCTAACACTAACCCTAACCCTAAACCAACCATATCCTTAACCCCAAACCTATCCCTAACCCTAACCCTAACCCTAACCCAACTCTAACCCTAACCCTAACACTAACTCTAATCCTAATCATAGAATCTTCCAGTTCGAAAAGACCTTTGAGATCATTGCGTCGAACCACACCCATCATCCCCTAAACCATGTCCCTCCCTTCCTCAGCCGATTTTTGGGTTCCTCAATGAATTCTTAGGTTCCTCAACCCATTTTTGCTTTCCTCAGCACAATTTTGGGTTTCTCAGCCCATTTTTGGGTCTTTCAATCCATTTTTTGGTTCCTCAATACATTTTTTGGTCCCTCAATCCATTTTTGGGTCCCTTAATCCATTTTTGGTTTCCTCGGCCGATTTCTGGGTTCCTAAGACAATTTTTTAGTCCCTCATCCCATTTTTGGGTTCCTCAGCCCATTTTTGCTTTCCTCAGCCCATTTTTGGGTTCCTCAATCTATTTTTTGTGTTCCTCAATCCATTTTGGGGATTCTTCAATCCATTTTTGGGTTCCTCAGCCAATTTTTGGCTTCATCAAACTAGTTTTGGGTCCCTCAGTCCATTTTTGAGTTCCTCAGCCCATTTTTTGCTTCCAAAACTCATTTTTGGGTCCCTCAGCATAGTTTTGATTCTTCAATCCATTTTTGGGTTCCTCAATCCATTTTTTAGTTCCTCAATTTATTTTTGGGTTCTTCTATCCATTTTTTGATTCCTCAATCCATTTCTGGCTTCCTCAAACCATTTTTGTGTTTCTCAACCCTTTTTTGGGTCTCTCAATCTATTTTTGGTTTCCTCAATCCATTTTTGTGTTACTCAGCCCATTTTTGGGTTCTTCAATCCATTTTTGTGTTACTCAGCCCATTTTTGGGTTCCTCAATCCATTTTTGGATCCCTGAATCCATAACCCTAATGCTAACCCTAACCCTAACCTTAACCTTAACCCAACCCTAACCAAACCCTAACCTTAACCCAAACCCTAACCCAAACCCTAAGCCTAACCCTAGCCTTACCTCAAGCCTAACCCTAAACACAACTCTAACCCCAACCCTAACCCCATCCCTAACCCCAACCCAAACACAACCCTAACCTTAACCCTAACCCAAACCTAATGCTAACCCCAAACGTAACCCTTACCCTATACCTAAACGTAACGCTAAGCCCAACCCTAGCCCAACCCTAACTCTAACACTAACCCAACCCTAACACTAACCCTAACCCTAAACCAACCATATCCTTAACCCCAAACCTATCCCTAACCCTAACCCTAACCCTAACCCAACTCTAACCCTAACCCTAACACTAACTCTAATCCTAATCATAGAATCTTCCAGTTCGAAAAGACCTTTGAGATCATTGCGTCGAACCACACCCATCATCCCCTAAACCATGTCCCTCCCTTCCTCAGCCGATTTTTGGGTTCCTCAATGAATTCTTAGGTTCCTCAACCCATTTTTGCTTTCCTCAGCACAATTTTGGGTTTCTCAGCCCATTTTTGGGTCTTTCAATCCATTTTTTGGTTCCTCAATACATTTTTTGGTCCCTCAATCCATTTTTGGGTCCCTTAATCCATTTTTGGTTTCCTCGGCCGATTTCTGGGTTCCTAAGACAATTTTTTAGTCCCTCATCCCATTTTTGGGTTCCTCAGCCCATTTTTGCTTTCCTCAGCCCATTTTTGGGTTCCTCAATCTATTTTTTGTGTTCCTCAATCCATTTTGGGGATTCTTCAATCCATTTTTGGGTTCCTCAGCCAATTTTTGGCTTCATCAAACTATTTTTGGGTCCCTCAGTCCATTTTTGAGTTCCTCAGCCCATTTTTTGCTTCCAAAACTCATTTTTGGGTCCCTCAGCATAGTTTTGATTCTTCAATCCATTTTTGGGTTCCTCAATCCATTTTTTAGTTCCTCAATTTATTTTTGGGTTCTTCTATCCATTTTTTGATTCCTCAATCCATTTCTGGCTTCCTCAAACCATTTTTGTGTTTCTCAACCCTTTTTTGGGTCTCTCAATCTATTTTTGGTTTCCTCAATCCATTTTTGTGTTACTCAGCCCATTTTTGGGTTCCTCAATCCATTTTTGTGTTACTCAGCCCATTTTTGGGTTCCTCAATCCATTTTTGGATCCCTGAATCCATAACCCTAATGCTAACCCTAACCCTAACCTTAACCTTAACCCAACCCTAACCAAACCCTAACCTTAACCCAAACCCTAACCCAAACCCTAAGCCTAACCCTAGCCTTACCTCAAGCCAAACCCTAAACACAACTCTAACCCCAACCCTAACCCCATCCCTAACCCCAACCCAAACACAACCCTAACCTTAACCCTAACCCAAACCTAATGCTAACCCCAAACGTAACCCTTACCCTATACCTAAACGTAACGCTAAGCCCAACCCTAACTCTAACACTAACCCAACCCTAACACTAACCCTAACCCTAAACCAACCATATCCTTAACCCCAAACCTATCCCTAACCCTAACCCTAACCCAACTCTAACCCTAACCCTAACACTAACTCTAACCCTAATCATAGAATCTTCCAGTTCGAAAAGACCTTTGAGATCATTGCGTCGAACCACACCCATCATCCCCTAAACCATGTCACTCCCTTCCTCAGCCGATTTTTGGGTTCCTCAATGGATTCTTAGGTTCCTCAACCCATTTTTGCTTTCCTCAGCACAATTTTGGGTTTCTCAGCCCATTTTTGGATCTTTCAATCCATTTTTTGGTTCCTCAATACATTTTTTGGTCCCTCAATCCATTTTTGGGTCCCTTAATCCATTTTTGGTTTCCTCGGCCGATTTCTGGGTTCCTAAGACAATTTTTTAGTCCCTCATCCCATTTTTGGGTTCCTCAGCCCATTTTTGCTTTCCTCAGCCCATTTTTGGGTTCCTCAATCTATTTTTTGTGTTCCTCAATCCATTTTGGGGATTCTTCAATCCATTTTTGGGTTCCTCAGCCAATTTTTGGCTTCATCAAACTATTTTTGGGTCCCTCAGTCCATTTTTGAGTTCCTCAGCCCATTTTTTGATTCCAAAACTCATTTTTGGGTCCCTCAGCATAGTTTTGATTCTTCAATCCATTTTTGGGTTCCTCAATTCATTTTTTAGTTCCTCAATTTATTTTTGGGTTCTTCTATCCATTTTTGGATTCCTCAATCCATTTCTGGCTTCCTCAAACCATTTTTGTGTTTCTCAACCCTTTTTTAGATCTCTCAATCTATTTTTGGTTTCCTCAATCCATTTCTATGTTACTCAGCCCATTTTTGGGTTCCTCAATCCATTTTTGTGTTACTCAGCCCATTTTTGGGTTCCTCAATCCATTTTTGGATCCCTGAATCCATAACCCTAATGCTAACCCTAACCTTAACCCAACCCTAACCAAACCCTAACCTTAACCCAAACCCTAACCCAAACCCTAAGCCTAACCCTAGCCTTACCTCAAGCCTAACCCTAAACACAACTCTAACCCCAACCCTAACCCCATCCCTAACCCCAACCCAAACACAACCCTAACCTTAACCCTAACCCAAACCTAATGCTAACCCCAAACGTAACCCTTACCCTATACCTAAACGTAACGCTAAGCCCAACCCTAGCCCAACCCTAACTCTAACACTAACCCAACCCTAACACTAACCCTAACCCTAAACCAACCATATCCTTAACCCCAAACCTATCCCTAACCCTAACCCTAACCCTAACCCAACTCTAACCCTAACCCTAACACTAACTCTAACCCTAATCATAGAATCTTCCAGTTCGAAAAGACCTTTGAGATCATTGCGTCGAACCACACCCATCATCCCCTAAACCATGTCACTCCCTTCGTCAGCCGATTTTTGGGTTCCTCAATGAATTCTTAGGTTCCTCAACCCATTTTTGCTTTCCTCAGCACAATTTTGGGTTTCTCAGCCCATTTTTGGGTCTTTCAATCCATTTTTTTGGTTCCTCAATACATTTTTTGGTCCCTCAATCCATTTTTGGGTCCCTTAATCCATTTTTGGTTTCCTCGGTCGATTTCTGGGTTCCTAAGACAATTTTTTAGTCCCTCATCCCATTTTTGGGTTCCTCAGCCCATTTTTGCTTTCCTCAGCCCATTTTTGGGTTCCTCAATCTATTTTTTGTGTTCCTCAATCCATTTTGGGGATTCTTCAATCCATTTTTGGGTTCCTCAGCCAATTTTTGGCTTCATCAAACTATTTTTGGGTCCCTCAGTCCATTTTTGAGTTCCTCAGCCCATTTTTTGCTTCCAAAACTCATTTTTGGGTCCCTCAGCATAGTTTTGATTCTTCAATCCATTTTTGGGTTCCTCAATCCATTTTTTAGTTCCTCAATTTATTTTTGGGTTCTTCTATCCATTTTTTGATTCCTCAATCCATTTCTGGCTTCCTCAAACCAGTTTTGTGTTTCTCAACCCTTTTTTGGGTCTCTCAATCTATTTTTGGTTTCCTCAATCCATTTTTGTGTTACTCAGCCCATTTTTGGGTTCCTCAATCCATTTTTGTGTTACTCAGCCCATTTTTGGGTTCCTCAATCCATTTTGGATCCCTGAATCCATAACCCTAATGCTAACCCTAACCCTAACCTTAACCTTAACCCAACCCTAACCAAACCCTAACCTTAACCCAAACCCTAACCCTAGCCTTACCTCAAGCCTAACCCTAAACACAACTCTAACCCCAACCCTAACCCCATCCCTAACCCCAACCCAAACACAACCCTAACCTTAACCCTAACCCAAACCTAATGCTAACCCCAAACGTAACCCTTACCCTATACCTAAACGTAACGCTAAGCCCAACCCTAGCCCAACCCTAACTCTAACACTAACCCAACCCTAACACTAACCCTAACCCTAAACCAACCATATCCTTAACCCCAAACCTATCCCTAACCCTAACCCTAACCCAACTCTAACCCTAACCCTAACACTAACTCTAATCCTAATCATAGAATCTTCCAGTTCGAAAAGACCTTTGAGATCATTGCGTCGAACCACACCCATCATCCCCTAAACCATGTCCCTCCCTTCCTCAGCCGATTTTTGGGTTCCTCAATGAATTCTTAGGTTCCTCAACCCATTTTTGCTTTCCTCAGCACAATTTTGGGTTTCTCAGCCCATTTTTGGGTCTTTCAATCCATTTTTTTGGTTCCTCAATACATTTTTTGGTCCCTCAATCCATTTTTGGGTCCCTTAATCCATTTTTGGTTTCCTCGGTCGATTTCTGGGTTCCTAAGACAATTTTTTAGTCCCTCATCCCATTTTTGGCTTCCTCAGCCCATTTTTTGCTTTCCTCAGCCCATTTTTGGATTCCTCAATCTATTTTTTGTGTTCCTCAATCCATTTTGGGGATTCTTCAATCCATTTTTGGGTTCCTCAGCCAATTTTTGGCTTCATCAAACTATTTTTGGGTCCCTCAGTCCATTTTTGAGTTCCTCAGCCCATTTTTTGCTTCCAAAACTCATTTTTGGGTCCCGCAGCATAGTTTTGATTCTTCAATCCATTTTTGGGTTCCTCAATCCATTTTTTAGTTCCTCAATTTATTTTTGGGTTCTTCTATCCATTTTTTGATTCCTCAATCCATTTCTGGCTTCCTCAAAACAGTTTTGTGTTTCTCAACCCTTTTTTGGGTCTCTCAATCTATTTTTGGTTTCCTCAATCCATTTTTGTGTTACTCAGCCCATTTTTGGGTTCCTCAATCCATTTTTGTGTTACTCAGCCCATTTTTGGGTTCCTCAATCCATTTTTGGATCCCTGAATCCATAACCCTAATGCTAACCCTAACCCTAACCTTAACCTTAACCCAACCCTAACCAAACCCTAACCTTAACCCAAACCGTAACCCAAACCCTAAGCCTAACCCTAGCCTTACCTCAAGCCTAACCCTAAACACAACTCTAACCCCAACCCTAACCCCATCCCTAACCCCAACCCAAACACAACCCTAACCTTAACCCTAACCCAAACCTAATGCTAACCCCAAACGTAACCCTTACCCTATACCTAAACGTAACGCTAAGCCCAACCCTAGCTCAACCCTAACTCTAACACTAACCCAACCCTAACACTAACCCTAACCCTAAACCAACCATATCCTTAACCCCAAACCTATCCCTAACCCTAACCCTAACCCTAACCCAACTCTAACCCTAACCCTAACACTAACTCTAATCCTAATCATAGAATCTTCCAGTTCGAAAAGACCTTTGAGATCATTGCGTCGAACCACACCCATCATCCCCTAAACCATGTCCCTCCCTTCCTCAGCCGATTTTTGGGTTCCTCAATGAATTCTTAGGTTCCTCAACCCATTTTTGCTTTCCTCAGCACAATTTTGGGTTTCTCAGCCCATTTTTGGGTCTTTCAATCCATTTTTTGGTTCCTCAATACATTTTTTGGTCCCTCAATCCATTTTTGGGTCCCTTAATCCATTTTTGGTTTCCTCGGCCGATTTCTGGGTTCCTAAGACAATTTTTTAGTCCCTCATCCCATTTTTGGGTTCCTCAGCCCATTTTTGCTTTCCTCAGCCCATTTTTGGGTTCCTCAATCTATTTTTTGTGTTCCTCAATCCATTTTGGGGATTCTTCAATCCATTTTTGGGTTCCTCAGCCAATTTTTGGCTTCATCAAACTATTATTGGGTCCCTCAGTCCATTTTTGAGTTACTCAGCCCATTTTTTGCTTCCAAAACTCATTTTTGGGTCCCTCAGCATAGTTTTGATTCTTCAATCCATTTTTGGGTTCCTCAATCCATTTTTTAGTTCCTCAATTTATTTTTGGGTTCTTCTATCCATTTTTTGATTCCTCAATCCATTTCTGGCTTCCTCAAACCAGTTTTGTGTTTCTCAACCCTTTTTTGGGTCTCTCAATCTATTTTTGGTTTCCTCAATCCATTTTTGTGTTACTCAGCCCATTTTTGGGTTCCTCAATCCATTTTTGTGTTACTCAGCCCATTTTTGGGTTCCTCAATCCATTTTTGGATCCCTGAATCCATAACCCTAATGCTAACCCTAACCCTAACCTTAACCTTAACCCAACCCTAACCAAACCCTAACCTTAACCCAAACCCTAACCCAAACCCTAAGCCTAACCCTAGCCTTACCTCAAGCCTAACCCTAAACACAACTCTAACCCCAACCCTAACCCCATCCCTAACCCCAACCCAAACACAACCCTAACCTTAACCCTAACCCAAACCTAATGCTAACCCCAAACGTAACCCTTACCCTATACCTAAACGTAACGCTAAGCCCAACCCTAGCCCAACACTAACTCTAACACTAACCCAACCCTAACACTAACCCTAACCCTAAACCAACCATATCCTTAACCCCAAACCTATCCCTAACCCTAACCCAACTCTAACCCTAACCCTAACACTAACTCTAACCCTAATCATAGAACCTTCCAGTTCGAAAAGACCTTTGAGATCATTGCGTCGAACCACACCCATCATCCCCTAAACCATGTCACTCCCTTCCTCAGCCGATTTTTGGGTTCCTCAATGAATTCTTAGGTTCCTCAACCCATTTTTGGTTTCCTCAGCACAATTTTGGGTTTCTCAGCCCATTTTTGGGTCTTTCAATCCATTTTTTGGTTCCTCAATACATTTTTTGGTCCCTCAATCCATTTTTGGGTCCCTTAATCCATTTTTGGTTTCCTCGGTCGATTTCTGGGTTCCTAAGACAATTTTTTAGTCCCTCATCCCATTTTTGGGTTCCTCAGCCCATTTTTGCTTTCCTCAGCCCATTTTTGGGTTCCTCAATCTATTTTTTGTGTTCCTCAATCCATTTTGGGGATTCTTCAATCCATTTTTGGGTTCCTCAGCCAATTTTTGGGTTAATCAAACTAGTTTTGGGTCCCTCAGTCCATTTTTGAGTTCCTCAGCCCATTTTTTGCTTCCAAAACTCATTTTTGGGTCCCTCAGCATAGATTTGATTCTTCAATCCATTTTTGGGTTCCTCAATTCATTTTTTAGTTCCTCAATTTATTTTTGGGTTCTTCTATCCATTTTTTGATTCCTCAATCCATTTCTGGCTTCCTCAAACCATTTTTGTGTTTCTCAACCCTTTTTTGGGTCTCTCAATCTATTTTTGGTTTCCTCAATCCATTTTTGTGTTACTCAGCCCATTTTTGGGTTCTTCAATCCATTTTTGTGTTACTCAGCCCATTTTTGGGTTCCTCAATCCATTTTTGGATCCCTGAATCCATAACCCTAATGCTAACCCTAACCCTAACCTTAACCTTAACCCAACCCTAACCAAACCCTAACCTTAACCCAAACCGTAACCCAAACCCTAAGCCTAACCCTAGCCTTACCTCAAGCCTAACCCTAAACACAACTCTAACCCCAACCCTAACCCCATCCCTAACCCCAACCCAAACACAACCCTAACCTTAACCCTAACCCAAACCTAATGCTAACCCCAAACGTAACCCTTACCCTATACCTAAACGTAACGCTAAGCCCAACCCTAGCCCAACCCTAACTCTAACACTAACCCAACCCTAACACTAACCCTAACCCTAAACCAACCATATCCTTAACCCCAAACCTATCCCTAACCCTAACCCTAACCCTAACCCAACTCTAACCCTAACCCTAACACTAACTCTAATCCTAATCATAGAATCTTCCAGTTCGAAAAGACCTTTGAGATCATTGCGTCGAACCACACCCATCATCCCCTAAACCATGTCCCTCCCTTCCTCAGCCGATTTTTGGGTTCCTCAATGAATTCTTAGGTTCCTCAACCCATTTTTGCTTTCCTCAGCACAATTTTGGGTTTCTCAGCCCATTTTTGGGTCTTTCAATCCATTTTTTGGTTCCTCAATACATTTTTTGGTCCCTCAATCCATTTTTGGGTCCCTTAATCCATTTTTGGTTTCCTCGGCCGATTTCTGGGTTCCTAAGACAATTTTTTAGTCCCTCATCCCATTTTTGGGTTCCTCAGCCCATTTTTGCTTTCCTCAGCCCATTTTTGGGTTCCTCAATCTATTTTTTGTGTTCCTCAATCCATTTTGGGGATTCTTCAATCCATTTTTGGGTTCCTCAGCCAATTTTTGGCTTCATCAAACTATTTTTGGGTCCCTCAGTCCATTTTTGAGTTCCTCAGCCCATTTTTTGCTTCCAAAACTCATTTTTGGGTCCCTCAGCATAGTTTTGATTCTTCAATCCATTTTTGGGTTCCTCAATCCATTTTTTAGTTCCTCAATTTAGTTTTGGGTTCTTCTATCCATTTTTTGATTCCTCAATCCATTTCTGGCTTCCTCAAACCATTTTTGTGTTTCTCAACCCTTTTTTGGGTCTCTCAATCTATTTTTGGTTTCCTCAATCCATTTTTGTGTTACTCAGCCCATTTTTGGGTTCCTCAATCCATTTTTGTGTTACTCAGCCCATTTTTGGGTTCCTCAATCCATTTTTGGATCCCTGAATCCATAACCCTAATGCTAACCCTAACCCTAACCTTAACCTTAACCCAACCCTAACCAAACCCTAACCTTAACCCAAACCCTAACCCAAACCCTAAGCCTAACCCTAGCCTTACCTCAAGCCAAACCCTAAACACAACTCTAACCCCAACCCTAACCCCATCCCTAACCCCAACCCAAACACAACCCTAACCTTAACCCTAACCCAAACCTAATGCTAACCCCAAACGTAACCCTTACCCTATACCTAAACGTAACGCTAAGCCCAACCCTAGCCCAACCCTAACTCTAACACTAAACCAACCCTAACACTAACCCTAACCCTAAACCAACCATATCCTTAACCCCAAACCTATCCCTAACCCTAACCCTAACCCAACTCTAACCCTAACCCTAACACTAACTCTAACCCTAATCATAGAACCTTCCAGTTCGAAAAGACCTTTGAGATCATTGCGTCGAACCACACCCATCATCCCCTAAACCATGTCACTCCCTTCCTCAGCCGATTTTTGGGTTCCTCAATGAATTCTTAGGTTCCTCAACCCATTTTTGCTTTCCTCAGCACAATTTTGGGTTTCTCAGCCCATTTTTGGGTCTTTCAATCCATTTTTTGGTTCCTCAATACATTTTTTGGTCCCTCAATCCATTTTTGGGTCCCTTAATCCATTTTTGGTTTCCTCGGTCGATTTCTGGGTTCCTAAGACAATTTTTTAGTCCCTCATCCCATTTTTGGGTTCCTCAGCCCATTTTTGCTTTCCTCAGCCCATTTTTGGGTTCCTCAATCTATTTTTTGTGTTCCTCAATCCATTTTGGGGATTCTTCAATCCATTTTTGGGTTCCTCAGCCAATTTTTGGGTTCATCAAACTAGTTTTGGGTCCCTCAGTCCATTTTTGAGTTCCTCAGCCCATTTTTTGATTCCAAAACTCATTTTTGGGTCCCTCAGCATAGATTTGATTCTTCAATCCATTTTTGGGTTCCTCAATTCATTTTTTAGTTCCTCAATTTATTTTTGGGTTCTTCTATCCATTTTTTGATTCCTCAATCCATTTCTGGCTTCCTCAAACCATTTTTGTGTTTCTCAACCCCTTTTTTGGGTCTCTCAATCTATTTTTGGTTTCCTCAATCCATTTTTGTGTTACTCAGCCCATTTTTGGGTTCTTCAATCCATTTTTGTGTTACTCAGCCCATTTTTGGGTTCCTCAATCCATTTTTGGATCCCTGAATCCATAACCCTAATGCTAACCCTAACCCTAACCTTAACCTTAACCCAACCCTAACCAAACCCTAACCTTAACCCAAACCGTAACCCAAACCCTAAGCCTAACCCTAGCCTTACCTCAAGCCTAACCCTAAACACAACTCTAACCCCAACCCTAACCCCATCCCTAACCCCATCCCTAACCCCAACCCAAACACAACCCTAACCTTAACCCTAACCCAAACCTAATGCTAACCCCAAACGTAACCCTTACCCTATACCTAAACGTAACGCTAAGCCCAACCCTAGCCCAACCCTAACTCTAACACTAACCCAACCCTAACACTAACCCTAACCCTAAACCAACCATATCCTTAACCCCAAACCTATCCCTAACCCTAACCCTAACCCTAACCCAACTCTAACCCTAACCCTAACACTAACTCTAATCCTAATCATAGAATCTTCCAGTTCGAAAAGACCTTTGAGATCATTGCGTCGAACCACACCCATCATCCCCTAAACCATGTCCCTCCCTTCCTCAGCCGATTTTTGGGTTCCTCAATGAATTCTTAGGTTCCTCAACCCATTTTTGCTTTCCTCAGCACAATTTTGGGTTTCTCAGCCCATTTTTGGGTCTTTCAATCCATTTTTTGGTTCCTCAATACATTTTTTGGTCCCTCAATCCATTTTTGGGTCCCTTAATCCATTTTTGGTTTCCTCGGCCGATTTCTGGGTTCCTAAGACAATTTTTTAGTCCCTCATCCCATTTTTGGGTTCCTCAGCCCATTTTTGCTTTCCTCAGCCCATTTTTGGGTTCCTCAATCTATTTTTTGTGTTCCTCAATCCATTTTGGGGATTCTTCAATCCATTTTTGGGTTCCTCAGCCAATTTTTGGCTTCATCAAACTATTTTTGGGTCCCTCAGTCCATTTTTGAGTTCCTCAGCCCATTTTTTGATTCCAAAACTCATTTTTGGGTCCCTCAGCATAGTTTTGATTCTTCAATCCATTTTTGGGTTCCTCAATCCATTTTTTAGTTCCTCAATTTATTTTTGGGTTCTTCTATCCATTTTTTGATTCCTCAATCCATTTCTGGCTTCCTCAAACCATTTTTGTGTTTCTCAACCCTTTTTTGGGTCTCTCAATCTATTTTTGGTTTCCTCAATCCATTTTTGTGTTACTCAGCCCATTTTTGGGTTCCTCAATCCATTTTTGTGTTACTCAGCCCATTTTTGGGTTCCTCAATCCATTTTTGGATCCCTGAATCCATAACCCTAATGCTAACCCTAACCCTAACCTTAACCTTAACCCAACCCTAACCAAACCCTAACCTTAACCCAAACCCTAACCCAAACCCTAAGCCTAACCCTAGCCTTACCTCAAGCCTAACCCTAAACACAACTCTAACCCCAACCCTAACCCCATCCCTAACCCCAACCCAAACACAACCCTAACCTTAACCCTAACCCAAACCTAATGCTAACCCCAAACGTAACCCTTACCCTATACCTAAACGTAACGCTAAGCCCAACCCTAGCCCAACCCTAACTCTAACACTAACCCAACCCTAACACTAACCCTAACCCTAAACCAACCATATCCTTAACCCCAAACCTATCCCTAACCCTAACCCTAACCCTAACCCAACTCTAACCCTAACCCTAACACTAACTCTAATCCTAATCATAGAATCTTCCAGTTCGAAAAGACCTTTGAGATCATTGCGTCGAACCACACCCATCATCCCCTAAACCATGTCCCTCCCTTCCTCAGCCGATTTTTGGGTTCCTCAATGAATTCTTAGGTTCCTCAACCCATTTTTGCTTTCCTCAGCACAATTTTGGGTTTCTCAGCCCATTTTTGGGTCTTTCAATCCATTTTTTGGTTCCTCAATACATTTTTTGGTCCCTCAATCCATTTTTGGGTCCCTTAATCCATTTTTGGTTTCCTCGGCCGATTTCTGGGTTCCTAAGACAATTTTTTAGTCCCTCATCCCATTTTTGGCTTCCTCAGCCCATTTTTGCTTTCCTCAGCCCATTTTTGGGTTCCTCAATCTATTTTTTGTGTTCCTCAATCCATTTTGGGGATTCTTCAATCCATTTTTGGGTTCCTCAGCCAATTTTTGGCTTCATCAAACTATTTTTGGGTCCCTCAGTCCATTTTTGAGTTCCTCAGCCCATTTTTTGCTTCCAAAACTCATTTTTGGGTCCCTCAGCATAGTTTTGATTCTTCAATCCATTTTTGGGTTTCTCAATCCATTTTTTAGTTCCTCAATTTATTTTTGGGTTCTTCTATCCATTTTTTGATTCCTCAATCCATTTCTGGCTTCCTCAAACCATTTTTGTGTTTCTCAACCCTTTTTTGGGTCTCTCAATCTATTTTTGGTTTCCTCAATCCATTTTTGTGTTACTCAGCCCATTTTTGGGTTCCTCAATCCATTTTTGTGTTACTCAGCCCATTTTTGGGTTCCTCAATCCATTTTTGGATCCCTGAATCCATAACCCTAATGCTAACCCTAACCCTAACCTTAACCTTAACCCAACCCTAACCAAACCCTAACCTTAACCCAAACCCTAACCCAAACCCTAAGCCTAACCCTAGCCTTACCTCAAGCCAAACCCTAAACACAACTCTAACCCCAACCCTAACCCCATCCCTAACCCCAACCCAAACACAACCCTAACCTTAACCCTAACCCAAACCTAATGCTAACCCCAAACGTAACCCTTACCCTATACCTAAACGTAACGCTAAGCCCAACCCTAACTCTAACACTAACCCAACCCTAACACTAACCCTAACCCTAAACCAACCATATCCTTAACCCCAAACCTATCCCTAACCCTAACCCTAACCCAACTCTAACCCTAACCCTAACACTAACTCTAACCCTAATCATAGAATCTTCCAGTTCGAAAAGACCTTTGAGATCATTGCGTCGAACCACACCCATCATCCCCTAAACCATGTCACTCCCTTCCTCAGCCGATTTTTGGGTTCCTCAATGGATTCTTAGGTTCCTCAACCCATTTTTGCTTTCCTCAGCACAATTTTGGGTTTCTCAGCCCATTTTTGGATCTTTCAATCCATTTTTTGGTTCCTCAATACATTTTTTGGTCCCTCAATCCATTTTTGGGTCCCTTAATCCATTTTTGGTTTCCTCGGCCGATTTCTGGGTTCCTAAGACAATTTTTTAGTCCCTCATCCCATTTTTGGGTTCCTCAGCCCATTTTTGCTTTCCTCAGCCCATTTTTGGGTTCCTCAATCTATTTTTTGTGTTCCTCAATCCATTTTGGGGATTCTTCAATCCATTTTTGGGTTCCTCAGCCAATTTTTGGCTTCATCAAACTATTTTTGGGTCCCTCAGTCCATTTT
The DNA here is from genome assembly GCA_033558185.1 of Dromococcyx pavoninus. NCBI lineage: Eukaryota > Metazoa > Chordata > Aves > Cuculiformes > Neomorphidae > Dromococcyx > Dromococcyx pavoninus. The sequence goes on from JAUMJL010000554.1 coordinate 127,073, forward strand.
TGAGTTCCTCAGCCCATTTTTTGATTCCAAAACTCATTTTTGGGTCCCTCAGCATAGTTTTGATTCTTCAATCCATTTTTGGGTTCCTCAATTCATTTTTTAGTTCCTCAATTTATTTTTGGGTTCTTCTATCCATTTTTGGATTCCTCAATCCATTTCTGGCTTCCTCAAACCATTTTTGTGTTTCTCAACCCTTTTTTGGATCTCTCAATCTATTTTTGGTTTCCTCAATCCATTTCTATGTTACTCAGCCCATTTTTGGGTTCCTCAATCCATTTTTGTGTTACTCAGCCCATTTTTGGGTTCCTCAATCCATTTTTGGATCCCTGAATCCATAACCCTAATGCTAACCCTAACCCTAACCTTAACCTTAACCCAACCCTAACCAAACCCTAACCTTAACCCAAACCCTAACCCAAACCCTAAGCCTAACCCTAGCCTTACCTCAAGCCTAACCCTAAACACAACTCTAACCCCAACCCTAACCCCATCCCTAACCCCAACCCAAACACAACCCTAACCTTAACCCTAACCCAAACCTAATGCTAACCCCAAACGTAACCCTTACCCTATACCTAAACGTAACGCTAAGCCCAACCCTAGCCCAACCCTAACTCTAACACTAACCCAACCCTAACACTAACCCTAACCCTAAACCAACCATATCCTTAACCCCAAACCTATCCCTAACCCTAACCCTAACCCTAACCCAACTCTAACCCTAACCCTAACACTAACTCTAACCCTAATCATAGAATCTTCCAGTTCGAAAAGACCTTTGAGATCATTGCGTCGAACCACACCCATCATCCCCTAAACCATGTCACTCCCTTCGTCAGCCGATTTTTGGGTTCCTCAATGAATTCTTAGGTTCCTCAACCCATTTTTGCTTTCCTCAGCACAATTTTGGGTTTCTCAGCCCATTTTTGGGTCTTTCAATCCATTTTTTTGGTTCCTCAATACATTTTTTGGTCCCTCAATCCATTTTTGGGTCCCTTAATCCATTTTTGGTTTCCTCGGTCGATTTCTGGGTTCCTAAGACAATTTTTTAGTCCCTCATCCCATTTTTGGGTTCCTCAGCCCATTTTTGCTTTCCTCAGCCCATTTTTGGGTTCCTCAATCTATTTTTTGTGTTCCTCAATCCATTTTGGGGATTCTTCAATCCATTTTTGGGTTCCTCAGCCAATTTTTGGCTTCATCAAACTATTTTTGGGTCCCTCAGTCCATTTTTGAGTTCCTCAGCCCATTTTTTGCTTCCAAAACTCATTTTTGGGTCCCTCAGCATAGTTTTGATTCTTCAATCCATTTTTGGGTTCCTCAATCCATTTTTTAGTTCCTCAATTTATTTTTGGGTTCTTCTATCCATTTTTTGATTCCTCAATCCATTTCTGGCTTCCTCAAACCAGTTTTGTGTTTCTCAACCCTTTTTTGGGTCTCTCAATCTATTTTTGGTTTCCTCAATCCATTTTTGTGTTACTCAGCCCATTTTTGGGTTCCTCAATCCATTTTTGTGTTACTCAGCCCATTTTTGGGTTCCTCAATCCATTTTTGGATCCCTGAATCCATAACCCTAATGCTAACCCTAACCCTAACCTTAACCTTAACCCAACCCTAACCAAACCCTAACCTTAACCCAAACCCTAACCCTAGCCTTACCTCAAGCCTAACCCTAAACACAACTCTAACCCCAACCCTAACCCCATCCCTAACCCCAACCCAAACACAACCCTAACCTTAACCCTAACCCAAACCTAATGCTAACCCCAAACGTAACCCTTACCCTATACCTAAACGTAACGCTAAGCCCAACCCTAGCCCAACCCTAACTCTAACACTAACCCAACCCTAACACTAACCCTAACCCTAAACCAACCATATCCTTAACCCCAAACCTATCCCTAACCCTAACCCTAACCCAACTCTAACCCTAACCCTAACACTAACTCTAATCCTAATCATAGAATCTTCCAGTTCGAAAAGACCTTTGAGATCATTGCGTCGAACCACACCCATCATCCCCTAAACCATGTCCCTCCCTTCCTCAGCCGATTTTTGGGTTCCTCAATGAATTCTTCGGTTCCTCAACCCATTTTTGGTTTCCTCAGCACAATTTTGGGTTTCTCAGCCCATTTTTGGGTCTTTCAATCCATTTTTTTGGTTCCTCAATACATTTTTTGGTCCCTCAATCCATTTTTGGGTCCCTTAATCCATTTTTGGTTTCCTCGGTCGATTTCTGGGTTCCTAAGACAATTTTTTAGTCCCTCATCCCATTTTTGGCTTCCTCAGCCCATTTTTTGCTTTCCTCAGCCCATTTTTGGATTCCTCAATCTATTTTTTGTGTTCCTCAATCCATTTTGGGGATTCTTCAATCCATTTTTGGGTTCCTCAGCCAATTTTTGGCTTCATCAAACTATTTTTGGGTCCCTCAGTCCATTTTTGAGTTCCTCAGCCCATTTTTTGCTTCCAAAACTCATTTTTGGGTCCCGCAGCATAGTTTTGATTCTTCAATCCATTTTTGGGTTCCTCAATCCATTTTTTAGTTCCTCAATTTATTTTTGGGTTCTTCTATCCATTTTTTGATTCCTCAATCCATTTCTGGCTTCCTCAAAACAGTTTTGTGTTTCTCAACCCTTTTTTGGGTCTCTCAATCTATTTTTGGTTTCCTCAATCCATTTTTGTGTTACTCAGCCCATTTTTGGGTTCCTCAATCCATTTTTGTGTTACTCAGCCCATTTTTGGGTTCCTCAATCCATTTTTGGATCCCTGAATCCATAACCCTAATGCTAACCCTAACCCTAACCTTAACCTTAACCCAACCCTAACCAAACCCTAACCTTAACCCAAACCGTAACCCAAACCCTAAGCCTAACCCTAGCCTTACCTCAAGCCTAACCCTAAACACAACTCTAACCCCAACCCTAACCCCATCCCTAACCCCAACCCAAACACAACCCTAACCTTAACCCTAACCCAAACCTAATGCTAACCCCAAACGTAACCCTTACCCTATACCTAAACGTAACGCTAAGCCCAACCCTAGCTCAACCCTAACTCTAACACTAACCCAACCCTAACACTAACCCTAACCCTAAACCAACCATATCCTTAACCCCAAACCTATCCCTAACCCTAACCCTAACCCTAACCCAACTCTAACCCTAACCCTAACACTAACTCTAATCCTAATCATAGAATCTTCCAGTTCGAAAAGACCTTTGAGATCATTGCGTCGAACCACACCCATCATCCCCTAAACCATGTCCCTCCCTTCCTCAGCCGATTTTTGGGTTCCTCAATGAATTCTTAGGTTCCTCAACCCATTTTTGCTTTCCTCAGCACAATTTTGGGTTTCTCAGCCCATTTTTGGGTCTTTCAATCCATTTTTTGGTTCCTCAATACATTTTTTGGTCCCTCAATCCATTTTTGGGTCCCTTAATCCATTTTTGGTTTCCTCGGCCGATTTCTGGGTTCCTAAGACAATTTTTTAGTCCCTCATCCCATTTTTGGGTTCCTCAGCCCATTTTTGCTTTCCTCAGCCCATTTTTGGGTTCCTCAATCTATTTTTTGTGTTCCTCAATCCATTTTGGGGATTCTTCAATCCATTTTTGGGTTCCTCAGCCAATTTTTGGCTTCATCAAACTATTATTGGGTCCCTCAGTCCATTTTTGAGTTACTCAGCCCATTTTTTGCTTCCAAAACTCATTTTTGGGTCCCTCAGCATAGTTTTGATTCTTCAATCCATTTTTGGGTTCCTCAATCCATTTTTTAGTTCCTCAATTTATTTTTGGGTTCTTCTATCCATTTTTTGATTCCTCAATCCATTTCTGGCTTCCTCAAACCAGTTTTGTGTTTCTCAACCCTTTTTTGGGTCTCTCAATCTATTTTTGGTTTCCTCAATCCATTTTTGTGTTACTCAGCCCATTTTTGGGTTCCTCAATCCATTTTTGTGTTACTCAGCCCATTTTTGGGTTCCTCAATCCATTTTTGGATCCCTGAATCCATAACCCTAATGCTAACCCTAACCCTAACCTTAACCTTAACCCAACCCTAACCAAACCCTAACCTTAACCCAAACCCTAACCCAAACCCTAAGCCTAACCCTAGCCTTACCTCAAGCCTAACCCTAAACACAACTCTAACCCCAACCCTAACCCCATCCCTAACCCCAACCCAAACACAACCCTAACCTTAACCCTAACCCAAACCTAATGCTAACCCCAAACGTAACCCTTACCCTATACCTAAACGTAACGCTAAGCCCAACCCTAGCCCAACACTAACTCTAACACTAACCCAACCCTAACACTAACCCTAACCCTAAACCAACCATATCCTTAACCCCAAACCTATCCCTAACCCTAACCCAACTCTAACCCTAACCCTAACACTAACTCTAACCCTAATCATAGAACCTTCCAGTTCGAAAAGACCTTTGAGATCATTGCGTCGAACCACACCCATCATCCCCTAAACCATGTCACTCCCTTCCTCAGCCGATTTTTGGGTTCCTCAATGAATTCTTAGGTTCCTCAACCCATTTTTGGTTTCCTCAGCACAATTTTGGGTTTCTCAGCCCATTTTTGGGTCTTTCAATCCATTTTTTGGTTCCTCAATACATTTTTTGGTCCCTCAATCCATTTTTGGGTCCCTTAATCCATTTTTGGTTTCCTCGGTCGATTTCTGGGTTCCTAAGACAATTTTTTAGTCCCTCATCCCATTTTTGGCTTCCTCAGCCCATTTTTGCTTTCCTCAGCCCATTTTTGGGTTCCTCAATCTATTTTTTGTGTTCCTCAATCCATTTTGGGGATTCTTCAATCCATTTTTGGGTTCCTCAGCCAATTTTTGGGTTCATCAAACAAGTTTTGGGTCCCTCAGTCCATTTTTGAGTTCCTCAGCCCATTTTTTGATTCCAAAACTCATTTTTGGGTCCCTCAGCATAGATTTGATTCTTCAATCCATTTTTGGGTTCCTCAATTCATTTTTTAGTTCCTCAATTTAGTTTTGGGTTCTTCTATCCATTTTTTGATTCCTCAATCCATTTCTGGCTTCCTCAAACCATTTTTGTGTTTCTCAACTCTTTTTTGGGTCTCTCAATCTATTTTTGGTTTCCTCAATCCATTTTTGTGTTACTCAGCCCATTTTTGGGTTCTTCAATCCATTTTTGTGTTACTCAGCCCATTTTTGGGTTCCTCAATCCATTTTTGGATCCCTGAATCCATAACCCTAATGCTAACCCTAACCCTAACCTTAACCTTAACCCAACCCTAACCAAACCCTAACCTTAACCCAAACCCTAACCCAAACCCTAAGCCTAACCCTAGCCTTACCTCAAGCCTAACCCTAAACACAACTCTAACCCCAACCCTAACCCCATCCCTAACCCCAACCCAAACACAACCCTAACCTTAACCCTAACCCAAACCTAATGCTAACCCCAAACGTAACCCTTACCCTATACCTAAACCTAACGCTAAGCCCAACCCTAGCCCAACCCTAACTCTAACACTAACCCAACCCTAACACTAACCCTAACCCTAAACCAACCATATCCTTAACCCCAAACCTATCCCTAACCCTAACCCTAACCCTAACCCAACTCTAACCCTAACCCTAACACTAACTCTAATCCTAATCATAGAATCTTCCAGTTCGAAAAGACCTTTGAGATCATTGCGTCGAACCACACCCATCATCCCCTAAACCATGTCCCTCCCTTCCTCAGCCGATTTTTGGGTTCCTCAATGAATTCTTAGGTTCCTCAACCCATTTTTGCTTTCCTCAGCACAATTTTGGGTTTCTCAGCCCATTTTTGGGTCTTTCAATCCATTTTTTGGTTCCTCAATACATTTTTTGGTCCCTCAATCCATTTTTGGGTCCCTTAATCCATTTTTGGTTTCCTCGGCCGATTTCTGGGTTCCTAAGACAATTTTTTAGTCCCTCATCCCATTTTTGGGTTCCTCAGCCCATTTTTGCTTTCCTCAGCCCATTTTTGGGTTCCTCAATCTATTTTTTGTGTTCCTCAATCCATTTTGGGGATTCTTCAATCCATTTTTGGGTTCCTCAGCCAATTTTTGGCTTCATCAAACTATTATTGGGTCCCTCAGTCCATTTTTGAGTTACTCAGCCCATTTTTTGCTTCCAAAACTCATTTTTGGGTCCCTCAGCATAGTTTTGATTCTTCAATCCATTTTTGGGTTCCTCAATCCATTTTTTAGTTCCTCAATTTATTTTTGGGTTCTTCTATCCATTTTTTGATTCCTCAATCCATTTCTGGCTTCCTCAAACCAGTTTTGTGTTTCTCAACCCTTTTTTGGGTCTCTCAATCTATTTTTGGTTTCCTCAATCCATTTTTGTGTTACTCAGCCCATTTTTGGGTTCCTCAATCCATTTTTGTGTTACTCAGCCCATTTTTGGGTTCCTCAATCCATTTTTGGATCCCTGAATCCATAACCCTAATGCTAACCCTAACCCTAACCTTAACCTTAACCCAACCCTAACCAAACCCTAACCTTAACCCAAACCCTAACCCAAACCCTAAGCCTAACCCTAGCCTTACCTCAAGCCTAACCCTAAACACAACTCTAACCCCAACCCTAACCCCATCCCTAACCCCAACCCAAACACAACCCTAACCTTAACCCTAACCCAAACCTAATGCTAACCCCAAACGTAACCCTTACCCTATACCTAAACGTAACGCTAAGCCCAACCCTAGCCCAACACTAACTCTAACACTAACCCAACCCTAACACTAACCCTAACCCTAAACCAACCATATCCTTAACCCCAAACCTATCCCTAACCCTAACCCAACTCTAACCCTAACCCTAACACTAACTCTAACCCTAATCATAGAACCTTCCAGTTCGAAAAGACCTTTGAGATCATTGCGTCGAACCACACCCATCATCCCCTAAACCATGTCACTCCCTTCCTCAGCCGATTTTTGGGTTCCTCAATGAATTCTTAGGTTCCTCAACCCATTTTTGGTTTCCTCAGCACAATTTTGGGTTTCTCAGCCCATTTTTGGGTCTTTCAATCCATTTTTTGGTTCCTCAATACATTTTTTGGTCCCTCAATCCATTTTTGGGTCCCTTAATCCATTTTTGGTTTCCTCGGTCGATTTCTGGGTTCCTAAGACAATTTTTTAGTCCCTCATCCCATTTTTGGCTTCCTCAGCCCATTTTTGCTTTCCTCAGCCCATTTTTGGGTTCCTCAATCTATTTTTTGTGTTCCTCAATCCATTTTGGGGATTCTTCAATCCATTTTTGGGTTCCTCAGCCAATTTTTGGGTTCATCAAACTAGTTTTGGGTCCCTCAGTCCATTTTTGAGTTCCTCAGCCCATTTTTTGATTCCAAAACTCATTTTTGGGTCCCTCAGCATAGATTTGATTCTTCAATCCATTTTTGGGTTCCTCAATTCATTTTTTAGTTCCTCAATTTATTTTTGGGTTCTTCTATCCATTTTTTGATTCCTCAATCCATTTCTGGCTTCCTCAAACCATTTTTGTGTTTCTCAACCCTTTTTTGGGTCTCTCAATCTATTTTTGGTTTCCTCAATCCATTTTTGTGTTACTCAGCCCATTTTTGGGTTCTTCAATCCATTTTTGTGTTACTCAGCCCATTTTTGGGTTCCTCAATCCATTTTTGGATCCCTGAATCCATAACCCTAATGCTAACCCTAACCCTAACCTTAACCTTAACCCAACCCTAACCAAACCCTAACCTTAACCCAAACCGTAACCCAAACCCTAAGCCTAACCCTAGCCTTACCTCAAGCCTAACCCTAAACACAACTCTAACCCCAACCCTAACCCCATCCCTAACCCCAACCCAAACACAACCCTAACCTTAACCCTAACCCAAACCTAATGCTAACCCCAAACGTAACCCTTACCCTATACCTAAACGTAACGCTAAGCCCAACCCTAGCCCAACCCTAACTCTAACACTAACCCAACCCTAACACTAACCCTAACCCTAAACCAACCATATCCTTAACCCCAAACCTATCCCTAACCCTAACCCTAACCCTAACCCAACTCTAACCCTAACCCTAACACTAACTCTAATCCTAATCATAGAATCTTCCAGTTCGAAAAGACCTTTGAGATCATTGCGTCGAACCACACCCATCATCCCCTAAACCATGTCCCTCCCTTCCTCAGCCGATTTTTGGGTTCCTCAATGAATTCTTAGGTTCCTCAACCCATTTTTGCTTTCCTCAGCACAATTTTGGGTTTCTCAGCCCATTTTTGGGTCTTTCAATCCATTTTTTGGTTCCTCAATACATTTTTTGGTCCCTCAATCCATTTTTGGGTCCCTTAATCCATTTTTGGTTTCCTCGGCCGATTTCTGGGTTCCTAAGACAATTTTTTAGTCCCTCATCCCATTTTTGGGTTCCTCAGCCCATTTTTGCTTTCCTCAGCCCATTTTTGGGTTCCTCAATCTATTTTTTGTGTTCCTCAATCCATTTTGGGGATTCTTCAATCCATTTTTGGGTTCCTCAGCCAATTTTTGGCTTCATCAAACTATTTTTGGGTCCCTCAGTCCATTTTTGAGTTCCTCAGCCCATTTTTTGCTTCCAAAACTCATTTTTGGGTCCCTCAGCATAGTTTTGATTCTTCAATCCATTTTTGGGTTCCTCAATCCATTTTTTAGTTCCTCAATTTAGTTTTGGGTTCTTCTATCCATTTTTTGATTCCTCAATCCATTTCTGGCTTCCTCAAACCATTTTTGTGTTTCTCAACCCTTTTTTGGGTCTCTCAATCTATTTTTGGTTTCCTCAATCCATTTTTGTGTTACTCAGCCCATTTTTGGGTTCCTCAATCCATTTTTGTGTTACTCAGCCCATTTTTGGGTTCCTCAATCCATTTTTGGATCCCTGAATCCATAACCCTAATGCTAACCCTAACCCTAACCTTAACCTTAACCCAACCCTAACCAAACCCTAACCTTAACCCAAACCCTAACCCAAACCCTAAGCCTAACCCTAGCCTTACCTCAAGCCAAACCCTAAACACAACTCTAACCCCAACCCTAACCCCATCCCTAACCCCAACCCAAACACAACCCTAACCTTAACCCTAACCCAAACCTAATGCTAACCCCAAACGTAACCCTTACCCTATACCTAAACGTAACGCTAAGCCCAACCCTAGCCCAACCCTAACTCTAACACTAAACCAACCCTAACACTAACCCTAACCCTAAACCAACCATATCCTTAACCCCAAACCTATCCCTAACCCTAACCCTAACCCAACTCTAACCCTAACCCTAACACTAACTCTAACCCTAATCATAGAACCTTCCAGTTCGAAAAGACCTTTGAGATCATTGCGTCGAACCACACCCATCATCCCCTAAACCATGTCACTCCCTTCCTCAGCCGATTTTTGGGTTCCTCAATGAATTCTTAGGTTCCTCAACCCATTTTTGCTTTCCTCAGCACAATTTTGGGTTTCTCAGCCCATTTTTGGGTCTTTCAATCCATTTTTTGGTTCCTCAATACATTTTTTGGTCCCTCAATCCATTTTTGGGTCCCTTAATCCATTTTTGGTTTCCTCGGTCGATTTCTGGGTTCCTAAGACAATTTTTTAGTCCCTCATCCCATTTTTGGGTTCCTCAGCCCATTTTTGCTTTCCTCAGCCCATTTTTGGGTTCCTCAATCTATTTTTTGTGTTCCTCAATCCATTTTGGGGATTCTTCAATCCATTTTTGGGTTCCTCAGCCAATTTTTGGGTTCATCAAACTAGTTTTGGGTCCCTCAGTCCATTTTTGAGTTCCTCAGCCCATTTTTTGATTCCAAAACTCATTTTTGGGTCCCTCAGCATAGATTTGATTCTTCAATCCATTTTTGGGTTCCTCAATTCATTTTTTAGTTCCTCAATTTATTTTTGGGTTCTTCTATCCATTTTTTGATTCCTCAATCCATTTCTGGCTTCCTCAAACCATTTTTGTGTTTCTCAACCCCTTTTTTGGGTCTCTCAATCTATTTTTGGTTTCCTCAATCCATTTTTGTGTTACTCAGCCCATTTTTGGGTTCTTCAATCCATTTTTGTGTTACTCAGCCCATTTTTGGGTTCCTCAATCCATTTTTGGATCCCTGAATCCATAACCCTAATGCTAACCCTAACCCTAACCTTAACCTTAACCCAACCCTAACCAAACCCTAACCTTAACCCAAACCGTAACCCAAACCCTAAGCCTAACCCTAGCCTTACCTCAAGCCTAACCCTAAACACAACTCTAACCCCAACCCTAACCCCATCCCTAACCCCAACCCAAACACAACCCTAACCTTAACCCTAACCCAAACCTAATGCTAACCCCAAACGTAACCCTTACCCTATACCTAAACGTAACGCTAAGCCCAACCCTAGCCCAACCCTAACTCTAACACTAACCCAACCCTAACACTAACCCTAACCCTAAACCAACCATATCCTTAACCCCAAACCTATCCCTAACCCTAACCCTAACCCTAACCCAACTCTAACCCTAACCCTAACACTAACTCTAATCCTAATCATAGAATCTTCCAGTTCGAAAAGACCTTTGAGATCATTGCGTCGAACCACACCCATCATCCCCTAAACCATGTCCCTCCCTTCCTCAGCCGATTTTTGGGTTCCTCAATGAATTCTTAGGTTCCTCAACCCATTTTTGCTTTCCTCAGCACAATTTTGGGTTTCTCAGCCCATTTTTGGGTCTTTCAATCCATTTTTTGGTTCCTCAATACATTTTTTGGTCCCTCAATCCATTTTTGGGTCCCTTAATCCATTTTTGGTTTCCTCGGCCGATTTCTGGGTTCCTAAGACAATTTTTTAGTCCCTCATCCCATTTTTGGGTTCCTCAGCCCATTTTTGCTTTCCTCAGCCCATTTTTGGGTTCCTCAATCTATTTTTTGTGTTCCTCAATCCATTTTGGGGATTCTTCAATCCATTTTTGGGTTCCTCAGCCAATTTTTGGCTTCATCAAACTATTTTTGGGTCCCTCAGTCCATTTTTGAGTTCCTCAGCCCATTTTTTGCTTCCAAAACTCATTTTTGGGTCCCTCAGCATAGTTTTGATTCTTCAATCCATTTTTGGGTTCCTCAATCCATTTTTTAGTTCCTCAATTTAGTTTTGGGTTCTTCTATCCATTTTTTGATTCCTCAATCCATTTCTGGCTTCCTCAAACCATTTTTGTGTTTCTCAACCCTTTTTTGGGTCTCTCAATCTATTTTTGGTTTCCTCAATCCATTTTTGTGTTACTCAGCCCATTTTTGGGTTCCTCAATCCATTTTTGTGTTACTCAGCCCATTTTTGGGTTCCTCAATCCATTTTTGGATCCCTGAATCCATAACCCTAATGCTAACCCTAACCCTAACCTTAACCTTAACCCAACCCTAACCAAACCCTAACCTTAACCCAAACCCTAACCCAAACCCTAAGCCTAACCCTAGCCTTACCTCAAGCCAAACCCTAAACACAACTCTAACCCCAACCCTAACCCCATCCCTAACCCCAACCCAAACACAACCCTAACCTTAACCCTAACCCAAACCTAATGCTAACCCCAAACGTAACCCTTACCCTATACCTAAACATAACGCTAAGCCCAACCCTAACTCTAACACTAACCCAACCCTAACACTAACCCTAACCCTAAACCAACCATATCCTTAACCCCAAACCTATCCCTAACCCTAACCCTAACCCAACTCTAACCCTAACCCTAACACTAACTCTAACCCTAATCATAGAATCTTCCAGTTCGAAAAGACCTTTGAGATCATTGCGTCGAACCACACCCATCATCCCCTAAACCATGTCACTCCCTTCCTCAGCCGATTTTTGGGTTCCTCAATGGATTCTTAGGTTCCTCAACCCATTTTTGCTTTCCTCAGCACAATTTTGGGTTTCTCAGCCCATTTTTGGATCTTTCAATCCATTTTTTGGTTCCTCAATACATTTTTTGGTCCCTCAATCCATTTTTGGGTCCCTTAATCCATTTTTGGTTTCCTCGGCCGATTTCTGGGTTCCTAAGACAATTTTTTAGTCCCTCATCCCATTTTTGGGTTCCTCAGCCCATTTTTGCTTTCCTCAGCCCATTTTTGGGTTCCTCAATCTATTTTTTGTGTTCCTCAATGCATTTTGGGGATTCTTCAATCCATTTTTGGGTTCCTCAGCCAATTTTTGGCTTCATCAAACTATTTTTGGGTCCCTCAGTCCATTTTTGAGTTCCTCAGCCCATTTTTTGATTCCAAAACTCATTTTTGGGTCCCTCAGCATAGTTTTGATTCTTCAATCCATTTTTGGGTTCCTCAATTCATTTTTTAGTTCCTCAATTTATTTTTGGGTTCTTCTATCCATTTTTGGATTCCTCAATCCATTTCTGGCTTCCTCAAACCATTTTTGTGTTTCTCAACCCTTTTTTGGATCTCTCAATCTATTTTTGGTTTCCTCAATCCATTTCTATGTTACTCAGCCCATTTTTGGGTTCCTCAATCCATTTTTGTGTTACTCAGCCCATTTTTGGGTTCCTCAATCCATTTTTGGATCCCTGAATCCATAACCCTAATGCTAACCCTAACCCTAACCTTAACCTTAACCCAACCCTAACCAAACCCTAACCTTAACCCAAACCCTAACCCAAACCCTAAGCCTAACCCTAGCCTTACCTCAAGCCTAACCCTAAACACAACTCTAACCCCAACCCTAACCCCATCCCTAACCCCAACCCAAACACAACCCTAACCTTAACCCTAACCCAAACCTAATGCTAACCCCAAACGTAACCCTTACCCTATACCTAAACGTAACGCTAAGCCCAACCCTAGCCCAACCCTAACTCTAACACTAACCCAACCCTAACACTAACCCTAACCCTAAACCAACCATATCCTTAACCCCAAACCTATCCCTAACCCTAACCCTAACCCTAACCCAACTCTAACCCTAACCCTAACACTAACTCTAACCCTAATCATAGAATCTTCCAGTTCGAAAAGACCTTTGAGATCATTGCGTCGAACCACACCCATCATCCCCTAAACCATGTCACTCCCTTCGTCAGCCGATTTTTGGGTTCCTCAATGAATTCTTAGGTTCCTCAACCCATTTTTGCTTTCCTCAGCACAATTTTGGGTTTCTCAGCCCATTTTTGGGTCTTTCAATCCATTTTTTTGGTTCCTCAATACATTTTTTGGTCCCTCAATCCATTTTTGGGTCCCTTAATCCATTTTTGGTTTCCTCGGTCGATTTCTGGGTTCCTAAGACAATTTTTTAGTCCCTCATCCCATTTTTGGGTTCCTCAGCCCATTTTTGCTTTCCTCAGCCCATTTTTGGGTTCCTCAATCTATTTTTTGTGTTCCTCAATCCATTTTGGGGATTCTTCAATCCATTTTTGGGTTCCTCAGCCAATTTTTGGCTTCATCAAACTATTTTTGGGTCCCTCAGTCCATTTTTGAGTTCCTCAGCCCATTTTTTGATTCCAAAACTCATTTTTGGGTCCCTCAGCATAGTTTTGATTCTTCAATCCATTTTTGGGTTCCTCAATCCATTTTTTAGTTCCTCAATTTATTTTTGGGTTCTTCTATCCATTTTTTGATTCCTCAATCCATTTCTGGCTTCCTCAAACCAGTTTTGTGTTTCTCAACCCTTTTTTGGGTCTCTCAATCTATTTTTGGTTTCCTCAATCCATTTTTGTGTTACTCAGCCCATTTTTGGGTTCCTCAATCCATTTTTGTGTTACTCAGCCCATTTTTGGGTTCCTCAATCCATTTTTGGATCCCTGAATCCATAACCCTAATGCTAACCCTAACCCTAACCTTAACCTTAACCCAACCCTAACCAAACCCTAACCTTAACCCAAACCCTAACCCTAGCCTTACCTCAAGCCTAACCCTAAACACAACTCTAACCCCAACCCTAACCCCATCCCTAACCCCAACCCAAACACAACCCTAACCTTAACCCTAACCCAAACCTAATGCTAACCCCAAACGTAACCCTTACCCTATACCTAAACGTAACGCTAAGCCCAACCCTAGCCCAACCCTAACTCTAACACTAACCCAACCCTAACACTAACCCTAACCCTAAACCAACCATATCCTTAACCCCAAACCTATCCCTAACCCTAACCCTAACCCAACTCTAACCCTAACCCTAACACTAACTCTAATCCTAATCATAGAATCTTCCAGTTCGAAAAGACCTTTGAGATCATTGCGTCGAACCACACCCATCATCCCCTAAACCATGTCCCTCCCTTCCTCAGCCGATTTTTGGGTTCCTCAATGAATTCTTCGGTTCCTCAACCCATTTTTGGTTTCGTCAGCACAATTTTGGGTTTCTCAGCCCATTTTTGGGTCTTTCAATCCATTTTTTTGGTTCCTCAATACATTTTTTGGTCCCTCAATCCATTTTTGGGTCCCTTAATCCATTTTTGGTTTCCTCGGTCGATTTCTGGGTTCCTAAGACAATTTTTTAGTCCCTCATCCCATTTTTGGCTTCCTCAGCCCATTTTTTGCTTTCCTCAGCCCATTTTTGGATTCCTCAATCTATTTTTTGTGTTCCTCAATCCATTTTGGGGATTCTTCAATCCATTTTTGGGTTCCTCAGCCAATTTTTGGCTTCATCAAACTATTTTTGGGTCCCTCAGTCCATTTTTGAGTTCCTCAGCCCATTTTTTGCTTCCAAAACTCATTTTTGGGTCCCGCAGCATAGTTTTGATTCTTCAATCCATTTTTGGGTTCCTCAATCCATTTTTTAGTTCCTCAATTTATTTTTGGGTTCTTCTATCCATTTTTTGATTCCTCAATCCATTTCTGGCTTCCTCAAAACAGTTTTGTGTTTCTCAACCCTTTTTTGGGTCTCTCAATCTATTTTTGGTTTCCTCAATCCATTTTTGTGTTACTCAGCCCATTTTTGGGTTCCTCAATCCATTTTTGTGTTACTCAGCCCATTTTTGGGTTCCTCAATCCATTTTTGGATCCCTGAATCCATAACCCTAATGCTAACCCTAACCCTAACCTTAACCTTAACCCAACCCTAACCAAACCCTAACCTTAACCCAAACCGTAACCCAAACCCTAAGCCTAACCCTAGCCTTACCTCAAGCCTAACCCTAAACACAACTCTAACCCCAACCCTAACCCCATCCCTAACCCCAACCCAAACACAACCCTAACCTTAACCCTAACCCAAACCTAATGCTAACCCCAAACGTAACCGTTACCCTATACCTAAACGTAACGCTAAGCCCAACCCTAGCTCAACCCTAACTCTAACACTAACCCAACCCTAACACTAACCCTAACCCTAAACCAACCATATCCTTAACCCCAAACCTATCCCTAACCCTAACCCTAACCCTAACCCTAACCCAACTCTAACCCTAACCCTAACACTAACTCTAATCCTAATCATAGAATCTTCCAGTTCGAAAAGACCTTTGAGATCATTGCGTCGAACCACACCCATCATCCCCTAAACCATGTCCCTCCCTTCCTCAGCCGATTTTTGGGTTCCTCAATGAATTCTTAGGTTCCTCAACCCATTTTTGCTTTCCTCAGCACAATTTTGGGTTTCTCAGCCCATTTTTGGGTCTTTCAATCCATTTTTTGGTTCCTCAATACATTTTTTGGTCCCTCAATCCATTTTTGGGTCCCTTAATCCATTTTTGGTTTCCTCGGCCGATTTCTGGGTTCCTAAGACAATTTTTTAGTCCCTCATCCCATTTTTGGGTTCCTCAGCCCATTTTTGCTTTCCTCAGCCCATTTTTGGGTTCCTCAATCTATTTTTTGTGTTCCTCAATCCATTTTGGGGATTCTTCAATCCATTTTTGGGTTCCTCAGCCAATTTTTGGCTTCATCAAACTATTATTGGGTCCCTCAGTCCATTTTTGAGTTACTCAGCCCATTTTTTGCTTCCAAAACTCATTTTTGGGTCCCTCAGCATAGTTTTGATTCTTCAATCCATTTTTGGGTTCCTCAATCCATTTTTTAGTTCCTCAATTTATTTTTGGGTTCTTCTATCCATTTTTTGATTCCTCAATCCATTTCTGGCTTCCTCAAACCAGTTTTGTGTTTCTCAACCCTTTTTTGGGTCTCTCAATCTATTTTTGGTTTCCTCAATCCATTTTTGTGTTACTCAGCCCATTTTTGGGTTCCTCAATCCATTTTTGTGTTACTCAGCCCATTTTTGGGTTCCTCAATCCATTTTTGGATCCCTGAATCCATAACCCTAATGCTAACCCTAACCCTAACCTTAACCTTAACCCAACCCTAACCAAACCCTAACCTTAACCCAAACCCTAACCCAAACCCTAAGCCTAACCCTAGCCTTACCTCAAGCCTAACCCTAAACACAACTCTAACCCCAACCCTAACCCCATCCCTAACCCCAACCCAAACACAACCCTAACCTTAACCCTAACCCAAACCTAATGCTAACCCCAAACGTAACCCTTACCCTATACCTAAACGTAACGCTAAGCCCAACCCTAGCCCAACACTAACTCTAACACTAACCCAACCCTAACACTAACCCTAACCCTAAACCAACCATATCCTTAACCCCAAACCTATCCCTAACCCTAACCCAACTCTAACCCTAACCCTAACACTAACTCTAACCCTAATCATAGAACCTTCCAGTTCGAAAAGACCTTTGAGATCATTGCGTCGAACCACACCCATCATCCCCTAAACCATGTCACTCCCTTCCTCAGCCGATTTTTGGGTTCCTCAATGAATTCTTAGGTTCCTCAACCCATTTTTGGTTTCCTCAGCACAATTTTGGGTTTCTCAGCCCATTTTTGGGTCTTTCAATCCATTTTTTGGTTCCTCAATACATTTTTTGGTCCCTCAATCCATTTTTGGGTCCCTTAATCCATTTTTGGTTTCCTCGGTCGATTTCTGGGTTCCTAAGACAATTTTTTAGTCCCTCATCCCATTTTTGGCTTCCTCAGCCCATTTTTGCTTTCCTCAGCCCATTTTTGGGTTCCTCAATCTATTTTTTGTGTTCCTCAATCCATTTTGGGGATTCTTCAATCCATTTTTGGGTTCCTCAGCCAATTTTTGGCTTCATCAAACTAGTTTTGGGTCCCTCAGTCCATTTTTGAGTTCCTCAGCCCATTTTTTGATTCCAAAACTCATTTTTGGGTCCCTCAGCATAGATTTGATTCTTCAATCCATTTTTGGGTTCCTCAATTCATTTTTTAGTTCCTCAATTTATTTTTGGGTTCTTCTATCCATTTTTTGATTCCTCAATCCATTTCTGGCTTCCTCAAACCATTTTTGTGTTTCTCAACCCTTTTTTGGGTCTCTCAATCTATTTTTGGTTTCCTCAATCCATTTTTGTGTTACTCAGCCCATTTTTGGGTTCTTCAATCCATTTTTGTGTTACTCAGCCCATTTTTGGGTTCCTCAATCCATTTTTGGATCCCTGAATCCATAACCCTAATGCTAACCCTAACCCTAACCTTAACCTTAACCCAACCCTAACCAAACCCTAACCTTAACCCAAACCGTAACCCAAACCCTAAGCCTAACCCTAGCCTTACCTCAAGCCTAACCCTAAACACAACTCTAACCCCAACCCTAACCCCATCCCTAACCCCAACCCAAACACAACCCTAACCTTAACCCTAACCCAAACCTAATGCTAACCCCAAACGTAACCCTTACCCTATACCTAAACCTAACGCTAAGCCCAACCCTAGCCCAACCCTAACTCTAACACTAACCCAACCCTAACACTAACCCTAACCCTAAACCAACCATATCCTTAACCCCAAACCTATCCCTAACCCTAACCCTAACCCTAACCCAACTCTAACCCTAACCCTAACACTAACTCTAATCCTAATCATAGAATCTTCCAGTTCGAAAAGACCTTTGAGATCATTGCGTCGAACCACACCCATCATCCCCTAAACCATGTCCCTCCCTTCCTCAGCCGATTTTTGGGTTCCTCAATGAATTCTTAGGTTCCTCAACCCATTTTTGCTTTCCTCAGCACAATTTTGGGTTTCTCAGCCCATTTTTGGGTCTTTCAATCCATTTTTTGGTTCCTCAATACATTTTTTGGTCCCTCAATCCATTTTTGGGTCCCTTAATCCATTTTTGGTTTCCTCGGCCGATTTCTGGGTTCCTAAGACAATTTTTTAGTCCCTCATCCCATTTTTGGGTTCCTCAGCCCATTTTTGCTTTCCTCAGCCCATTTTTGGGTTCCTCAATCTATTTTTTGTGTTCCTCAATCCATTTTGGGGATTCTTCAATCCATTTTTGGGTTCCTCAGCCAACTTTTGGCTTCATCAAACTATTTTTGGGTCCCTCAGTCCATTTTTGAGTTCCTCAGCCCATTTTTTGCTTCCAAAACTCATTTTTGGGTCCCTCAGCATAGTTTTGATTCTTCAATCCATTTTTGGGTTCCTCAATCCATTTTTTAGTTCCTCAATTTAGTTTTGGGTTCTTCTATCCATTTTTTGATTCCTCAATCCATTTCTGGCTTCCTCAAACCATTTTTGTGTTTCTCAACCCTTTTTTGGGTCTCTCAATCTATTTTTGGTTTCCTCAATCCATTTTTGTGTTACTCAGCCCATTTTTGGGTTCCTCAATCCATTTTTGTGTTACTCAGCCCATTTTTGGGTTCCTCAATCCATTTTTGGATCCCTGAATCCATAACCCTAATGCTAACCCTAACCCTAACCTTAACCTTAACCCAACCCTAACCAAACCCTAACCTTAACCCAAACCGTAACCCAAACCCTAAGCCTAACCCTAGCCTTACCTCAAGCCTAACCCTAAACACAACTCTAACCCCAACCCTAACCCCATCCCTAACCCCAACCCAAACACAACCCTAACCTTAACCCTAACCCAAACCTAATGCTAACCCCAAACGTAACCGTTACCCTATACCTAAACGTAACGCTAAGCCCAACCCTAGCTCAACCCTAACTCTAACACTAACCCAACCCTAACACTAACCCTAACCCTAAACCAACCATATCCTTAACCCCAAACCTATCCCTAACCCTAACCCTAACCCTAACCCTAACCCAACTCTAACCCTAACCCTAACACTAACTCTAATCCTAATCATAGAATCTTCCAGTTCGAAAAGACCTTTGAGATCATTGCGTCGAACCACACCCATCATCCCCTAAACCATGTCCCTCCCTTCCTCAGCCGATTTTTGGGTTCCTCAATGAATTCTTAGGTTCCTCAACCCATTTTTGCTTTCCTCAGCACAATTTTGGGTTTCTCAGCCCATTTTGGGGTCTTTCAATCCATTTTTTGGTTCCTCAATACATTTTTTGGTCCCTCAATCCATTTTTGGGTCCCTTAATCCATTTTTGGTTTCCTCGGCCGATTTCTGGGTTCCTAAGACAATTTTTTAGTCCCTCATCCCATTTTTGGGTTCCTCAGCCCATTTTTGCTTTCCTCAGCCCATTTTTGGGTTCCTCAATCTATTTTTTGTGTTCCTCAATCCATTTTGGGGATTCTTCAATCCATTTTTGGGTTCCTCAGCCAATTTTTGGCTTCATCAAACTATTATTGGGTCCCTCAGTCCATTTTTGAGTTACTCAGCCCATTTTTTGCTTCCAAAACTCATTTTTGGGTCCCTCAGCATAGTTTTGATTCTTCAATCCATTTTTGGGTTCCTCAATCCATTTTTTAGTTCCTCAATTTATTTTTGGGTTCTTCTATCCATTTTTTGATTCCTCAATCCATTTCTGGCTTCCTCAAACCAGTTTTGTGTTTCTCAACCCTTTTTTGGGTCTCTCAATCTATTTTTGGTTTCCTCAATCCATTTTTGTGTTACTCAGCCCATTTTTGGGTTCCTCAATCCATTTTTGTGTTACTCAGCCCATTTTTGGGTTCCTCAATCCATTTTTGGATCCCTGAATCCATAACCCTAATGCTAACCCTAACCCTAACCTTAACCTTAACCCAACCCTAACCAAACCCTAACCTTAACCCAAACCCTAACCCAAACCCTAAGCCTAACCCTAGCCTTACCTCAAGCCTAACCCTAAACACAACTCTAACCCCAACCCTAACCCCATCCCTAACCCCAACCCAAACACAACCCTAACCTTAACCCTAACCCAAACCTAATGCTAACCCCAAACGTAACCCTTACCCTATACCTAAACGTAACGCTAAGCCCAACCCTAGCCCAACACTAACTCTAACACTAACCCAACCCTAACACTAACCCTAACCCTAAACCAACCATATCCTTAACCCCAAACCTATCCCTAACCCTAACCCAACTCTAACCCTAACCCTAACACTAACTCTAACCCTAATCATAGAACCTTCCAGTTCGAAAAGACCTTTGAGATCATTGCGTCGAACCACACCCATCATCCCCTAAACCATGTCCCTCCCTTCCTCAGCCGATTTTTGGGTTCCTCAATGAATTCTTAGGTTCCTCAACCCATTTTTGGTTTCCTCAGCACAATTTTGGGTTTCTCAGCCCATTTTTGGGTCTTTCAATCCATTTTTTGGTTCCTCAATACATTTTTTGGTCCCTCAATCCATTTTTGGGTCCCTTAATCCATTTTTGGTTTCCTCGGTCGATTTCTGGGTTCCTAAGACAATTTTTTAGTCCCTCATCCCATTTTTGGCTTCCTCAGCCCATTTTTGCTTTCCTCAGCCCATTTTTGGGTTCCTCAATCTATTTTTTGTGTTCCTCAATCCATTTTGGGGATTCTTCAATCCATTTTTGGGTTCCTCAGCCAATTTTTGGGTTCATCAAACTAGTTTTGGGTCCCTCAGTCCATTTTTGAGTTCCTCAGCCCATTTTTTGATTCCAAAACTCATTTTTGGGTCCCTCAGCATAGATTTGATTCTTCAATCCATTTTTGGGTTCCTCAATTCATTTTTTAGTTCCTCAATTTATTTTTGGGTTCTTCTATCCATTTTTTGATTCCTCAATCCATTTCTGGCTTCCTCAAACCATTTTTGTGTTTCTCAACCCTTTTTTGGGTCTCTCAATCTATTTTTGGTTTCCTCAATCCATTTTTGTGTTACTCAGCCCATTTTTGGGTTCTTCAATCCATTTTTGTGTTACTCAGCCCATTTTTGGGTTCCTCAATCCATTTTTGGATCCCTGAATCCATAACCCTAATGCTAACCCTAACCCTAACCTTAACCTTAACCCAACCCTAACCAAACCCTAACCTTAACCCAAACCGTAACCCAAACCCTAAGCCTAACCCTAGCCTTACCTCAAGCCTAACCCTAAACACAACTCTAACCCCAACCCTAACCCCATCCCTAACCCCAACCCAAACACAACCCTAACCTTAACCCTAACCCAAACCTAATGCTAACCCCAAACGTAACCCTTACCCTATACCTAAACCTAACGCTAAGCCCAACCCTAGCCCAACCCTAACTCTAACACTAACCCAACCCTAACACTAACCCTAACCCTAAACCAACCATATCCTTAACCCCAAACCTATCCCTAACCCTAACCCTAACCCTAACCCAACTCTAACCCTAACCCTAACACTAACTCTAATCCTAATCATAGAATCTTCCAGTTCGAAAAGACCTTTGAGATCATTGCGTCGAACCACACCCATCATCCCCTAAACCATGTCCCTCCCTTCCTCAGCCGATTTTTGGGTTCCTCAATGAATTCTTAGGTTCCTCAACCCATTTTTGCTTTCCTCAGCACAATTTTGGGTTTCTCAGCCCATTTTTGGGTCTTTCAATCCATTTTTTGGTTCCTCAATACATTTTTTGGTCCCTCAATCCATTTTTGGGTCCCTTAATCCATTTTTGGTTTCCTCGGCCGATTTCTGGGTTCCTAAGACAATTTTTTAGTCCCTCATCCCATTTTTGGGTTCCTCAGCCCATTTTTGCTTTCCTCAGCCCATTTTTGGGTTCCTCAATCTATTTTTTGTGTTCCTCAATCCATTTTGGGGATTCTTCAATCCATTTTTGGGTTCCTCAGCCAATTTTTGGCTTCATCAAACTATTTTTGGGTCCCTCAGTCCATTTTTGAGTTCCTCAGCCCATTTTTTGCTTCCAAAACTCATTTTTGGGTCCCTCAGCATAGTTTTGATTCTTCAATCCATTTTTGGGTTCCTCAATCCATTTTTTAGTTCCTCAATTTAGTTTTGGGTTCTTCTATCCATTTTTTGATTCCTCAATCCATTTCTGGCTTCCTCAAACCATTTTTGTGTTTCTCAACCCTTTTTTGGGTCTCTCAATCTATTTTTGGTTTCCTCAATCCATTTTTGTGTTACTCAGCCCATTTTTGGGTTCCTCAATCCATTTTTGTGTTACTCAGCCCATTTTTGGGTTCCTCAATCCATTTTTGGATCCCTGAATCCATAACCCTAATGCTAACCCTAACCCTAACCTTAACCTTAACCCAACCCTAACCAAACCCTAACCTTAACCCAAACCGTAACCCAAACCCTAAGCCTAACCCTAGCCTTACCTCAAGCCTAACCCTAAACACAACTCTAACCCCAACCCTAACCCCATCCCTAACCCCAACCCAAACACAACCCTAACCTTAACCCTAACCCAAACCTAATGCTAACCCCAAACGTAACCGTTACCCTATACCTAAACGTAACGCTAAGCCCAACCCTAGCTCAACCCTAACTCTAACACTAACCCAACCCTAACACTAACCCTAACCCTAAACCAACCATATCCTTAACCCCAAACCTATCCCTAACCCTAACCCTAACCCTAACCCTAACCCAACTCTAACCCTAACCCTAACACTAACTCTAATCCTAATCATAGAATCTTCCAGTTCGAAAAGACCTTTGAGATCATTGCGTCGAACCACACCCATCATCCCCTAAACCATGTCCCTCCCTTCCTCAGCCGATTTTTGGGTTCCTCAATGAATTCTTAGGTTCCTCAACCCATTTTTGCTTTCCTCAGCACAATTTTGGGTTTCTCAGCCCATTTTTGGGTCTTTCAATCCATTTTTTGGTTCCTCAATACATTTTTTGGTCCCTCAATCCATTTTTGGGTCCCTTAATCCATTTTTGGTTTCCTCGGCCGATTTCTGGGTTCCTAAGACAATTTTTTAGTCCCTCATCCCATTTTTGGGTTCCTCAGCCCATTTTTGCTTTCCTCAGCCCATTTTTGGGTTCCTCAATCTATTTTTTGTGTTCCTCAATCCATTTTGGGGATTCTTCAATCCATTTTTGGGTTCCTCAGCCAATTTTTGGCTTCATCAAACTATTATTGGGTCCCTCAGTCCATTTTTGAGTTACTCAGCCCATTTTTTGCTTCCAAAACTCATTTTTGGGTCCCTCAGCATAGTTTGGATTCTTCAATCCATTTTTGGGTTCCTCAATCCATTTTTTAGTTCCTCAATTTATTTTTGGGTTCTTCTATCCATTTTTTGATTCCTCAATCCATTTCTGGCTTCCTCAAACCAGTTTTGTGTTTCTCAACCCTTTTTTGGGTCTCTCAATCTATTTTTGGTTTCCTCAATCCATTTTTGTGTTACTCAGCCCATTTTTGGGTTCCTCAATCCATTTTTGTGTTACTCAGCCCATTTTTGGGTTCCTCAATCCATTTTTGGATCCCTGAATCCATAACCCTAATGCTAACCCTAACCCTAACCTTAACCTTAACCCAACCCTAACCAAACCCTAACCTTAACCCAAACCCTAACCCAAACCCTAAGCCTAACCCTAGCCTTACCTCAAGCCTAACCCTAAACACAACTCTAACCCCAACCCTAACCCCATCCCTAACCCCAACCCAAACACAACCCTAACCTTAACCCTAACCCAAACCTAATGCTAACCCCAAACGTAACCCTTACCCTATACCTAAACGTAACGCTAAGCCCAACCCTAGCCCAACACTAACTCTAACACTAACCCAACCCTAACACTAACCCTAACCCTAAACCAACCATATCCTTAACCCCAAACCTATCCCTAACCCTAACCCAACTCTAACCCTAACCCTAACACTAACTCTAACCCTAATCATAGAACCTTCCAGTTCGAAAAGACCTTTGAGATCATTGCGTCGAACCACACCCATCATCCCCTAAACCATGTCACTCCCTTCCTCAGCCGATTTTTGGGTTCCTCAATGAATTCTTAGGTTCCTCAACCCATTTTTGGTTTCCTCAGCACAATTTTGGGTTTCTCAGCCCATTTTTGGGTCTTTCAATCCATTTTTTGGTTCCTCAATACATTTTTTGGTCCCTCAATCCATTTTTGGGTCCCTTAATCCATTTTTGGTTTCCTCGGTCGATTTCTGGGTTCCTAAGACAATTTTTTAGTCCCTCATCCCATTTTTGGCTTCCTCAGCCCATTTTTGCTTTCCTCAGCCCATTTTTGGGTTCCTCAATCTATTTTTTGTGTTCCTCAATCCATTTTGGGGATTCTTCAATCCATTTTTGGGTTCCTCAGCCAATTTTTGGGTTCATCAAACTAGTTTTGGGTCCCTCAGTCCATTTTTGAGTTCCTCAGCCCATTTTTTGATTCCAAAACTCATTTTTGGGTCCCTCAGCATAGATTTGATTCTTCAATCCATTTTTGGGTTCCTCAATTCATTTTTTAGTTCCTCAATTTATTTTTGGGTTCTTCTATCCATTTTTTGATTCCTCAATCCATTTCTGGCTTCCTCAAACCATTTTTGTGTTTCTCAACCCTTTTTTGGGTCTCTCAATCTATTTTTGGTTTCCTCAATCCATTTTTGTGTTACTCAGCCCATTTTTGGGTTCTTCAATCCATTTTTGTGTTACTCAGCCCATTTTTGGGTTCCTCAATCCATTTTTGGATCCCTGAATCCATAACCCTAATGCTAACCCTAACCCTAACCTTAACCTTAACCCAACCCTAACCAAACCCTAACCTTAACCCAAACCGTAACCCAAACCCTAAGCCTAACCCTAGCCTTACCTCAAGCCTAACCCTAAACACAACTCTAACCCCAACCCTAACCCCATCCCTAACCCCAACCCAAACACAACCCTAACCTTAACCCTAACCCAAACCTAATGCTAACCCCAAACGTAACCCTTACCCTATACCTAAACCTAACGCTAAGCCCAACCCTAGCCCAACCCTAACTCTAACACTAACCCAACCCTAACACTAACCCTAACCCTAAACCAACCATATCCTTAACCCCAAACCTATCCCTAACCCTAACCCTAACCCTAACCCAACTCTAACCCTAACCCTAACACTAACTCTAATCCTAATCATAGAATCTTCCAGTTCGAAAAGACCTTTGAGATCATTGCGTCGAACCACACCCATCATCCCCTAAACCATGTCCCTCCCTTCCTCAGCCGATTTTTGGGTTCCTCAATGAATTCTTAGGTTCCTCAACCCATTTTTGCTTTCCTCAGCACAATTTTGGGTTTCTCAGCCCATTTTTGGGTCTTTCAATCCATTTTTTGGTTCCTCAATACATTTTTTGGTCCCTCAATCCATTTTTGGGTCCCTTAATCCATTTTTGGTTTCCTCGGCCGATTTCTGGGTTCCTAAGACAATTTTTTAGTCCCTCATCCCATTTTTGGGTTCCTCAGCCCATTTTTGCTTTCCTCAGCCCATTTTTGGGTTCCTCAATCTATTTTTTGTGTTCCTCAATCCATTTTGGGGATTCTTCAATCCATTTTTGGGTTCCTCAGCCAATTTTTGGCTTCATCAAACTATTTTTGGGTCCCTCAGTCCATTTTTGAGTTCCTCAGCCCATTTTTTGCTTCCAAAACTCATTTTTGGGTCCCTCAGCATAGTTTTGATTCTTCAATCCATTTTTGGGTTCCTCAATCCATTTTTTAGTTCCTCAATTTAGTTTTGGGTTCTTCTATCCATTTTTTGATTCCTCAATCCATTTCTGGCTTCCTCAAACCATTTTTGTGTTTCTCAACCCTTTTTTGGGTCTCTCAATCTATTTTTGGTTTCCTCAATCCATTTTTGTGTTACTCAGCCCATTTTTGGGTTCCTCAATCCATTTTTGTGTTACTCAGCCCATTTTTGGGTTCCTCAATCCATTTTTGGATCCCTGAATCCATAACCCTAATGCTAACCCTAACCCTAACCTTAACCTTAACCCAACCCTAACCAAACCCTAACCTTAACCCAAACCCTAACCCAAACCCTAAGCCTAACCCTAGCCTTACCTCAAGCCAAACCCTAAACACAACTCTAACCCCAACCCTAACCCCATCCCTAACCCCAACCCAAACACAACCCTAACCTTAACCCTAACCCAAACCTAATGCTAACCCCAAACGTAACCCTTACCCTATACCTAAACGTAACGCTAAGCCCAACCCTAGCCCAACCCTAACTCTAACACTAAACCAACCCTAACACTAACCCTAACCCTAAACCAACCATATCCTTAACCCCAAACCTATCCCTAACCCTAACCCTAACCCAACTCTAACCCTAACCCTAACACTAACTCTAACCCTAATCATAGAACCTTCCAGTTCGAAAAGACCTTTGAGATCATTGCGTCGAACCACACCCATCATCCCCTAAACCATGTCACTCCCTTCCTCAGCCGATTTTTGGGTTCCTCAATGAATTCTTAGGTTCCTCAACCCATTTTTGCTTTCCTCAGCACAATTTTGGGTTTCTCAGCCCATTTTTGGGTCTTTCAATCCATTTTTTGGTTCCTCAATACATTTTTTGGTCCCTCAATCCATTTTTGGGTCCCTTAATCCATTTTTGGTTTCCTCGGTCGATTTCTGGGTTCCTAAGACAATTTTTTAGTCCCTCATCCCATTTTTGGGTTCCTCAGCCCATTTTTGCTTTCCTCAGCCCATTTTTGGGTTCCTCAATCTATTTTTTGTGTTCCTCAATCCATTTTGGGGATTCTTCAATCCATTTTTGGGTTCCTCAGCCAATTTTTGGGTTCATCAAACTAGTTTTGGGTCCCTCAGTCCATTTTTGAGTTCCTCAGCCCATTTTTTGATTCCAAAACTCATTTTTGGGTCCCTCAGCATAGATTTGATTCTTCAATCCATTTTTGGGTTCCTCAATTCATTTTTTAGTTCCTCAATTTATTTTTGGGTTCTTCTATCCATTTTTTGATTCCTCAATCCATTTCTGGCTTCCTCAAACCATTTTTGTGTTTCTCAACCCTTTTTTGGGTCTCTCAATCTATTTTTGGTTTCCTCAATCCATTTTTGTGTTACTCAGCCCATTTTTGGGTTCTTCAATCCATTTTTGTGTTACTCAGCCCATTTTTGGGTTCCTCAATCCATTTTTGTGTTACTCAGCCCATTTTTGGGTTCCTCAATCCATTTTTGGATCCCTGAATCCATAACCCTAATGCTAACCCTAACCCTAACCTTAACCTTAACCCAACCCTAACCAAACCCTAACCTTAACCCAAACCGTAACCCAAACCCTAAGCCTAACCCTAGCCTTACCTCAAGCCTAACCCTAAACACAACTCTAACCCCAACCCTAACCCCATCCCTAACCCCATCCCTAACCCCAACCCAAACACAACCCTAACCTTAACCCTAACCCAAACCTAATGCTAACCCCAAACGTAACCCTTACCCTATACCTAAACGTAACGCTAAGCCCAACCCTAGCCCAACCCTAACTCTAACACTAACCCAACCCTAACACTAACCCTAACCCTAAACCAACCATATCCTTAACCCCAAACCTATCCCTAACCCTAACCCTAACCCTAACCCAACTCTAACCCTAACCCTAACACTAACTCTAATCCTAATCATAGAATCTTCCAGTTCGAAAAGACCTTTGAGATCATTGCGTCGAACCACACCCATCATCCCCTAAACCATGTCCCTCCCTTCCTCAGCCGATTTTTGGGTTCCTCTATGAATTCTTAGGTTCCTCAACCCATTTTTGCTTTCCTCAGCACAATTTTGGGTTTCTCAGCCCATTTTTGGGTCTTTCAATCCATTTTTTGGTTCCTCAATACATTTTTTGGTCCCTCAATCCATTTTTGGGTCCCTTAATCCATTTTTGGTTTCCTCGGCCGATTTCTGGGTTCCTAAGACAATTTTTTAGTCCCTCATCCCATTTTTGGGTTCCTCAGCCCATTTTTGCTTTCCTCAGCCCATTTTTGGGTTCCTCAATCTATTTTTTGTGTTCCTCAATGCATTTTGGGGATTCTTCAATCCATTTTTGGGTTCCTCAGCCAATTTTTGGCTTCATCAAACTATTTTTGGGTCCCTCAGTCCATTTTTGAGTTCCTCAGCCCATTTTTTGATTCCAAAACTCATTTTTGGGTCCCTCAGCATAGTTTTGATTCTTCAATCCATTTTTGGGTTCCTCAATCCATTTTTTAGTTCCTCAATTTATTTTTGGGTTCTTCTATCCATTTTTTGATTCCTCAATCCATTTCTGGCTTCCTCAAACCATTTTTGTGTTTCTCAACCCTTTTTTGGGTCTCTCAATCTATTTTTGGTTTCCTCAATCCATTTTTGTGTTACTCAGCCCATTTTTGGGTTCCTCAATCCATTTTTGTGTTACTCAGCCCATTTTTGGGTTCCTCAATCCATTTTTGGATCCCTGAATCCATAACCCTAATGCTAACCCTAACCCTAACCTTAACCTTAACCCAACCCTAACCAAACCCTAACCTTAACCCAAACCCTAACCCAAACCCTAAGCCTAACCCTAGCCTTACCTCAAGCCAAACCCTAAACACAACTCTAACCCCAACCCTAACCCCATCCCTAACCCCAACCCAAACACAACCCTAACCTTAACCCTAACCCAAACCTAATGCTAACCCCAAACGTAACCCTTACCCTATACCTAAACGTAACGCTAAGCCCAACCCTAGCCCAACCCTAACTCTAACACTAACCCAACCCTAACACTAACCCTAACCCTAAACCAACCATATCCTTAACCCCAAACCTATCCCTAACCCTAACCCTAACCCTAACCCAACTCTAACCCTAACCCTAACACTAACTCTAATCCTAATCATAGAATCTTCCAGTTCGAAAAGACCTTTGAGATCATTGCGTCGAACCACACCCATCATCCCCTAAACCATGTCCCTCCCTTCCTCAGCCGATTTTTGGGTTCCTCAATGAATTCTTAGGTTCCTCAACCCATTTTTGCTTTCCTCAGCACAATTTTGGGTTTCTCAGCCCATTTTTGGGTCTTTCAATCCATTTTTTGGTTCCTCAATACATTTTTTGGTCCCTCAATCCATTTTTGGGTCCCTTAATCCATTTTTGGTTTCCTCGGCCGATTTCTGGGTTCCTAAGACAATTTTTTAGTCCCTCATCCCATTTTTGGGTTCCTCAGCCCATTTTTGCTTTCCTCAGACCATTTTTGGGTTCCTCAATCTATTTTTTGTGTTCCTCAATCCATTTTGGGGATTCTTCAATCCATTTTTGGGTTCCTCAGCCAATTTTTGGGTTCATCAAACTAGTTTTGGGTCCCTCAGTCCATTTTTGAGTTCCTCAGCCCATTTTTTGCTTCCAAAACTCATTTTTGGGTCCCTCAGCACAGTTTTGATTCTTCAATCCATTTTTGGGTTCCTCAATTCATTTTTTAGTTCCTCAATTTATTTTTGGGTTCTTCTATCCATTTTTTGATTCCTCAATCCATTTCTGGCTTCCTCAAACCATTTTTGTGTTTCTCAACCCTTTTTTGGGTCTCTCAATCTATTTTTGGTTTCCTCAATCCATTTTTGTGTTACTCAGCCCATTTTTGGGTTCCTCAATCCATTTTTGGATCCCTGAATCCATAACCCTAATGCTAACCCTAACCCTAACCTTAACCTTAACCCAACCCTAACCAAACCCTAACCTTAACCCAAACCCTAACCCAAACCCTAAGCCTAACCCTAGCCTTACCTCAAGCCTAACCCTAAACACAACTCTAACCCCAACCCTAACCCCATCCCTAACCCCAACCCAAACACAACCCTAACCTTAACCCTAACCCAAACCTAATGCTAACCCCAAACGTAACCCTTACCCTATACCTAAACGTAACGCTAAGCCCAACCCTAGCCCAACCCTAACTCTAACACTAACCCAACCCTAACACTAACCCTAACCCTAAACCAACCATATCCTTAACCCCAAACCTATCCCTAACCCTAACCCTAACCCTAACCCAACTCTAACCCTAACCCTAACACTAACTCTAATCCTAATCATAGAATCTTCCAGTTCGAAAAGACCTTTGAGATCATTGCGTCGAACCACACCCATCATCCCCTAAACCATGTCACTCCCTTCCTCAGTCGATTTTTGGGTTCCTCAATGAATTCTTAGGTTCCTCAACCCATTTTTGCTTTCCTCAGCACAATTTGGGGTTTCTCAGCCCATTTCTGGGTCTTTCAATCCATTTTTTGGTTCCTCAATACATTTTTTGGTCCCTCAATCCATTTTTGGGTCCCTTAATCCATTTTTGGTTTCCTCGGCCGATTTCTGGGTTCCTAAGACAATTTTTTAGTCCCTCATCCCATTTTTGGGTTCCTCAGCCCATTTTTGCTTTCCTCAGCCCATTTTTGGGTTCCTCAATCTATTTTTTGTGTTCCTCAATCCATTTTGGGGATTCTTCAATCCATTTTTGGGTTCCTCAGCCAATTTTTGGCTTCATCAAACTATTTTTGGGTCCCTCAGTCCATTTTTGAGTTCCTCAGCCCATTTTTTGCTTCCAAAACTCATTTTTGGGTCCCTCAGCATAGTTTTGATTCTTCAATCCATTTTTGGGTTCCTCAATCCATTTTTTAGTTCCTCAATTTATTTTTGGGTTCTTCTATCCATTTTTTGATTCCTCAATCCATTTCTGGCTTCCTCAAACCATTTTTGTGTTTCTCAACCCTTTTTTGGGTCTCTCAATCTATTTTTGGTTTCCTCAATCCATTTTTGTGTTACTCAGCCCATTTTTGGGTTCCTCAATCCATTTTTGTGTTACTCAGCCCATTTTTGGGTTCCTCAATCCATTTTTGGATCCCTGAATCCATAACCCTAATGCTAACCCTAACCCTAACCTTAACCTTAACCCAACCCTAACCAAACCCTAACCTTAACCCAAACCCTAACCCAAACCCTAAGCCTAACCCTAGCCTTACCTCAAGCCAAACCCTAAACACAACTCTAACCCCAACCCTAACCCCATCCCTAACCCCAACCCAAACACAACCCTAACCTTAACCCTAACCCAAACCTAATGCTAACCCCAAACGTAACCCTTACCCTATACCTAAACGTAACGCTAAGCCCAACCCTAGCCCAACCCTAACTCTA
This sequence comes from Dromococcyx pavoninus, assembly GCA_033558185.1. Taxonomy (NCBI): domain Eukaryota; kingdom Metazoa; phylum Chordata; class Aves; order Cuculiformes; family Neomorphidae; genus Dromococcyx; species Dromococcyx pavoninus. Next base: position 158,317 of record JAUMJL010000554.1, read on the forward strand.
ACACTAACCCAACCCTAACACTAACCCTAACCCTAAACCAACCATATCCTTAACCCCAAACCTATCCCTAACCCTAACCCTAACCCTAACCCAACTCTAACCCTAACCCTAACACTAACTCTAATCCTAATCATAGAATCTTCCAGTTCGAAAAGACCTTTGAGATCATTGCGTCGAACCACACCCATCATCCCCTAAACCATGTCCCTCCCTTCCTCAGCCGATTTTTGGGTTCCTCAATGAATTCTTAGGTTCCTCAACCCATTTTTGCTTTCCTCAGCACAATTTTGGGTTTCTCAGCCCATTTTTGGGTCTTTCAATCCATTTTTTGGTTCCTCAATACATTTTTTGGTCCCTCAATCCATTTTTGGGTCCCTTAATCCATTTTTGGTTTCCTCGGCCGATTTCTGGGTTCCTAAGACAATTTTTTAGTCCCTCATCCCATTTTTGGGTTCCTCAGCCCATTTTTGCTTTCCTCAGACCATTTTTGGGTTCCTCAATCTATTTTTTGTGTTCCTCAATCCATTTTGGGGATTCTTCAATCCATTTTTGGGTTCCTCAGCCAATTTTTGGGTTCATCAAACTAGTTTTGGGTCCCTCAGTCCATTTTTGAGTTCCTCAGCCCATTTTTTGCTTCCAAAACTCATTTTTGGGTCCCTCAGCACAGTTTTGATTCTTCAATCCATTTTTGGGTTCCTCAATTCATTTTTTAGTTCCTCAATTTATTTTTGGGTTCTTCTATCCATTTTTTGATTCCTCAATCCATTTCTGGCTTCCTCAAACCATTTTTGTGTTTCTCAACCCTTTTTTGGGTCTCTCAATCTATTTTTGGTTTCCTCAATCCATTTTTGTGTTACTCAGCCCATTTTTGGGTTCCTCAATCCATTTTTGGATCCCTGAATCCATAACCCTAATGCTAACCCTAACCCTAACCTTAACCTTAACCCAACCCTAACCAAACCCTAACCTTAACCCAAACCCTAACCCAAACCCTAAGCCTAACCCTAGCCTTACCTCAAGCCTAACCCTAAACACAACTCTAACCCCAACCCTAACCCCATCCCTAACCCCAACCCAAACACAACCCTAACCTTAACCCTAACCCAAACCTAATGCTAACCCCAAACGTAACCCTTACCCTATACCTAAACGTAACGCTAAGCCCAACCCTAGCCCAACCCTAACTCTAACACTAACCCAACCCTAACACTAACCCTAACCCTAAACCAACCATATCCTTAACCCCAAACCTATCCCTAACCCTAACCCTAACCCTAACCCAACTCTAACCCTAACCCTAACACTAACTCTAATCCTAATCATAGAATCTTCCAGTTCGAAAAGACCTTTGAGATCATTGCGTCGAACCACACCCATCATCCCCTAAACCATGTCACTCCCTTCCTCAGCCGATTTTTGGGTTCCTCAATGAATTCTTAGGTTCCTCAACCCATTTTTGCTTTCCTCAGCACAATTTGGGGTTTCTCAGCCCATTTCTGGGTCTTTCAATCCATTTTTTGGTTCCTCAATACATTTTTTGGTCCCTCAATCCATTTTTGGGTCCCTTAATCCATTTTTGGTTTCCTCGGCCGATTTCTGGGTTCCTAAGACAATTTTTTAGTCCCTCATCCCATTTTTGGGTTCCTCAGCCCATTTTTGCTTTCCTCAGCCCATTTTTGGGTTCCTCAATCTATTTTTTGTGTTCCTCAATCCATTTTGGGGATTCTTCAATCCATTTTTGGGTTCCTCAGCCAATTTTTGGCTTCATCAAACTATTTTTGGGTCCCTCAGTCCATTTTTGAGTTCCTCAGCCCATTTTTTGCTTCCAAAACTCATTTTTGGGTCCCTCAGCATAGTTTTGATTCTTCAATCCATTTTTGGGTTCCTCAATCCATTTTTTAGTTCCTCAATTTATTTTTGGGTTCTTCTATCCATTTTTTGATTCCTCAATCCATTTCTGGCTTCCTCAAACCATTTTTGTGTTTCTCAACCCTTTTTTGGGTCTCTCAATCTATTTTTGGTTTCCTCAATCCATTTTTGTGTTACTCAGCCCATTTTTGGGTTCCTCAATCCATTTTTGTGTTACTCAGCCCATTTTTGGGTTCCTCAATCCATTTTTGGATCCCTGAATCCATAACCCTAATGCTAACCCTAACCCTAACCTTAACCTTAACCCAACCCTAACCAAACCCTAACCTTAACCCAAACCCTAACCCAAACCCTAAGCCTAACCCTAGCCTTACCTCAAGCCTAACCCTAAACACAACTCTAACCCCAACCCTAACCCCATCCCTAACCCCAACCCAAACACAACCCTAACCTTAACCCTAACCCAAACCTAATGCTAACCCCAAACGTAACCCTTACCCTATACCTAAACGTAACGCTAAGCCCAACCCTAGCCCAACCCTAACTCTAACACTAACCCAACCCTAACACTAACCCTAACCCTAAACCAACCATATCCTTAACCCCAAACCTATCCCTAACCCTAACCCTAACCCTAACCCAACTCTAACCCTAACCCTAACACTAACTCTAATCCTAATCATAGAATCTTCCAGTTCGAAAAGACCTTTGAGATCATTGCGTCGAACCACACCCATCATCCCCTAAACCATGTCCCTCCCTTCCTCAGCCGATTTTTGGGTTCCTCAATGAATTCTTAGGTTCCTCAACCCATTTTTGCTTTCCTCAGCACAATTTTGGGTTTCTCAGCCCATTTTTGGGTCTTTCAATCCATTTTTTGGTTCCTCAATACATTTTTTGGTCCCTCAATCCATTTTTGGGTCCCTTAATCCATTTTTGGTTTCCTCGGCCGATTTCTGGGTTCCTAAGACAATTTTTTAGTCCCTCATCCCATTTTTGGGTTCCTCAGCCCATTTTTGCTTTCCTCAGCCCATTTTTGGGTTCCTCAATCTATTTTTTGTGTTCCTCAATCCGTTTTGGGGATTCTTCAATCCATTTTTGGGTTCCTCAGCCAATTTTTGGCTTCATCAAACTATTTTTGGGTCCCTCAGTCCATTTTTTGAGTTCCTCAGCCCATTTTTTGCTTCCAAAACTCATTTTTGGGTCCCTCAGCATAGTTTTCATTCTTCAATCCATTTTCGGGTTCCTCAATTCATTTTTTAGTTCCTCAATTTATTTTTGGGTTCTTCTATCCATTTTTTGATTCCTCAATCCATTTCTGGCTTCCTCAAACCATTTTTGTGTTTCTCAACCCTTTTTTGGGTCTCTCAATCTATTTTTGGTTTCCTCAATCCATTTTTGTGTTACTCAGCCCATTTTTGGGTTCCTCAATCCATTTTTGGATCCCTGAATCCATAACCCTAATGCTAACCCTAACCCTAACCTTAACCTTAACCCAACCCTAACCAAACCCTAACCTTAACCCAAACCCTAACCCAAACCCTAAGCCTAACCCTAGCCTTATCTCAAGCCTAACCCTAAACACAACTCTAACCCCAACCCTAACCCCATCCCTAACCCCAACCCAAACACAACCCTAACCATAACCCTAACCCAAACCTAATGCTAACCCCAAACGTAACCCTTACCCTATACCTAAACGTAACGCTAAGCCCAACCCTAGCCCAACCCTAAATGTGACAGTAACCCAACCCTAACACTAACCCTAACCCTAACCCAACCATATCCTTAACCCCAAACCTATCCCTAACCCTAACCCTAACCCAACTCTAACCCTAACCCTAACACTAACTCTAACCCTAATCATAGAATCTTCCAGTTCGAAAAGACCTTTGAGATCATTGCGTCGAACCACACCCATAATCCCCTAAACCATGTCCCTCCCTTCCTCAGCCGATTTTTGGGTTCCTCAATGAATTCTTAGGTTCCTCAACCCATTTTTGCTTTCCTCAGCACAATTTTGGGTTTCTCAGCCCATTTTTGGGTCTTTCAATCCATTTTTTGGTTCCTCAATACATTTTTTGGTCCCTCAATCCATTTTTGGGTCCCTTAATCCATTTTTGGTTTCCTCGGCCGATTTCTGGGTTCCTAAGACAATTTTTTAGTCCCTCATCCCATTTTTGGGTTCCTCAGCCCATTTTTGCTTTCCTCAGCCCATTTTTGGGTTCCTCAATCTATTTTTTGTGTTCCTCAATCCATTTTTGGGATTCTTCAATCCATTTTTTGGTTCCTCAGCCAATTTTTGGGTTCATCAAACTATTTTTGGGTCCCTCAGTCCATTTTTGAGTTCCTCAGCCCATTTTTTGCTTCCAAAACTCATTTTTGGGTCCCTCAGCATAGTTTTCATTCTTCAATCCATTTTGGCGTTCCTCAATCCATTTTTTAGTTCCTCAATTTATTTTTGGGTTCTTCTATCCATTTTTTGATTCCTCAATCCATTTCTGGCTTCCTCAAACCATTTCTGTGTTCCTCAACCCTTTTTTGGGTCTCTCAATCTATTTTTGGTTTCCTCAATCCATTTTTGTGTTACTCAGCCCATTTTTGGGTTCCTCAATCCATTTTTGGATCCCTGAATCCATAACCCTAATGCTAACCCTAACCCTAACCTTAACCTTAACCCAACCCTAACCAAACCCTAACCTTAACCCAAACCCTAACCCAAACCCTAAGCCTAACCCTAGCCTTACCTCAAGCCTAACCCTAAACACAACTCTAACCCCAACCCTAACCCCATCCCTAACCTTAACCCTAACCCAAACCTAATGCTAACCCCAAACGTAACCCTTACCCTATACCTAAACGTAACGCTAAGCCCAACCCTAGACCAACTCTAACTCTAACACTAACCCAACCCTATCCCTAACCCTAACCCAACTCTAACCCTAACCCTAACACTAACTCTAACCCTAATCATAGAATCTTCCAGTTCGAAAAGACCTTTGAGATCATTGCGTCCAACCACACCCATCATCCCCTAAACCATGTCCCTCCCTTCCTCAGCCGATTTTTGGGTTCCTCAATGAATTCTTAGGTTCCTCAACCCATTTTTGCTTTCCTCAGCACAATTTTGGGTTTCTCAGCCCATTTTTGGGTCTTTCAATCCATTCTTTGGTTCCTCAATACATTTTTTGGTCCCTCAATCCTTTTTTGGGTCCCTTAATCCATTTTTGGTTTCCTCGGCCGATTTCTGGGTTCCTAAGACAATTTTTTAGTCCCTCATCCCATTTTTGGGTTCCTCAGCCCATTTTTGCTTTCCTCAGCCCATTTTTTGTTTCCTCAATCCATTTTTTGGTTTCCTCAGCCTATTTTTGGGTTCGTCAATCTGGTTTTGGTTTCTGCAATTCTTTTTTGGGTTCCTCAATTGATTTTTGGGTCCCTCAGCCCATTTTGGATACTTCAATAAATTTTGGGTCCCTCAATCCATTTTTGGGTCCCTCGGCTCATTTTTTGGGTTCCTCAATCCATTTTTGCGTTCCTCAGCACATTTTGGGGTCCTTCAATATATTTTTGGGTTCCTCAGCCAATTTCTAGGTTCCTCAGCACATTTTTAGGTCTCTCAATCCCTATTTGGGTTGCTTCAATCCCTATTTGCTCTCTCAATCCATATTTCCATTCCTCGGACCAATTTTGGGTTCCTCGTCCCATTTTTGGTTTCCTCGGCCCATTTCTGGGTTCCTCGGCCCATTTTTGTGTTCCTCGGCCCATTTTTGTGTTCCTCGGCCCATTTTTGGGTTCCTCAATCCATTTTTTGTTTTCCTCAGACAATTTTTGATTTCCTCAGTCCATTTTTGGGTTCGTCAGCCCATTTTTTAGATCCTCAATCCATTTTGGGGTCCCTCAATCCATTTTTGGGTCCCTCAGTTCTTTTTTGGTCCCTCAATCCATTTTTGGGGCCCTCAGCCTTTTTGGGGGTTCATCACCCATTTTGGGGTACAACAATCCCTTCTGGGTTCCTCAGCCCATTCTGGGGTTTCTCAGCCCTATTTTGGGTTCCTCAGCCCATTTTTGGGTTCCTCAATCTATTTTTTTGTGTTCCTCAATCCATTTTTGGGATTCTTCAATCCATTTTTGGGATTCTTCAATCCATTTTTGGGATTCCTCAGACAATTTTTGGGTTCATCAAACTATTTTTGGGTCCCTCAGTCCATTTTTGAGTTCCTCAGCCCATTTTTTGCTTCCAAAACTCATTTTTGGGTCCCTCAGCATAGTTTTGATTCTTCAATCCATTTTGGCGTTCCTCAATCCATTTTTTAGTTCTTCAATTTATTTTTGGGTTCTTCTATCCATTTTTTGATTCCTCAATCCATTTCTGGCTTCCTCAAACCATTTCTGTGTTCCTCAACCCTTTTTTGGGTCTCTCAATCTATTTTTGGTTTCCTCAATCCATTTTTGTGTTACTCAGCCCATTTTTGGGTTCCTCAATCCATTTTTGGATCCCTGAATCCATAACCCTAATGCTAACCCTAACCCTAACCTTAACCTTAACCCAACCCTAACCAAACCCTAACCTTAACCCAAACCCTAACCCAAACCCTAAGCCTAACCCTAGCCTTACCTCAAGCCTAACCCTAAACACAACTCTAACCCCAACCCTAACCCCATCCCTAACCCCAACCCAAACACAACCCTAACCTTAACCCTAACCCAAACCTAATGCTAACCCCAAACGTAACCCTTACCCTATACCTAAACGTAACGCTAAGCCCAACCCTAGCCCAACCCTAACTCTAACACTAACCCAACCCTAACACTAACCCTAACCCTAAACCAACCATATCCTTAACCCCAAACCTATCCCTAACCCTAACCCTAACCCTAACCCAACTCTAACCCTAACCCTAACACTAACTCTAATCCTAATCATAGAATCTTCCAGTTCGAAAAGACCTTTGAGATCATTGCGTCGAACCACACCCATCATCCCCTAAACCATGTCCCTCCCTTCCTCAGCCGATTTTTGGGTTCCTCAATGAATTCTTAGGTTCCTCAACCCATTTTTGCTTTCCTCAGCACAATTTTGGGTTTCTCAGCCCATTTTTGGGTCTTTCAATCCATTTTTTGGTTCCTCAATACATTTTTTGGTCCCTCAATCCATTTTTGGGTCCCTTAATCCATTTTTGGTTTCCTCGGCCGATTTCTGGGTTCCTAAGACAATTTTTTAGTCCCTCATCCCATTTTTGGGTTCCTCAGCCCATTTTTGCTTTCCTCAGCCCATTTTTGGGTTCCTCAATCTATTTTTTGTGTTCCTCAATCCATTTTGGGGATTCTTCAATCCATTTTTGGGTTCCTCAGCCAATTTTTGGGTTCATCAAACTACTTTTGGGTCCCTCAGTCCATTTTTTGAGTTCCTCAGCCCATTTTTTGCTTCTAAAACTCATTTTTGGGTCCCTCAGCATAGTTTTGATTCTTCAATCCATTTTCGGGTTCCTCAATTCATTTTTTAGTTCCTCAATTTATTTTTGGGTTCTTCTATCCATTTTTTGATTCCTCAATCCATTTCTGGCTTCCTCAAACCATTTTTGTGTTTCTCAACCCTTTTTCGGGTCTCTCAATCTATTTTTGGTTTCCTCAATCCATTTTTGTGTTACTCAGCCCATTTTTGGCTTCCTCAATCCATTTTTGGATCCCTGAATCCATAACCCTAATGCTAACCCTAACCCTAACCTTAACCTTAACCCAACCCTAACCAAACCCTAACCTTAACCCAAACCCTAACCCAAACCCTAAGCCTAACCCTAGCCTTACCTCAAGCCTAACCCTAAACACAACTCTAACCCCAACCCTAACCCCATCCCTAACCCCAACCCAAACACAACCCTAACCTTAACCCTAACCCAAACCTAATGCTAACCCCAAACGTAACCCTTACCCTATACCTAAACGTAACGCTAAGCCCAACCCTAGCCCAACCCTAACTCTAACACTAACCCAACCCTAACACTAACCCTAACCCTAAACCAACCATATCCTTAACCCCAAACCTATCCCTAACCCTAACCCTAACCCTAACCCAACTCTAACCCTAACCCTAACACTAACTCTAATCCTAATCATAGAATCTTCCAGTTCGAAAAGACCTTTGAGATCATTGCGTCGAACCACACCCATCATCTCCTAAACCATGTCCCTCCCTTCCTCAGCCGATTTTTGGGTTCCTCAATGAATTCTTAGGTTCCTCAACCCATTTTTGCTTTCCTCAGCACAATTTTGGGTTTCTCAGCCCATTTTTGGGTCTTTCAATCCATTTTTTGGTTCCTCAATACATTTTTTGGTCCCTCAATCCATTTTTGGGTCCCTTAATCCATTTTTGGTTTCCTCGGCCGATTTCTGGGTTCCTAAGACAATTTTTTAGTCCCTCATCCCATTTTTGGGTTCCTCAGCCCATTTTTGCTTTCCTCAGCCCATTTTTGGGTTCCTCAATCTATTTTTTGTGTTCCTCAATCCATTTTTGGGATTCTTCAATCCATTTTTGGGTTCCTCAGCCAATTTTTGGCTTCATCAAACTATTTTTGGGTCCCTCAGTCCATTTTTTGAGTTCCTCAGCCCATGTTTTGCTTCCAAAACTCATTTTTGGGTCCCTCAGCATAGTTTTGATTCTTCAATCCATTTTCGGGTTCCTCAATTCATTTTTTAGTTCCTCAATTTATTTTTGGGTTCTTCTATCCATTTTTTGATTCCTCAATCCATTTCTGGCTTCCTCAAACCATTTTTGTGTTTCTCAACCCTTTTTTGGGTCTCTCAATCTATTTTTGGTTTCCTCAATCCATTTTTGTGTTACTCAGCCCATTTTTGGGTTCCTCAATCCATTTTTGGATCCCTGAATCCATAACCCTAATGCTAACCCTAACCCTAACCTCAACCTTAACCCAACCCTAACCAAACCCTAACCTTAACCCAAACCCTAACCCAAACCCTAAGCCTAACCCTAGCCTTATCTCAAGCCTAACCCTAAACACAACTCTAACCCCAACCCTAACTCCATCCCTAACCCCAACCCAAACACAACCCTAACCTTAACCCTAACCCAAACCTAATGCTAACCCCAAACGTAACCCTTACCCTATACCTAAACCTAACGCTAAGCCCAACCCTAGCCCAACCCTAAATGTGACAGTAACCCAACCCTAACACTAACCCTAACCCTAACCCAACCATATCCTTAACCCCAAACCTATCCCTAACCCTAACCCTAACCCAACTCTAACCCTAACCCTAACACTAACTCTAACCCTAATCATAGAATCTTCCAGTTCGAAAAGACCTTTGAGATCATTGCGTCCAACCACACCCATCATCCCCTAAACCATGTCACTCCCTTCCTCAGCCGATTTTTGGGTTCCTCAATGAATTCTTAGGTTCCTCAACCCATTTTGGCTTTCCTCAGCACAATTTTGGGTTTCTCAGCCCATTTTTGGGTCTTTCAATCCATTTTTTGGTTCCTCAATACATTTTTTGGTCCCTCAATCCATTTTTGGGTCCCTTAATCCATTTTTGGTTTCCTCGGCCGATTTCTGGGTTCCTAAGAAAATTTTTTAGTCCCTCATCCCATTTTTGGGTTCCTCAGCCCATTTTTGCTTTCCTCAGCCCATTTTTGGGTTCCTCAATCTATTTTTTGTGTTCCTCAATCCATTTTTGGGATTCTTCAATCCATTTTTTGGTTCCTCAGCCAATTTTTGGGTTCATCAAACTATTTTTGGGTCCCTCAGTCCATTTTTGAGTTCCTCAGCCCATTTTTTGCTTCCAAAACTCATTTTTGGGTCCCTCAGCATAGTTTTCATTCTTCAATCCATTTTGGCGTTCCTCAATCCATTTTTTAGTTCCTCAATTTATTTTTGGGTTCTTCTATCCATTTTTTGATTCCTCAATCCATTTCTGGCTTCCTCAAACCATTTCTGTGTTCCTCAACCCTTTTTTGGGTCTCTCAATCTATTTTTGGTTTCCTCAATCCATTTTTGTGTTACTCAGCCCATTTTTGGGTTCCTCAATCCATTTTTGGATCCCTGAATCCATAACCCTAATGCTAACCCTAACCCTAACCTTAACCTTAACCCAACCCTAACCAAACCCTAACCTTAACCCAAACCCTAACCCAAACCCTAAGCCTAACCCTAGCCTTACCTCAAGCCTAACCCTAAACACAACTCTAACCCCAACCCTAACCCCATCCCTAACCTTAACCCTAACCCAAACCTAATGCTAACCCCAAACGTAACCCTTACCCTATACCTAAACGTAACGCTAAGCCCAACCCTAGACCAACTCTAACTCTAACACTAACCCAACCCTATCCCTAACCCTAACCCAACTCTAACCCTAACCCTAACACTAACTCTAACCCTAATCATAGAATCTTCCAGTTCGAAAAGACCTTTGAGATCATTGCGTCCAACCACACCCATCATCCCCTAAACCATGTCCCTCCCTTCCTCAGCCGATTTTTGGGTTCCTCAATGAATTCTTAGGTTCCTCAACCCATTTTTGCTTTCCTCAGCACAATTTTGGGTTTCTCAGCCCATTTTTGGGTCTTTCAATCCATTCTTTGGTTCCTCAATACATTTTTTGGTCCCTCAATCCTTTTTTGGGTCCCTTAATCCATTTTTGGTTTCCTCGGCCGATTTCTGGGTTCCTAAGACAATTTTTTAGTCCCTCATCCCATTTTTGGGTTCCTCAGCCCATTTTTGCTTTCCTCAGCCCATTTTTTGTTTCCTCAATCCATTTTTTGGTTTCCTCAGCCTATTTTTGGGTTCGTCAATCTGGTTTTGGTTTCTGCAATTCTTTTTTGGGTTCCTCAATTGATTTTTGGGTCCCTCAGCCCATTTTGGATACTTCAATAAATTTTGGGTCCCTCAATCCATTTTTGGGTCCCTCGGCTCATTTTTGGGTTCCTCAATCCATTTTTGCGTTCCTCAGCACATTTTGGGGTCCTTCAATATATTTTTGGGTTCCTCAGCCAATTTCTAGGTTCCTCAGCACATTTTTAGGTCTCTCAATCCCTATTTGGGTTGCTTCAATCCCTATTTGCTCTCTCAATCCATATTTCCATTCCTCGGACCAATTTTGGGTTCCTCGTCCCATTTTTGGTTTCCTCGGCCCATTTCTGGGTTCCTCGGCCCATTTTTGTGTTCCTCGGCCCATTTTTGGGTTCCTCAATCCATTTTTTGTTTTCCTCAGACAATTTTTGATTTCCTCAGTCCATTTTTGGGTTCGTCAGCCCATTTTTTAGATCCTCAATCCATTTTGGGGTCCCTCAATCCATTTTTGGGTCCCTCAGTTCTTTTTTGGTCCCTCAATCCATTTTTGGGGCCCTCAGCCTTTTTGGGGGTTCATCACCCATTTTGGGGTACAACAATCCCTTCTGGGTTCCTCAGCCCATTTTGGGGTTTCTCAGCCCTATTTTGGGTTCCTCAGCCCATTTTTGGGTTCCTCAATCTATTTTTTTGTGTTCCTCAATCCATTTTTGGGATTCTTCAATCCATTTTTGGGTTCCTCAGACAATTTTTGGGTTCATCAAACTATTTTTGGGTCCCTCAGTCCATTTTTGAGTTCCTCAGCCCATTTTTTGCTTCCAAAACTCATTTTTGGGTCCCTCAGCATAGTTTTGATTCTTCAATCCATTTTGGGGTTCCTCAATCCATTTTTTAGTTCTTCAATTTATTTTTGGGTTCTTCTATCCATTCTTTGATTCCTCAATCCATTTCTGGCTTCCTCAAACCATTTCTGTGTTCCTCAACCCTTTTTTGGGTCTCTCAATCTATTTTTGGTTTCCTCAATCCATTTTTGTGTTACTCAGCCCATTTTTGGGTTCCTCAATCCATTTTTGGATCCCTGAATCCATAACCCTAATGCTAACCCTAACCCTAACCTTAACCTTAACCCAACCCTAACCAAACCCTAACCTTAACCCAAACCCTAACCCAAACCCTAAGCCTAACCCTAGCCTTACCTCAAGCCTAACCCTAAACACAACTCTAACCCCAACCCTAACCCCATCCCTAACCCCAACCCAAACACAACCCTAACCTTAACCCTAACCCAAACCTAATGCTAACCCCAAACGTAACCCTTACCCTATACCTAAACGTAACACTAAGCCCAACCCTAGCCCAACCCTAAATCTGACACTAAGCCAACCCTAACACTAACCCTAACCCAACCATATCCTTAACCCTAACCCAACTCTAACCCTAACCCTAACACTAACTCTAACCCTAATCATAGAATCTTCCAGTTCGAAAAGACCTTTGAGATCATTGCGTCGAACCACACCCATCATCCCCTAAACCATGTCCCTCCCTTCCTCAGCCGATTTTTGGGTTCCTCAATGAATTCTTAGGTTCCTCAACCCATTTTTGCTTTCCTCAGCACAATTTTGGGTTTCTCAGCCCATTTTTGGGTCTTTCAATCCATTTTTTGGTTCCTCAATACATTTTTTGGTCCCTCAATCCATTTTTGGGTCCCTTAATCCATTTTTGGTTTCCTCGGCCCATTTCTGGGTTCCTAAGACAATTTTTTAGTCCCTCATCCCATTTTTGGGTTCCTCAGCCCATTTTTGCTTTCCTCAGACCATTTTTGGGTTCCTCAATCTATTTTTTGTTTTCCTCAATCCATTTTTGGGATTCTTCAATCCATTTTTGGATTCCTCAGACAATTTTTGTGTTCATCAAACTATTTTTGGGTCCCTCAGTCCATTTTTGAGTTCCTCAGCCCATTTTTTGCTTCCAAAACTCATTTTTGGGTCCCTCAGCATAGTTTTGATTCTTCAATCCATTTTGGGGTTCCTCAATCCATTTTTTAGTTCCTCAATTTATTTTTGGGTTCTTCTATCCATTTTTTGATTCCTCAATCCATTTCTGGCTTCCTCAAACCATTTCTGTGTTCCTCAACCCTTTTTTGGATCTCTCAATCTATTTTTGGTTTCCTCAATCCATTTTTGTGTTACTCAGCCCATTTTTGGCTTCCTCAATCCATTTTTGGATCCCTGAATCCATAACCCTAATGCTAACCTTAACCCTAACCTTAACCTTAACCCAACCCTAACCAAACCCTAACCTTAACCCAAACCCTAACCCAAACCCTAAGCCTAACCCTAGCCTTACCTCAAGCCTAACCCTAAACACAACTCTAACCCCAACCCTAACCCCATCCCTAACCCCAACCCAAACACAACCCTAACCTTAACCCTAACCCAAACCTAATGCTAACCCCAAACGTAACCCTTACCCTATACATAAACGTAACGCTAAGCCCAACCCTAGCCTAACCCTAACTCTAACACTAACCCAACCCTAACACTAACCCTAACCCTAAACCAACCATATCCTTAACCCCAAACCTATCCCTAACCCTAACCCTAACCCAACTCTAACCCTAACCCTAACACTAACTCTAACCCTAATCATAGAATCTTCCAGTTCGAAAAGACCTTTGAGATCATTGCGTCCAACCACACCCATCATCCCCTAAACCATTTCACTCCCTTCCTCAGCCGATTTTTGGGTTCCTCAATGAATTCTTAGGTTCCTCAACCCATTTTTGCTTTCCTCAGCACAATTTGGGGTTTCTCAGCCCATTTTTGGGTCTTTCAATCCATTTTTTTGGTTCCTCAATACATTTTTTGGTCCCTCAATCCATTTTTGGGTCCCTTAATCCATTTTTGGTTTCCTCGGCCGATTTCTGGGTTCCTAAGACAATTTTTTAGTCCCTCATCCCATTTTTGGGTTCCTCAGCCCATTTTTGCTTTCCTCAGCCCATTTTTGGGTTCCTCAATCCATTTTTTGTGTTCCTCAATCCATTCTTGGGATTCTTCAATCCATTTTTGGGTTCCTCAGACAATTTTTGGGTACTTAAGCCCATTTTTGGGTCCCTCAGTCCATTTTTGAGTTCCTCAGCCCATTTTTTGCTTCCAAAACTCATTTTTGGGTCCCTCAGCATAGTTTTGATTCTTCAATCCATTTTGGGGTTCCTCAATCCATTTTTTAGTTCCTCAATTTATTTTTGGGTTCTTCTATCCATTTTTTGATTCCTCAATCCATTTCTGGCTTCCTCAAACCATTTTTGTGTTCTTCAACCCTTTTTTGGGTCTCTCAATCTATTTTTGGTTTCCTCAATCCATTTTTGTGTTACTCAGCCCATTTTTGGCTTCCTCAATCCATTTTTGGATCCCTGAATCCATAACCCTAATGCTAACCCTAACCCTAACCTTAACCTTAACCCAACCCTAACCAAACCCTAACCTTAACCCAAACCCTAACCAAAACCCTAAGCCTAACCCTAGCCTTACCTCAAGCCTAACCCTAAACACAACTCTAACCCCAACCCTAACCCCAACCCAAACACAACCCTAACCTTAACCCTAACCCAAACCTAATGCTAACCCCAAACGTAACCCTTACCCTATACCTAAACGTAACGCTAAGCCCAACCCTAGCCGAACCCTAACCCTAACCCAACCATATCCTTAACCCCAAACCTATCCCTAACCCTAACCCAACTCTAACCCTAACCCTAACACTAACTCTAACCCTAATCATAGAATCTTCCAGTTCGAAAAGACCTTTGAGATAATTGCTCCGAACCACAACCATCATCCCCTAAACCATGTCACTCCCTTCATCAGCCGATTTTTGGGTTCCTCAATGAATTCTTAGGTTCCTCAACCCATTTTTGGTTTCCTCAGCACAGTTTTGGGTCCCTCAATCCATTTTGGGGTCCCTCAATCCATTTTGGGGTCCCTCAATCCATAATCCTAACCGTAACCTTAACCTAACCCTAACCAAATCCTAACATTAAACCAAACCGTAACCCCAACCCTACCTCAACCCCAACCCTACCTCAACCCCAACCCTACCTCAACCCCAACCCTACCTCAACCCCAACCCTAACCCTAACACTAACTTTAACCCTAACCCTAATCCTAACTCAACCCTAACCCTAACACTATCCCTATCCCAATCCTAACCCTAACCAAAACCCAACCCTTACCCTAACCCTAACCCTTACCCAACCATATACCTAACCCCAAACCTATCCCTAACCCTAACCCAACTCTAACCCTAACACTAACTCTAACCCTAATCATAGAATCTTCCAGTTCGAAAAGACCTTTGAGATCATCGTGTCCAACCACACCCATCATCCCCTAAACCACGTCCCTCCCTTCCTCAGCCGATTTTTGGGTTCCTCAATGAATTCTTAGGTTCCTCAACCCATTTTTGGTTTCCTCAGCACAATTTTGGGTTTCTCAGCCCATTTTGGGGTCTTTCAATCCATTTTTTGGTTCCTCAATACATTTTTTGGTCCCTCAATCCATTTTTGGGTCCCTTAATCCATTTTTGGTTTCCTCGGCCGATTTCTGAGTTCCTAAGACAATTTTTTAGTCCCTCATCCCATTTTTGGGTTCCTCAGCCCATTTTTGCTTTCCTCAGACCATTTTCGGGTTCCTCAATCTATTTTTTGTGTTCCTCAATCCATTTTGGGGATTCTTCAATCCATTTTTGGGTTCCTCAGCCAATTTTTGGCTTCATCAAACTATTTTTGGGTCCCTCAGTCCATTTTTGAGTTCCTCAGCCCATTTTTTGCTTCCAAAACTCATTTTTGGGTCCCTCAGCATAGTTTTGATTCTTCAATCCATTTTTGGGTTCCTCAATCCATTTTTTAGTTCCTCAATTTATTTTTGGGTTCTTCTATCCATTTTTTGATTCCTCAATCCATTTCTGGCTTCCTCAAACCATTTTTTGTTTCCTCAGCCCATTTTTGGGTCTTTCAATCCGTTTTTTGGTTCCTCAGTACATTTTTTGGTCCTTCAATCCTTTTTTGGATCCCTTAACCCATTTTTGGTTTCCTCGGCTGATTTCTGGGTTTCCAAGCCCACTTTTTAGTCCCTCATCCCATTTTTGGGTTCCTCAGCCTATTTTTGCTTTCCTCAGCCGATTTTTTGTTTCCTCAACCCAATTTTTGGTTTCCTCAGCCCATTTTTGGGTTCGCCAATCTGTTTTTGTTTTCCGCGATTCTTTTTTGGGTTCCTGAATCGATTTTTGGGTCCCTCAGCCCATTTTGGATTCTTCAATCAATTTTGGGGTTCCTCAACCCATTTTTGGGTTCTTCAATCTTGTTTTGGGTCCCTCTGCCCATTTTTGGGTTCGTCAATCCATTTTTGCATTCCTCAGCCCATTTTTGGGTCCTCCAATATATTTCTTGGTTTTTCATCCCATTTTTAGATTCGTCAGCACATTTTTGGGTCCCTCAATCCCTATTTGGGACCCTCAATCCCTATTTGGGGTTCCTCGGCCCGTTTTCGGGTTCCTCAATCCATTTATTGGGTACCTCAGACAATTTCTGATTTCCTCAATCCGGTTTTGGGTTCGTCAGCCCATTTTTGGGTCCCTCAACCCATTTTTGGGACCCTCGGCCCATTTTTGGGTCCCTCGGCCCATCTTTGGGTCCCTCGGCCCATTTTCGGGTACCTCAATCCGTTTTAGCGTTCCTCAGACCATTTTTTGGTCCATTAGTCCGTTTTTTGGTCCCTCAGTCCCTTTATTGATCCCTCAGTCCCTTTATTGGTCCCTCAATCCTTTATTGGTTTCGTCTGCCCATTTTTGGGTCCCTCAGCCCATTTTTGGGTCCCTCAGCCCATTTTAAAGTTCCTCAATCTATTTTTTGTGTTCCTCAATCCATTTTTGAGATTCTTCAATGCATTTTTGGGTTCCTCAGCCAATTTTTGGGTTCATCAAACTATTTTTGGGTCCCTCAGTCCATTTTTGAGTTCCTCAGCCCATTTTTTGCTTCCAAAACTCATTTTTGGGTCCCTCAGCATAGTTTTGATTCCTCAATCCATTTTTGGGTTCCTCAATCCATTTTTTAGTTCCTCAACCCTTTTTTCGGTCTCTCAATCTATTTTTGGTTTCCTCAATCCATTTTTGTGTTACTCAGCCCATTTTTGGGTTCCTCAATCCATTTTTCGATCCCTGAATCCATAACCCTAATGCTAACCCTAACCCTAACCTTAACCTTAAACTTAACCTTAACCCAACCCCTAACCCAACCCCTAACCCAACCCCTAACCCAAACCCTAACCCTAAGCCTAACCCTAAGCCTAACCCTAAGCCTAACCCTAAGCCTAACCCTAAACCTAACCCTAAGCCTAACCCTAAACACAACTCTAACCCCAACCCTAACCCCATCCCTAACCCCAAGCCAAACACAACCCTAACCTTAACCCTAACCCAAACCTAATGCTAACCCCAAACGTAACCCTTACCCTATACCTAAACGTAACGCTAAGCCCAACCCTAGCCTAACCCTAAACCTAACCCTAACCCTAACCCTAACCCTAACCCTAATCATAGAATCTTCCAGTTCGAAAAGACCTTTGAGATCATTGCGTCGAACCACACTCATCATCCTCAGCCCATTTTTTTTTTTGGTTTCCTCAGCCCATTTTTTTTTTTGGTTTCCTCAGCCCATTTTTTTTTTTGGTTTCCTCAGCCCATTTTTTTTTTTGGTTTCCTCAGCCCATTTTTTGGTTTTCTCAATCCATTTTTTGGTTTCCTCAGCCTATTTTGGGGTTCGTCAATCTGGTTTTGGTTTCTGCAATTCTTTTTTGGATTCCTCAATTGATTTTTGGGTCCCTCAGTCCATTTTGGATACTTCAATAAATTTTGGGTTTCTCAGCCCATTTTTGGGTCCCTCAGCAAGTTTTTGGGTTCATCAAAACATTTTGGTGTCCCTCGGTCCATTTTTGGGTTTCTCAGCCCATTTTTTGCTTCCAAAACTCATTTTTGGGTTCCTCAGCCCATTTTAGATTCCTCAATCCATCTTTGGGTTCCTCAATCCATCTTTGGATTCCTCAATCCATCTTTGGATTCCTCAATCCATCTTCGGGTCCCTCAATCCATCTTTGGGTCCCTCAATCCAGTTTTGATTCCCTCAATCCAGTTTTGTGTTACTCAGCCCATTTTTGGATCCCTGAATCCATAATCCTAACCCTAACCTTAACCTAACCCTAACCAAATCCTAACATTAAACCAAACCCTAATCCAAACCCTAAGCCTAACCCTAACCTTACCTCAACCCTAACCCTACCTCAACCCCAACCCTAACCAAAACCCCAACCCTAAACCTAACCCTAACACTAACTTTAACCCTAACCCTAACTCAACCCTAACCCTAACACTATCCCTAACCCAATCCTAACCCTAACCAAAACCCAACCCTTACCCTAACCCTAACCCTTACCCAACCATATACCTAACCCCAAACCTATCCCTAACCCTAACCCAACTCTAACCCTAACCCTAACACTAACTCTAACCCTAATCATAGAATCTTCCAGTTCGAAAAGACCTTTGAGATCATCGTGTCCAACCACACCCATCATCCCCTAAACCATGTCCCTCCCTTCCTCAGTAGATTTTTGGGTTCCTCAATGAATTCTTAGGTTCCTCAACCCATTTTTTGTTTCCTCAGCCCATTTTTGGGTCTTTCAATCCGTTTTCTGGTTCCTCAGTACATTTTTTGGTCCTTCAATCCTTTTTTGGATCCCTTAATCCATTTTTGGTTTCCTCGGCTGATTTCTGGGTTTCCAAGCCCACTTTTTAGTCCCTCATCCCATTTTTGGGTTCCTCAGCCTATTTTTGCTTTCCTCAGCCGATTTTTTGTTTCCTCAACCCAATTTTTGGTTTCCTCAGCCCATTCTTGGGTTCACCACTCTGTTTTTGATTTCCGCGATTCTTTTTTGGGTTCCTCAATCGATTTTTGGGTCCCTCAGCCCATTTTGGATTCTTCAATCAATTTTGGGGTTCCTCAACCCATTTTTGGGTTCTTCAATCTTGTTTTGGGTCCCTCTGCCCATTTTTGGGTTCGTCAATCCATTTTGGATTCCTCAATCCATTTTTGGCTTCCTCAAACCATTTTTGTGTTCCTCGACCCTTTTTTGGGTCTCTCAGTTTATTTTTGGTTTCGTCAATCCATTTTTGTGTTACTCAGCCCATTTTTGGGTTCCTCAATCCATTTTTGGATCCCTGAATCCATAACCCTAATGCTAACCCTAACCTTAACCTTAACCTTAACCCAACCCTAACCAAACCCTAACCTTAACCCAAACCCTAACCCCATCCCTAACCCCAACCCAAACACAACCCTAACCTTAATCCCAACCCAAATCTAATGCTATCCCCAAACGTAACCCTTACCCTATACCTAAACGTAACGCTAAGCCCAACCCTAGCCCAACCCTAACCCTAACCCTAACACTATCCCTAACCCAATCCTAACCCTAACCAAAACCCAACCCTTACCCTAACACTAACCCTTACCCAACCATATACCTAACTCCAAAGCTGTCCCTAACCCTAACCCAACTCTAACCCTAACCCTAACACTAACTCTAACCCTAATCATAGAATCTTCCAGTTCGAAAAGACCTTTGAGATCATCGCGTCCAACCACACCCATCATCCCCTAAACCATGTCCCTCCCTTCCTCAGCCAATTTTTGGGTTCCTCAAAGAATTCTCAGGTTCTTCAACCCATTTTTGGTTTCCTCAGCCCATTTTTGGGTCTTTCAATACGTTTTTTGGTTCCTCAGTACATTTTTTGATTCCTCAATCCATTTTTGGCTTCCTCAAACCATTTTTGTGTTCCTCAACCCTTTTTTGGGTCTCTCAGTTTATTTTTGGTTTCGTCAATCCATTTTTGTGTTACTCAGCCCATTTTTGGGTTCCTCAATCCATTTTTGGATCCCTGAATCCATAACCCTAATGCTAACCCTAACCCTAACCTTAACCTTAACCCAACCCTAACCAAACCCTAAACACAAATCTAACCCCAACCCTAACCCCATCCCTAACCCCAACCCAAACACAACCCTAACCTTAATCCTAACCCAAATCTAATGCTAACCCCAAACGTAACCCTTACCCTATACCTAAACGTAACGCTAAGCCCAACCCTAGCCCAACCCTAACCCTAACACTAACCCAACCATAACACTAACCCAACCCTAACCCTAACCCAACCCTAACCCTAACCCAACCCTAACCCTAACCCAACCCTAACCCTAACCGAACCCTAACACTAACCCAAACCCAACCATATCCTTACCCCAAACCTATCCCTAACCCTAACCCTAACCCAACTCTAACCCTAACACTAACTCTAAGCCTAATCATAGAATCTTCCAGTTCGAAAAGACCTTTGAGATCATCGTGTCCAACCACACCCATCATCCCCTAAACCACGTCCCTCCCTTCCTCAGCCGATTTTTGGGTTCCTCAATGGATTCTTAGGTTCCTCAACCCATTTTTGGTTTCCTCAGCACAATTTTGGGTTTCTCAGCCCATTTTGGGGTCTTTCAATCCATTTTTTGATTCCTCAATACATTTTTTGATCCCTCAATCCATTTTTGGGTCCCTTAATCCATTTTTGGTTTCCTCGGCCGATTTCTGGGTTCCTACGACATTTTTTTAGTCCCTCATCCCATTTTTGGGTTCCTCAGCCCATTTTTGCTTTCCTCAGCCCATTTTTTGTTTCCTCAATCCATTTTTTGGTTTTCTCAGCCTATTTTTGTGTTTGTCAATCTGGTTTTGGTTTCTGCAATTCTTTTTTGGGTCCCTCAATTGATTTTTGGGTCCCTCAATTGATTTTTGGGTCCCTCAATTGATTTTTGGGTCCCTCAGCCCATTTTTGGGTCCCTCAGCCCATTTTTGGGTCCCTCAGCCCATTTTTGGGTCCCTCAATCACTATTTGCTCTCTCAATCCATATTTCCATTCCTCGGCCCAATTTTGGGTTCCTCGGCCCATTTCTGGGCTCCTCGGCCCATTTCTGGGCTCCTCGGCCCATTTTGGGATCCCTCAATCCATTTTGGGGGGTTCATCACCCATTTTGGGGTACATCAATCCCTTTTTGGGTTCCTCAGCCCATTTTAGGGTTCCTCAGCCCATTTTTGTCTTACTCAGCCCATTTTGGGGTTTCTCAATCCATTTTTGGGTTCCTCAATCCATTTTTGGGTTCCTCAGCCCATTTTTGGGTTCCTCAGCCCATTTTCGGCATCCTGAGACCATTTTTGGGTTCCTAAACTCATTCTTGGGTCCCTCAGCCCATTTTGGATTCTTCAATCCATTTTTGGGTCCCTCAATCCATTTTTGGTTCCCTCAGCCCATTTTGGGGTCCCTCAGCC
The DNA here is from genome assembly GCA_033558185.1 of Dromococcyx pavoninus. NCBI lineage: Eukaryota > Metazoa > Chordata > Aves > Cuculiformes > Neomorphidae > Dromococcyx > Dromococcyx pavoninus. Next base: position 179,420 of record JAUMJL010000554.1, read on the forward strand.
CATTTTGGGGTCCCTCAGCCCATTTTGGGGTCCCTCAGCCCATTTTGGGGTCCCTCAATCCATTTTTGAGTTCCTCTATCCATTTTTTAATCACTCTGTTCATTTTTTGGTCCCTCCGTTCATGTTTGGTCCCTTAATCCATTTTTGGGGCCCTCAGCCTTTTTGGGTGTTCCTCACTCATTTTCGGGTACCTCAATCCTTTTTGGGGTTCCTTGGCCCGTTTTTGGGTCCCTCGGCCCGTTTTTGGGTCCCTCGGCCCGTTTTTGGGTTCCATCAATTAATTTTGGGGTTCCTCAGACCATTTTGGGGTTCCTCAGACCATTTTGGGGTTCCTCAATCGTTTTTTTGATTCCTCAGCCCATTTTGGGGTTCAGGAGAAAATATTTGGGTTCCTTAACTCATTTTTGTGCCCCTGTGCCCATTTTGGATTCTTCAATCCATTTTTGGGTCCCTCGGCCCATCTTTGGGTCCCTCGGCCCATTTTCGGGTACCTCAATCCGTTTTGGCGTTCCTCAGGTCATTTTTGGGTTCCTCAATCCATTTTTTAATGCCTCAATCCACTTAATAGTCCCTCTATCCATGTTTTGATCCCTCAATCCCTTCTTGGGTCTCTCAATCCATTTTTGGTTTCGTCGGCCGATTTTTGGGTTCCTCAGCCCATTTTTGGGTTCCTCAGCAAGTTTTTGGGTTCATCAAAACATTTTGGTGTCCCTCGGTCCATTTTTGGGTTTCTCAGCCCATTTTTTGCTTCCAAAACCCATTTTTGGGTTCCTCAGCCCATTTTTAGGTTCCTCAGCCCATTTTTGGGTTCCTCAGCCCATTTTTGGGTCCCTGAATCCATAATCCTAACACTAACCTTAACCTTAACCTAACCCTAACCAAATCCTAACATTAAACCAAACCCTAATCCAAACCCTAAGCCTAACCCTAACCCTAACTCAACCCTAACCCTAACACTATCCCTCACCCAATCCTAACCCTAACCAAAACCCAACCCTTACCCTAACCCTAACCCTTACCCAACCATATACCTAACTCCAAACCTGTCCCTAACCCTAACCCAACTCTAACCCTAACCCTAACACTAACTCTAACCCTAATCATAGAACCTTCCAGTTCGAAAAGACCTTTGAGATCATCGCGTCCAACCACACCCATCATCCCCTAAACCATGTCCCTCCCTTCCTCAGCCAATTTTTGGGTTCCTCAAAGAATTCTCAGGTTCCTCAACCCATTTTTGGTTTCCTCAGCCCATTTTTGGGTCTTTCAATACGTTTTTTGGTTCCTCAGTACATTTTTTGATTCCTCAATCCATTTTTGGCTTCCTCAAACCATTTTTGTGTTCCTCGACCCTTTTTTGGGTCTCTCAGTTTATTTTTGGTTTCGTCAATCCATTTTTGTGTTACTCAGCCCATTTTTGGGTTCCTCAATCCATTTTTGGATCCCTGAATCCATAACCCTAATGCTAACCCTAACCCTAACCTTAACCATAACCCAACACTAACCAAACCCTAACCTTAACCCAAACCCTAACCCAAACCCTAAGCCTAACCCTAGCCTTACCTCAAGCCTAACCCTAAACACAACTCTAACCCCAACCCTAACCCCATCCCTAACCCCAACCCAAACACAACCCTAACCTTAACCCTAACCCAAACCTAATGCTAACCCCAAACGTAACCCTTACCCTATACCTAAACGTAACGCTAAGCCCAACCCTAGTCCAAACCTAACTCTAACACTAACCCAACCCTAACCCTAACCCAACCCAATACATTTTTGGGTTCGTCAGCCCATTTTGAGTTCCTCAATCCATTTTTTAATCTCTCTGTTCATTTTTTGGTCCCTCAGTCTATTTTTGGTCCCTCAATCCAATTTTGGGGCCCTTGGCTTTTTTGGGGGTTCCTCACCCATTTTCAGGTACCTCAATCCGTTTTGGGGTTCCTCAGACCATTTTTTGGTCCCTTAGTCCGTTTTTTGATCCCTCAATCGCTTTATTGGTCCCTCAATCCCTTTATTGTTGTCTCAATCCATTTTTGGTTTCGTCTGCCAATTTTTGTGTTCCTAAGCCCATTTTTGGGTCCCTCAGCCCATTTTTTGTGTTCCTCAATCCATTTTTGGGATTCTTCAATGCATTTTTGGGTTCCTCAGCCAATTTTTGCGTTCATCAAACTATTTTTGAGTCCCTCAGCCCATTTTAAAGTTCCTCAGCCCATTTTTTGCTTCCAAAACTCATTTTTGGGTCCCTCAGCATAGTTTTGATTCCTCAATCCATTTTTGGCTTCCTCAAACCATTTTTGTGTTCCTCGACCCTTTTTTGGGTCTCTCAGCTTATTTTTGGTTTCGTCAATCCATTTTTGTGTTACTCAGCCTATTTTTGGGTTCCTCAATCCATTTTTGGATCCCTGAATCCATAACCCTAATGCTAACCCTAACCCTAACCTTAACCTTAACCTTAACCCAACCCCTAACCCAACCCCTAACCCAACCCCTAACCCAACCCCTAACCCAACCCCTAACCCAACCCCTAACCCAATCCCTAACCCTAAGCCTAACCTCAAGCCGAACCCTAAACACAACTCTAACCCCATCCCTAACCCCATCCCTAACCCCAAGCCAAACACAACCCTAACCTTAACCCTAACCCAAACCTAATGCTAACCCCAAACGTAACCCTTACCCTATACCTAAACGTAACGCTAAGCCCAACCCTAGCCCAACCCTAACCCTAACCCTAATCATAGAATCTTCCAGTTCGAAAAGACCTTTGAGATCATTGCGTCGAACCACACCCATCATCCTCAGCCCATTTTTTTTTTTGGTTTCCTCAGCCCATTTTTTTTTTTGGTTTCCTCAGCCCTTTTTTTTTTTGGTTTCCTCAGCCCATTTTTTTTTTTGGTTTCCTCAGCCCATTTTTTTTTTTGGTTTCCTCAGCCCATTTTTTTTTTTGGTTTCCTCAGCCCATTTTTTTTTTGGTTTCCTCAGCCCATTTTTTTTTTTGGTTTCCTCAGCCCATTTTTTTTTTTGGTTTCCTCAGCCCATTTTTTTTTTTGGTTTCCTCAATCCATTTTTTGGTTTCCTCAGCCTATTTTTGGGTTCGTCAATCTGGTTTTGGTTTCTGCAATTCTTTTTTGGGTTCCTCAATTGATTTTTGGGTCCCTCAGTCCATTTTGGATACTTCAATAAATTTTGGGTTCCTCAGCCCATTTTTGGGTCCCTCAGCAAGTTTTTGGGTTCATCAAAACATTTTGGTGTCCCTCGGTCCATTTTTGGGTTTCTCAGCCCATTTTTTGCTTCCAAAACTCATTTTTGGGTTCCTCAGCCCATTTTAGATTCCTCAATCCATCTTTGGGTTCCTCAATCCATCTTCGGATTCCTCAATCCATCTTTGGGTCCCTCAATCCATCTTTGGGTCCCTCAATCCATCTTTGGGTCCCTCAATCCATCTTTGGGTCCCTCAATCCAGTTTTGTATTACTCAGCCCAGTTTTGGTTCCCTGAATCCATAATCCTAACCTTAACCTAACCCTAACCAAATCCTAACATTAAACCAAACCCTAATCCAAACCCTAAGCCTAACCCTAACCTTAACTCAGCCCATTTTTGCTTTCCTCAGCCCATTTTTTGTTTCCTCAATCCATTTTAGGGTTCCTCAGCCCTTTTTTGTCTTACTCAGCCCATTTTGGGGTTTCTCAATCCATTTTTGGGTCCCTCAATCCATTTTTGGGTCCCTCAATCCATTTTTGGGTCCCTCAATCCATTTTTGGGTCCCTCAGCCCATTTTTGGGTCCCTCAGCCCATTTTTGGGTCCCTCAGCCCATTTTTGGGTCCCTCAGCCCATTTTTGGGTCCCTCAATCCCTATTTGCTCTCTCAATCCATATTTCCATTCCTCGGCCCAATTTTGGGTTCCTCGGCCCATTTCTGGGTTCCTCGGCCCATTTCTGGGCTCCTCGGCCCATTTCTGGGCTCCTCGGCCCATTTTGGGATCCCTCAATCCATTTTGGGGGGTTCATCACCCATTTTGGGGTACATCAATCCCTTTTTGGGTTCCTCAGCCCATTTTAGGGTTCCTCTGCCCATTTTTGTCTTACTCAGCCCATTTTGGGGTTTCTCAATCCATTTTTGGGTTCCTCAATCCATTTTTGGGTTCCTCAGCCCATTTTTGGGTTCCTAAACTCATTCTTGGGTCCCTCAGCCCATTTTGGATTCTTCAATCCATTTTTGGGTCCCTCAGCCCATTTTGGGGTCCCTCAATCCATTTTGGGGTCCCTCAATCCATTTTTGAGTTCCTCTACCCATTTTTTAATCACTCTGTTCATTTTTTGGTCCCTCCGTTCATTTTTGGTCCCTTAATCCATTTTTGGGGCCCTCAGCCTTTTTGGGTGTTCCTCACTCATTTTCGGGTACCTCAATCCTTTTTGGGGTTCCTCGGCCCGTTTTTGGGTCCCTCGGCCCGTTTTTGGGTTCCATCAATTAATTTTGGGGTTCCTCAGACCATTTTGGGGTTCCTCAGACCATTTTGGGGTTCCTCAATCGTTTTTTTGATTCCTCAGCCCATTTTTGGGTTCCTCAATCATTTTTCTGATTCCTCAGCCCATTTTGGGGTTCAGGAGAAAATATTTGGGTTCCTTAACTCATTTTTGTGCCCCTGTGCCCATTTTGGATTCTTCAATCCATTTTTGGGTCCCTCAATCCATTTTTGGGTCCCTCGGCCCATCTTTGGGTCCCTCGGCCCATTTTCGGGTACCTCAATCCGTTTTGGCGTTCCTCAGGTCATTTTTGGGTTCCTCAATCCATTTTTTAATGCCTCAATCCACTTAATAGTCCCTCTATCCATGTTTTGATCCCTCAATCCCTTCTTGGGTCTCTCAATCCATTTTTGGTTTCGTCGGCCGATTTTTGGGTTCCTCAGCCCATTTTTGGGTTCCTCAGCAAGTTTTTGGGTTCATCAAAACATTTTGGTGTCCCTCGGTCCATTTTTGGGTTTCTCAGCCCATTTTTTGCTTCCAAAACCCATTTTTGGGTTCCTCAGCCCATTTTTAGGTTCCTCAGCCCATTTTTGGGTTCCTCAGCCCATTTTTGGGTCCCTGAATCCATAATCCTAACACTAACCTTAACCTTAACCTAACCCTAACCAAATCCTAACATTAAACCAAACTCAAATCCAAACCCTAAGCCTAACCCTAACCCTAACTCAACCCTAACCCTAACACTATCCCTCACCCAATCCTAACCCTAACCAAAACCCAACCCTTACCCTAACCCTAACCCTTACCCAACCATATACCTAACTCCAAACCTGTCCCTAACCCTAACCCAACTCTAACCCTAACCCTAACACTAACTCTAACCCTAATCATAGAATCTTCCAGTTCGAAAAGACCTTTGAGATCATCGTGTCCAACCACACCCATCATCCCCTAAACCACGTCCCTCCCTTCCTCAGCCAGTTTTTGGGTTCCTCAAAGAATTCTTAGGCTCCTCAACCCATTTTTGGCTTCCTCAGCCCATTATTGGGTCTTTCAATACGTTTTTTGGTTCCTCAGTACATTTTTTGATTCCTCAATCCATTTTTGGCTTCCTCAAACCATTTTTGTGTTCCTCAACCCTTTTTTGGGTCTCTCAGTTTATTTTTGGTTTCGTCAATCCATTTTTGTGTTACTCAGCCCATTTTTGGGTTCCTCAATCCATTTTTGGATCCCTGAATCCATAACCCTAATGCTAACCCTAACCTTAACCTTAACCCAACCCTAACCAAACCCTAACCTTAACCCAAACCCTAACCCAAACCCTAAGCCTAACCCTAGCCTTACCTCAAGCCTAACCCTAAACACAACTCTAACCCCAACCCTAACCCCATCCCTAACCCCAACCCAAACACAACCCTAACCTTAACCCTAACCCAAACCTAATGCTAACCCCAAACGTAACCCTTACCCTATACCTAAACGTAACGCTAAGCCCAACCCTAGCCCAAACCTAACTCTAACACTAACCCAACCCTAACCCTAACCCAACCCAATACATTTTTGGGTTCGTCAGCCCATTTTGAGTTCCTCAATCCATTTTTTAATCTCTCTGTTCATTTTTTGGTCCCTCAGTCTATTTTTGGTCCCTCAATCCAATTTTGGGGCCCTTGGCTTTTTGGGGGGTTCCTCACCCATTTTCAGGTACCTCAATCCGTTTTGGGGTTCCTCAGACCATTTTTTGGTCCCTTAGTCCGTTTTTTGATCCCTCAATCCCTTTATTGGTCCCTCAATCCCTTTATTGTTGTCTCAATCCATTTTTGGTTTCGTCTGCCAATTTTTGTGTTCCTAAGCCCATTTTTGGGTCCCTCACCCCTTTTTAAAGTTCCTTAGCCCATTTTTGGGTTCCTCAGCCCATTTTTTGTGTTCCTCAATCCATTTTTGGGATTCTTCAATGCATTTTTGGGTTCCTCAGCCAATTTTTGCGTTCATCAAACTATTTTTGAGTCCCTCAGCCCATTTTAAAGTTCCTCAGCCCATTTTTTGCTTCCAAAACTCATTTTTGGGTCCCTCAGCATAGTTTTGATTCCTCAATCCATTTTTGGCTTCCTCAAACCATTTTTGTGTTCCTCAACCCTTTTTTCGGTCTCTCAATCTATTTTTGGTTTCCTCAATCCATTTCTGTGTTACTCAGCCCATTTTTGGTTTCCTCAATCCATTTTTGGATCCCTGAATCCATAACCCTAATGCTAACCCTAACCCTAACCTTAACCTTAACCCAACCCCAACCGAACCCTAACCTTAACCCAAACCCGAACCCAAACCCTAAGCCTAACCCTAAGCTTTACCTCAAGCCTAACCCTAAACACAACTCTAACCCCAACCCTAACCCCATCCCTAACCCCAACCCAAACACAACCCTAACCTTAACCCTAACCCAAACCTAATGCTAACCCCAAACGTAACCCTTACCCTATACCTAAACGTAACGCTAAGCCCAACCCTAGCCCAAACCTAACTCTAACACTAACCCAACCCTAACACTAACCCAACCCTAAACCAACCATATCCTTAACCCCAAACCTATCCCTAACCCTAACCCTAACCCTAACCCAACTCTAACCCTAACCCTAACACTAACTCTAACCCTAATCATAGAATCTTCCAGTTCGAAAAGACCTTTGAGATCATTGCGTCCAACCACACCCATCATCCCCTAAACCACGTCCCTCCCTTCCTCAGCCGATTTTTGGGTTCCTCAATGAATTCTTAGGTTCCTCAACCCATTTTTGGTTTCCTCAGCACAATTTTGGGTTTCTCAGCCCATTTTGGGGTCTTTCAATCCATTTTTTGATTCCTCAATACATTTTTTGATCCCTCAATCCATTTTTGGGTCCCTTAATCCATTTTTGGTTTCCTCGGCCGATTTCTGGGTTCCTACGACATTTTTTTAGTCCCTCATCCCATTTTTGGGTTCCTCAGCCCATTTTTGCTTTCCTCAGCCCATTTTTTGTTTCCTCAATCCATTTTTTGGTTTTCTCAGCCTATTTTTGTGTTTGTCAATCTGGTTTTGGTTTCTGCAATTGATTTTTGGGTTCCTCAATTGATTTTTGGGTTCCTCAATTGATTTTTGGGTTCCTCAATTGATTTTTGGGTTCCTCAATTGATTTTTGGGTCCCTCAATTGATTTTTGGGTCCCTCAATTGATTTTTGGGTCCCTCAGCCCATTTTTGGGTCCCTCAGCCCATTTTTGGGTCCCTCAGCCCATTTTTGGGTCCCTCAGCCCATTTTTGGGTCCCTCAATCCCTATTTGCTCTCTCAATCCATATTTCCATTCCTTGGCCCATTTCTGGGCTCCTCGGCCCATTTCTGGGTTCCTCGGCCCATTTTGGGATCCCTCAATCCATTTTGGGGGGTTCATTACCCATTTTGGGGTACATCAATCCCTTTTTGGGTTCCTCAGCCCATTTTAGGGTTCCTCAGCCCATTTTTGTCTTACTCAGCCCATTTTTGGGTTCCTCAATCCATTTTTGGGTTCCTCAGCCCATTTTTGGGTTCCTCAGCCCATTTTTGGGTTCCTCAGCCCATTTTTGGGTCCCTGAATACATAATCCTAACCCTAACCTTAACCTTAACCTAACCCTAACCAAATCCTAACATTAAACCAAACTCTAATCCAAACCCTAAGCCTAACCCTAACCCTAACTCAACCCTAACCCTAACACTATCCCTCACCCAATCCTAACCCTAACCAAAACCCAACCCTTACCCTAACCCTAACCCTTACCCAACCATATACCTAACTCCAAACCTGTCCCTAACCCTAACCCAACTCTAACCCTAACCCTAACACTAACTCTAACCCTAATCATAGAATCTTCCAGTTCGAAAAGACCTTTGAGATCATCGTGTCCAACCACACCCATCATCCCCTAAACCATGTCCCTCCCTTCCTCAGTAGATTTTTGGGTTCCTCAATGAATTCTTAGGTTCCTCAACCCATTTTTTGTTTCCTCAGCCCATTTTTGGGTCTTTCAATCCGTTTTCTGGTTCCTCAGTACATTTTTTGGTCCTTCAATCCTTTTTTGGATCCCTTAATCCATTTTTGGTTTCCTCGGCTGATTTCTGGGTTTCCAAGCCCACTTTTTAGTCCCTCATCCCATTTTTGGGTTCCTCAGCCTATTTTTGCTTTCCTCAGCCGATTTTTTGTTTCCTCAACCCAATTTTTGGTTTCCTCAGCCCATTTTTGGGTTCGCCACTCTGTTTTTGATTTCCGCGATTCTTTTTTGGGTTCCTCAATCGATTTTTGGGTCCCTCAGCCCATTTTGGATTCTTCAATCAATTTTGGGGTTCCTCAACCCATTTTTGGGTTCTTCAATCTTGTTTTGGGTCCCTCTGCCCATTTTTGGGTTCGTCAATCCATTTTGGATTCCTCAATCCATTTTTGGCTTCCTCAAACCATTTTTGTGTTCCTCAACCCTTTTTTGGGTCTCTCAGTTTATTTTTGGTTTCGTCAATCCATTTTTGTGTTACTCAGCCCATTTTTGGGTTCCTCAATCCATTTTTGGATCCCTGAATCCATAACCCTAATGCTAACCCTAACCCTAACCTTAACCTTAACCCAACCCTAACCAAACCCTAACCTTAACCCAAACCCTAACCCAAACCCTAAGCCTAACCCTAAGCCTTACCTCAAGCCTAACCCTAAACACAACTCTAACCCCAACGCTAACCCCATCCCTAACCCCAACCCAAACACAACCCTAACCTTAATCCTAACCCAAATCTAATGCTAACCCCAAACGTAACCCTTACCCTATACCTAAACGTAACGCTAAGCCCAACCCTAGCCCAAACCTAACTCTAACACTAACCCAACCCTAACCCTAACCCAACCCTAACACTAACCCAACCCTAACACTAACCCAACCCTAACACTAACCCAACCCTAACCCAACCCTAACCCTAACCCTAACCCTAACCCAAACCCAACCATATCCTTACGCCAAACCTATCCCTAACCCTAACCCAACTCTAACCCTAACCCTAACACTAACTCTAACCCTAATCATAGAATCTTCCAGTTTGAAAAGACCTTTGAGATTATCGTGTCCAACCACACCCATCATCCCCTAAACCACGTCCCTCCCTTCCTCAGCCGATTTTTGGGTTCCTCAATGAATTCTTAGGTTCCTCAACCCATTTTTGGTTTCCTCAGCACAATTTTGGGTTTCTCAGCCCATTTTGGGGTCTTTCAATCCATTTTTTGATTCCTCAATACATTTTTTGATCCCTCAATCCATTTTTGGGTCCCTTAATCCATTTTTGGTTTCCTCGGCCGATTTCTGGGTTCCTACGACATTTTTTTAGTCCCTCATCCCATTTTTGGGTTCCTCAGCCCATTTTTGCTTTCCTCATCCCATTTTTTGTTTCCTCAATCCATTTTTTGGTTTTCTCAGCCTATTTTTGTGTTTGTCAATCTGGTTTTGGTTTCTGCAATTCTTTTTTGGGTTCCTCAATTGATTTTTGGGTCCCTCAATTGATTTTTGGGTCCCTCAGCCCATTTTTGGGTCCCTCAGCCCATTTTTGGGTCCCTCAGCCCATTTTTGGGTCCCTCAATCCCTATTTGCTCTCTCAATCCATATTTCCATTCCTCGGCCCAATTTTGGGTTCCTCGGCCCATTTCTGGGCTCCTCGGCCCATTTCTGGGTTCCTCGGCCCATTTTGGGATCCCTCAATCCATTTTGGGGGGTTCATCACCCATTTTGGGGTACATCAATCCCTTTTTGGGTTCCTCAGCCCATTTTTGTCTTACTCAGCCCATTTTTGGGTTCCTCAGCCCATTTTTGGGTTCCTCAGCCCATTTTTGGGTTCCTCAGCCCATTTTTGGGTTCCTCAGCCCATTTTTGGGTTCCTCAGCCCATTTTTGAGTACCTCAGCCCATTTTTGGGTTCCTCAGCCCATTTTTGGGTTCCTGATACCCTTTTTGGGTTCCTAAACTCATTCTTGGGTCCCTCAGCCCATTTTGGATTCTTCAATCCATTTTTGGGTCCCTCAATCCATTTTTGGGTCCCTCAGCCCATTTTGGGGTCCCTCAGCCCATTTTGGGGTCCCTCAGCCCATTTTGGGGTCCCTCAATCCATTTTGGGGTCCCTCAATCCATTTTGGAGTTCCTCAATCCATTTTTTAATCACTCTGTTCATTTTTTGGTCCCTCCGTTCATTTTTGGTCCCTTAATCCATTTTTGGGGCCCTCAGCCTTTTTGGGTGTTCCTCACTCATTTTCGGGTACCTCAATCCTTTTTGGGGTTCCTTGGCCCGTTTTTGGTTTCCTCGGCCCGTTTTTGTGTCTTTCAGCCCGTTTTTGGGTCCCTCAGCCCGTTTTTGGGTTCCATCAATAAATTTTGGGGTTCCTCAGACCATTTTGGGGTTCCTCAGACCATTTTGGGGTTCCTCAGACCATTTTGGGGTTCCTCAATCGTTTTTTTGATTCCTCAGCCCACTTTTTGGTTCCTCAATCGTTTTTTTGATTCCTCAGCCCATTTTGGGGTTCAGGAGAAAATATTTGGGTTCCTTAACTCATTTTTGTGCCCCTGTGCCCATTTTGGATTCTTCAATCCATTTTTGGGTCCCTCGGCCCATCTTTGGGTCCCTCGGCCCATCTTCGGGTACCTCAATCCGTTTTGGCGTTCCTCAGGTCATTTTTGGGTTCCTCAATCCATTTTTTAATGCCTCAATCCACTTAATAGTCCCTCTATCCATGTTTTGATCCCTCAATCCCTTCTTGGGTCTCTCAATCCATTTTTGGTTTCGTCGGCCGATTTTTGGGTTCCTCAGCCCATTTTTGGGTCCCTCAGCAAGTTTTTGGGTTCATCAAAACATTTTGGTGTCCCTCGGTCCATTTTTGGGTTTCTCAGCCCATTTTTTGCTTCCAAAACCCATTTTTGGGTTCCTCAGCCCATTTTTGGGTTCCTCAGCCCATTTTTGGGTTCCTCAGCCCATTTTTGGGTCCCTGAATCCATAATCCTAACACTAACCTTAACCTTAACCTAACCCTAACCAAATCCTAACATTAAACCAAACCCTAAGCCAAACCCTAAGCCTAACCCTAACCCTAACTCAACCCTAACCCTAACACTATCCCTCACCCAATCCTAACCCTAACCAAAACCCAACCCTTACCCTAACCCTAACCCTTACCCAACCATATACCTAACTCCAAACCTGTCCCTAACCCTAACCCAACTCTAACCCTAACCCTAACACTAACTCTAACCCTAATCATAGAATCTTCCAGTTCGAAAAGACCTTTGAGATCATCGCGTCCAACCACACCCATCATCCCCTAAACCATGTCCCTCCCTTCCTCAGCCCATTTTTGGGTTCCTCAAAGAATTCTCAGGTTCCTCAACCCATTTTTGGTTTCCTCAGCCCATTTTTGGGTCTTTCAATACGTTTTTTGGTTCCTCAGTACATTTTTTGATTCCTCAATCCATTTTTGTGTTCCTCGACCCTTTTTTGGGTCTCTCAGTTTATTTTTGGTTTCGTCAATCCATTTTTGTGTTACTCAGCCCATTTTTGGGTTCCTCAATCCATTTTTGGATCCCTGAATCCATAACCCTAATGCTAACCCTAACCCTAACTTTAACCATAACCCAACACTAACCAAACCCTAACCTTAACCCAAACCCTAACCCAAACCCTAAGCCTAACCCTAGCCTTACCTCAAGCCTAACCCTAAACACAACTCTAACCCCAACCCTAACCCCATCCCTAACCCCAACCCAAACACAACCCTAACCTTAATCCTAACCCAAACCTAATGCTAACCCCAAACGTAACCCTTACCCTATACCTAAACGTAACGCTAAGCCCAACCCTAGCCCAAACCTAACTCTAACACTAACCCAACCCTAACACTAACCCAACCCAATACATTTTTGGGTTCGTCAGCCCATTTTGAGTTCCTCAATCCATTTTTTAATCTCTCTGTTCATTTTTTGGTCCCTCAGTCTATTTTTGGTCCCTCAATCCAATTTTGGGGCCCTTGGCTGTTTTGCGGGTTCCTCACCCATTTTCAGGTACCTCAATCCGTTTTGGGGTTCCTCAGACCATTTTTTGGTCCCTTAGTCCGTTTTTTGATCCCTCAATCCCTTTATTGGTCCCTCAATCCCTTTATTGTTGTCTCAATCCATTTTTGGTTTCGTCTGCCAATTTTTGTGTTCCTAAGCCCATTTTTGGGTCCCTCAGCCCATTTTTTGTGTTCCTCAATCCATTTTTGGGATTCTTCAATGCATTTTTGGGTTCCTCAGCCAATTTTTGCGTTCATCAAACTATTTTTGAGTCCCTCAGCCCATTTTAAAGTTCCTCAGCCCATTTTTTGCTTCCAAAACTCATTTTTGGGTCCCTCAGCATAGTTTTGATTCCTCAATCCATTTTTGGCTTCCTCAAACCATTTTTGTGTTCCTCGACCCTTTTTTGGGTCTCTCAGTTTATTTTTGGTTTCGTCAATCCATTTTTGTGTTACTCAGCCCATTTTTGGGTTCCTCAATCCATTTTTGGATCCCTGAATCCATAACCCTAATGCTAACCCTAACCCTAACCTTAACCTTAACCCAACCCTAACCAAACCCTAACCTTAACCCAAACCCTAACCCAAACCCTAAGCCTAACCCTAAGCTTTACCTCAAGCCTAACCCTAAACACAACCCTAACCCCAACCCTAACCCCATCCCTAACCCCAACCCAAACACCACCCTAACCTTAATCCTAACCCAAACCTAATACTAACCCCAAACGTAACCCTTACCCTATACCTAAACGTAACGCTAAGCCCAACCCTAGCCCAACCCTAACCCTAACACTAACCCAACCCTAACCCTAACCCTAACCCAACCCTAACCCTAACCCTAACCCAACCCTAACACTAACCCTAACCCAACCCTAACACTAACCCTAACCCTAACACTAAACCAACCATATCCTTAACCCCAAACCTATCCCTAACCCTAACCCTAACACAACTCTAACCCTAACCCTAACACTAACTCTAACCCTAATCATAGAATCTTCCAGTTCAAAAAGACCTTTGAGATCATCGTGTCCAACCACACCCATCATCCCCTAAACCACGTCCCTCCCTTCCTCAGCCGATTTTTGGGTTCCTCAATGAATTCTTAGGTTCCTCAACCCATTTTTGCTTTCCTCAGCACAATTTTGGGTTTCTCAGCCCATTTTGGGGTCTTTCAATCCATTTTTTGATTCCTCAATACATTTTTTGATCCCTCAATCCATTTTTGGGTCCCTTAATCCATTTTTGGTTTCCTCGGCCGATTTCTGGGTTCCTAAGACATTTTTTTAGTCTCTCATCCCATTTTTGGGTTCCTCAGCCCATTTTTGCTTTTCTCAGCCCATTTTTTGTTTCCTCAATCCATTTTTTGGTTTTCTCAGCCTATTTTTGGGTTTGTCAATCTGGTTTTGGTTTCTGCAATTCTTTTTTTGGTTCCTCAATTGATTTTTTGGTTCCTCAATTGATTTTTGGGTTCCTCAATTGATTTTTGGGTTCCTCAATTGATTTTTGGGTCCCTCAGCCCATTTTTGGGTCCCTCAGCCCATTTTTGGGTCCCTCAGCCCATTTTTGGGTCCCTCAGCCCATTTTTGGGTCCCTCAGCCCATTTTTGGGTCCCTCAGCCCATTTTTGGGTCCCTCAATCCCTATTTGCTCTCTCAATCCATATTTCCATTCCTCGGCCCAATTTTGGGTTCCTCGGCCCATTTCTGGGTTCCTCGGCCCATTTCTGGGTTCCTCGGCCCATTTCTGGGTTCCTCGGCCCATTTCTGGGTTCCTCGGCCCATTTCTGGGTTCCTCGGCCCATTTCTGGGTTCCTCGGCCCATTTTGGGATCCCTCAATCCATTTTGGGGGGTTCATCACCCATTTTGGGGTACATCAATCCCTTTTTGGGTTCCTCAGCCCATTTTTGGGTTCCTCAGCCCATTTTTGGGTTCCTCAGCCCATTTTTGGGTTCCTCAGCCCATTTTTGGGTTCCTCAGCCCATTTTTGGGTTCCTCAGCCCATTTTAGGCATCCTGAGACCATTTTAGGCATCCTGAGACCATTTTTGGGTTCCTAAACTCATTCTTGGGTCCCTCAGCCCATTTTGGATTCTTCAATCCATTTTTGGGTCCCTCAATCCATTTTGTGGTCCCTCGGCCCATTTTGGGGTCCCTCAATCAATTTTTTAATCACTCTGTTCATTTTTTGGTTCCTCCGTTCATTTTTGGTCCCTTAATCCATTTTTGGGGCCCTCAGCCTTTTTGGGTGTTCCTCACTCATTTTCGGGTACCTCAATCCTTTTTGGGGTTCCTCGGCCCATTTTCGGGTCCTTCGGCCCGTTTTTGGGTCCCTCGGCCCGTTTTTTGGTTCAATCAATTAATTTTGGGGTTCCTCAGACCATTTTGGGGTTCCTCAGACCATTTTGGGGTTCCTCAGACCATTTTGGGGTTCCTCAATTGTTTTTTTGATTCCTCAGCCCATTTTTGGGTTCCTCAATCATTTTTCTGATTCCTCAGCCCATTTTGGGGTTCAGGAGAAAATATTTGGGTTCCTTAACTCATTTTTGTGCCCCTGTGCCCATTTTGGATTCTTCAATCCATTTTTGGGTCCCTCGGCCCATCTTTGGGTCCCTCGGCCCATTTTCGGGTACCTCAATCCGTTTTGGCGTTCCTCAGGTCATTTTTGGGTTCCTCAATACATTTTTTAATGCCTCAATCCACTTTTTAGTCCCTCTATCCATGTTTTGATCCCTCAATCCCTTCTTGGGTCTCTCAATCCATTTTTGGTTTCGTCGGCCGATTTTTGGGTTCCTCAGCAAGTTTTTGGGTTCATCAAAACATTTTGTTGTCCGTCGGTCCATTTTTGGGTTTCTCAGCCCATTTTTTGCTTCCAAAACCCATTTTTGGGTTCCTCAGCCCATTTTTAGGTTCCTCAGCCCATTTTTGGGTTCCTCAGCCCATTTTTGGGTCCCTGAATCCATAATCCTAACACTAACCTTAACCTTAACCTAACCCTAACCAAATCCTAACATTAAACCAAACCCTAATCCAAACCCTAAGCCTAACCCTAACCCTAACTCAACCCTAACCCTAACACTATCCCTCACCCAATCCTAACCCTAACCAAAACCCAACCCTTACCCTATCCCTAACCCTTACCCAACCATATACCTAACTCCAAACCTGTCCCTAACCCTAACCCAACTCTAACCCTAACCCTAACACTAACTCTAACCCTAATCATAGAATCTTCCAGTTCGAAAAGACCTTTGAGATCATCGCGTCCAACCACACCCATCATCCCCTAAACGATGTCCCTCCCTTCCTCAGCCGATTTTTGGGTTCCTCAAAGAATTCTCAGGTTCCTCAAACCATTTTTGGTTTCCTCAGCCCATTTTTGGGTCTTTCAATACGTTTTTTGGTTCCTCAGTACATTTTTTGATTCCTCAAACCATTTTTGGCTTCCTCAAACCATTTTTGTGTTCGTCGACCCTTTTTTGGGTCTCTCAGTTTATTTTTGGTTTCGTCAATCCATTTTTGTGTTACTCAGCCCATTTTTGGGTTCCTCAATCCATTTTTGGATCCCTGAATCCATAACCCTAATGCTAACCCTAACCCTAACCTTAACCTTAACCCAACCCTAACCAAACCCTGACCTTAACCCAAACCCTAACCCAAACCCTAAGCCTAACCCTAGCCTTACCTCAAGCCTAACCCTAAACACAACTCTAACCCCAACCCTAACCCCAACCCTAACCCCAACCCAAACACAACCCTAACCTTAACCCTAACCCAAACCTAATGCTAACCCCAAACGTAACCCTTACCCTATACCTAAACGTAACGCTAAGCCCAACCCTAGCCCAAACCTAACTCTAACACTAACCCAACCCAATACATTTTTGGGTTCGTCAGCCCATTTTGAGTTCCTCAATCCATTTTTTAATCTCTCTGTTCATTTTTTGGTCCCTCAGTCTATTTTTGGTCCCTCAATCCAATTTTGGGGCCCTTGGCTGTTTTGCGGGTTCCTCACCCATTTTCAGGTACCTCAATCCGTTTTGGGGTTCCTCAGACCATTTTTTGGTCCCTTAGTCCGTTTTTTGATCCCTCAATCCCTTTATTGGTCCCTCAATCCCTTTATTGTTGTCTCAATCCATTTTTGGTTTCGTCTGCCAATTTTTGTGTTCCTAAGCCCATTTTTGGGTCCCTCAGCCCATTTTTTGTGTTCCTCAATCCATTTTTGGGATTCTTCAATGCATTTTTGGGTTCCTCAGCCAATTTTTGCGTTCATCAAACTATTTTTGAGTCCCTCAGCCCATTTTAAAGTTCCTCAGCCCATTTTTTGCTTCCAAAACTCATTTTTGGGTCCCTCAGCATAGTTTTGATTCCTCAATCCATTTTTGGCTTCTTCAAACCATTTTTGTGTTCCTCGACCCTTTTTTGGGTCTCTCAGTTTATTTTTGGTTTCGTCAATCCATTTTTGTGTTACTCAGCCCATTTTTGGGTTCCTCAATCCATTTTTGGATCCCTGAATCCATAACCCTAATGCTAACCCTAACCCTAACCTTAACCTTAACCCAACCCTAACCAAACCCTAACCTTAACCCAAACCCTAACCCAAACCCTAAGCCTAACCCTAAGCTTTACCTCAAGCCTAACCCTAAACACAACCCTAACCCCAACCCTAACCCCATCCCTAACCCCAACCCAAACACCACCCTAACCTTAATCCTAACCCAAACCTAATGCTAACCCCAAACGTAACCCTTACCCTATACCTAAACGTAACGCTAAGCCCAACCCTAGCCCAACCCTAACCCTAACCCTAACCCTAACCCAACCCTAACCCTAACCCAACCCTAACACTAACCCTAACCCTAAACCAACCATATCCTTAACCCCAAACCTATCCCTAACCCTAACCCTAACCCAACTCTAACCCTAACCCTAACACTAACTCTAACCCTAATCATAGAATCTTCCAGTTCAAAAAGACCTTTGAGATCATCATGTCCAACCACACCCATCATCCCCTAAACCACGTCCCTCCCTTCCTCAGCCGATTTTTGGGTTCCTCAATGAATTCTTAGGTTCCTCAACCCATTTTTGGTTTCCTCAGCACAATTTTGGGTTTCTCAGCCCATTTTGGGGTCTTTCAATCCATTTTTTGATTCCTCAATACATTTTTTGATCCCTCAATCCATTTTTGGGTCCCTTAATCCATTTTTGGTTTCCTCGGCCGATTTCTGGGTTCCTAAGACATTTCTTTAGTCCATCACCCCATTTTTGGGTTCCTCAGCCCATTTTTGCTTTCCTCAGCCCATTTTTTGTTTCCTCAATCCATTTTTTGGTTTTCTCAGCCTATTTTTGGGTTTGTCAATCTGGTTTTGGTTTCTGCAATTCTTTTTTGGGTCCCTCAATTGATTTTTGGGTCCCTCAATTGATTTTTGGGTCCCTCAATTGATTTTTGGGTCCCTCAATTGATTTTTGGGTCCCTCAATTGATTTTTGGGGTCCCTCAATTGATTTTTGGGGTCCCTCAATTGATTTTTGGGTCCCTCAGCCCATTTTTGGGTCCCTCAGCCCATTTTTGGGTCCCTCAGCCCATTTTTGGGTCCCTCAATCCCTATTTGCTCTCTCAATCCATATTTCCATTCCTCGGCCCAATTTTGGGTTCCTCGGCCCATTTCTGGGTTCCTCGGCCCATTTCTGGGCTCCTCGGCCCATTTCTGGGCTCCTCGGCCCATTTCTGGGCTCCTCGGCTCATTTTGGGATCCCTCAATCCATTTTGGGGGGTTCATCACCCATTTTGGGGTACATCAATCCCTTTTTGGGTTCCTCAGCCCATTTTTGGGTTCCTCAGCCCATTTTTGGGTTCCTCAGCCCATTTTTGGGTTCCTCAGCCCATTTTTGGGTTCCTCAGCCCATTTTAGGCATCCTGAGACCATTTTTGGGTTCCTAAACTTATTCTTGGGTCCCTCAGCCCATTTTGGATTCTTCAATCCATTTTTGGGTCCCTCAATCCATTTTGGGGTCCCTCAATCCATTTTTTAATCACTCTGTTCATTTTTTGGTTCCTCCGTTCATTTTTGGTCCCTTAATCCATTTTTGGGGCCCTCAGCCTTTTTGGGTGTTCCTCACTCATTTTCGGGTACCTCAATCCTTTTTGGGGTTCCTCGGCCCGTTTTTGGGTCCCTCGGCCCGTTTTTCGGTTCAATCAATTAATTTTGGGGTTCCTCAGACCATTTTGGGGTTCCTCAGACCATTTTGGGGTTCCTCAATTGTTTTTTTGATTCCTCAGCCCATTTTTGGGTTCCTCAATCATTTTTCTGATTCCTCAGCCCATTTTGGGGTTCAGGAGAAAATATTTGGATTCCTTAACTCATTTTTGTGCCCCTGTGCCCATTTTGGATTCTTCAATCCATTTTTGGGTCCCTCAATCCATTTTTGGGTCCCTCGGCCCATCTTTGGGTCCCTCGACCCATCTTCGGGTACCTCAATCCGTTTTGGCGTTCCTCGGGTCATTTTTGGGTTCCTCAATCCATTTTTGGGTTCCTCAGCCCATTTTTGGGTTCCTCAGCCCATTTTTGGGTTCCTCAGCCCATTTTTGGGTTCCTCAGCCCATTTTTGGGTTCCTCAGCCCATTTTTGGGTTCCTCAGCCCATTTTTGGGTTCCTCAGCCCATTTTCGGCATCCTGAGACCATTTTTTGGGTTCCTAAACTCATTTTTTGGTCCCTCAGCCCATTTTGGATTCTTCAATCCATTTTTGGGTCCCTCAATCCATTTTTGGTTCCCTCAGCCCATTTTGGGGTCCCTCAATCCATTCTGGGGTCCCTCAATCCATTTTTTAATCACTCTGTTCATTTTTTGGTCCCTCCGTTCATTTTTGGTCCCTTAATCCATTTTTGGGGCCCTCAGCCTTTTTGGGTGTTCCTCACTCATTTTCGGGTACCTCAATACTTTTTGGGGTCCCTCAATCCGTTTTTAGTTTCCTCAGCCCGTTTTTGGGGCCCTCAGCCCGTTTTTGGGTTCCATCAATTAATTTTGGGGTTCCTCAGACCATTTTGGGGTTCCTCAGCCCATTTTGGGGTTCCTCAATCGTTTTTTTGATTCCTCAGCCCATTTTTGGGTTCCTCAATCGTTTTTTTGATTCCTCAGCCCATTTTTGGGTTCCTCAATCGTTTTTTTGATTCCTCAGCCCATTTTGGGATTCAGGAGAAAATATTTGGGTTCCTTAACTCATTTTTGTGCCCCTGTGCCCATTTTGGATTCTTCAATCCATTTTTGGGTCCCTCAATCCATTTTTGGGTCCCTCGGCCCATCTTTGGGTCCCTCGGCCCATCTTTGGGTCCCTCGGCCCATTTTCGGGTACCTCAATCCGTTTTGGCGTTCCTCAGGTCATTTTTGGGTTCCTCAATCCATTTTTTAATGCCTCAATCCACTTTTTAGTCCCTCTATCCATGTTTTGATCCCTCAATCCCTTCTTGGATCTCTCAATCAATTTTTGGTTTCGTCGGCCGATTTTTGGGTCCCTCAGCAAGTTTTTGGGTTCATCAAAACATTTTGGTGTCCCTCGGTCCATTTTTGGGTTCCTCAGCCCATTTTTGGGTTCCTCAGCCCATTTTTGGGTTCCTCAGCCCATTTTTGGGTCCCTGAATCCATAATCCTAACACTAACCTTAACCTTAACCTAACCCTAACCAAATCCTAACATTAAACCAAACCCTAATCCGAACCCTAAGCCTAACCCTAACCCTAACTCAACCCTAACCCTAACACTATCCCTCACCCAATCCTAACCCTAACCAAAACCCAACCCTTACCCTAACCCTAACCCTTACCCAACCATATACCTAACTCCAAACCTGTCCCTAACCCTAACCCAACTCTAACCCTAACACTAACTCTAACCCTAATCATAGAATCTTCCAGTTCGAAAAGACCTTTGAGATCATCGCGTCCAACCACACCCATCATCCCCTAAACCATGTCCCTCCCTTCCTCAGCCGATTTTTGGGTTCCTCAATGAATTCTCACGTTCCTCAAACCATTTTTGGTTTCCTCAGCCCATTTTTGGGTCTTTCAATACGTTTTTTGGTTCCTCAGTACATTTTTTGATTCCTCAATCCATTTTTGGCTTCCTCAAACCATTTTTGTGTTCCTCGACCCTTTTTTGGGTCTCTCAGTTTATTTTTGGTTTCGTCAATCCATTTTTGTGTTACTCAGCCCATTTTTGGGTTCCTCAATCCATTTTTGGATCCCTGAATCCATAACCCTAATGCTAACCCTAACCCTAACCTTAACCATAACCCAACACTAACCAAACCCTAACCCAAACCCTAAGCCTAACCCTAGCCTTACCTCAAGCCTAACCCTAAACACAACTCTAACCCCAACCCTAACCCCATCCCTAACCCCAACCCAAACACAACCCTAACCTTAATCCTAACCCAAACCTAATGCTAACCCCAAACGTAACCCTTACCCTATACCTAAACGTAACGCTAAGCCCAACCCTAGCCCAAACCTAACTCTAACACTAACCCAACCCTAACACTAACCCAACCCAATACATTTTTGGGTTCGTCAGCCCATTTTGAGTTCCTCAATCCATTTTTTAATCTCTCTGTTCATTTTTTGGTCCCTCAGTCTATTTTTGGTCCCTCAATCCAATTTTGGGGCCCTTGGCTGTTTTGGGGGTTCCTCACCCATTTTCAGGTACCTCAATCCGTTTTGGGGTTCCTCAGACCATTTTTTGGTCCCTTAGTCCGTTTTTTGATCCCTCAATCCCTTTATTGGTCCCTCAATCCCTTTATTGTTGTCTCAATCCATTTTTGGTTTCGTCTGCCAATTTTTGTGTTCCTAAGCCCATTTTTGGGTCCCTCAGCCCATTTTTTGTGTTCCTCAATCCATTTTTGGGATTCTTCAATGCATTTTTGGGTTCCTCAGCCAATTTTTGCGTTCATCAAACTATTTTTGAGTCCCTCAGCCCATTTTAAAGTTCCTCAGCCCATTTTTTGCTTCCAAAACTCATTTTTGGGTCCCTCAGCATAGTTTTGATTCCTCAATCCATTTTTGGCTTCCTCAAACCATTTTTGTGTTCCTCGACCCTTTTTTGGGTCTCTCAGTTTATTTTTGGTTTCGTCAATCCATTTTTGTGTTACTCAGCCCATTTTTGGGTTCCTCAATCCATTTTTGGATCCCTGAATCCATAACCCTAATGCTAACCCTAACCCTAACCTTAACCTTAACCCAACCCTAACCAAACCCTAACCTTAACCCAAACCCTAACCCAAACCCTAAGCCTAACCCTAAGCTTTCCCTCAAGCCTAACCCTAAACACAACTCTAACCCCAACCCTAACCCCAACCCTAACCCCAACCCTAACCCCAACCCTAACCCCAACCCTAACCCCAACCCTAACCCCAACCCTAACCCCAACCCTAACCCGAACCCTAACCCCAACCCTAACCCCAACCCTAACCCCAACCCTAACCCCAACCCTAACCCCAACCCTAACCCCAACCCAAACACAACCCTAACCTTAATCCTAACCCAAACCTAATCCTAACCCCAAACGTAACCCTTACCCTATACCTAAACGTAACGCTAAGCCCAACCCTAGCCCAACCCTAACCCTAACACTAACCCAACCCTAACCCTAACCCAACCCTAACCCTAACCCTAACCCTAAACCAACCATATCCTTAACCCCAAACCTATCCCTAACCCTAACCCTAACCCAACTCTAACCCTAACCCTAACACTAACTCTAACCCTAATCATAGAATCTTCCAGTTCAAAAAGACCTTTGAGATCATCGTGTCCAACCACACCCATCATCCCCTAAACCACGTCCCTCCCTTCCTCAGCCGATTTTTGGGTTCCTCAATGAATTCTTAGGTTCCTCAACCCATTTTTGGTTTCCTCAGCACAATTTTGGGTTTCTCAGCCCATTTTGGGGTCTTTCAATCCATTTTTTGATTCCTCAATACATTTTTTGATCCCTCAATCCATTTTTGGGTCCCTTAATCCATTTTTGGTTTCCTCGGCCGATTTCTGGGTTCCTAAGACATTTCTTTAGTCCCTCACCCCATTTTTGGGTTCCTCAGCCCATTTTTGCTTTCCTCAGCCCATTTTTTGTTTCCTCAATCCATTTTTTGGTTTCCTCAGCCTATTTTTGGGTTTGTCAATCTGGTTTTGGTTTCTGCAATTCTTTTTTTGGTCCCTCAATTGATTTTTGGGTCCCTCAATTGATTTTTGGGTCCCTCAGCCCATTTTTGGGTCCCTCAGCCCATTTTTGGGTCCCTCAGCCCATTTTTGGGTCCCTCAGCCCATTTTTGGGTCCCTCAGCCCATTTTTGGGTCCCTCAATCCCTATTTGCTCTCTCAATCCATATTTCCATTCCTCGGCCCAATTTTGGGTTCCTCGGCCCATTTCTGGGTTCCTCGGCCCATTTCTGGGTTCCTCGGCCCATTTTGGGATCCCTCAATCCATTTTGGTGGGTTCATCACCCATTTTGGGGTACATCAATCCCTTTTTGGGTTCCTCAGCCCATTTTTGGGTTCCTCAGCCCATTTTTGGGTTCCTCAGCCCATTTTTGGGTTCCTCAGCCCATTTTTGGGTTCCTCAGCCCATTTTTGGGTTCCTCAGCCCATTTTTGGGTTCCTCAGCCCATTTTAGGCATCCTGAGACCATTTTTGGGTTCCTAAACTCATTCTTGGGTCCCTCAGCCCATTTTGGATTCTTCAATCCATTTTTGGGTCCCTCAATCCATTTTGGGGTCCCTCGGCCCATTTTGGGGTCCCTCGGCCCATTTTGGGGTCCCTCGGCCCATTTTGGGGTCCCTCAATCAATTTTTTAATCACTCTGTTCATTTTTTGGTTCCTCCGTTCATTTTTGGTCCCTTAATCCATTTTTGGGGCCCTCAGCCTTTTTGGGTGTTCCTCACTCATTTTCGGGTACCTCAATCCTTTTTGGGGTTCCTCGGCCCTTTTTTGGGTCCCTCGGCCCGTTTTTGGGTCCCTCGGCCCGTTTTTGGGTCCCTCGGCCCGTTTTTGGGTTCAATCAATTAATTTTGGGGTTCCTCAGACCATTTTGGGGTTCCTCAGACCATTTTGGGGTTCCTCAGACCATTTTGGGGTTCCTCAATTGTTTTTTGATTCCTCAGCCCATTTTTGGGTCCCTCAATCATTTTTCTGATTCCTCAGTTCATTTTGGGGTTCAGGAGAAAATATTTGGGTTCCTTAACTCATTTTTGTGCCCCTGTGCCCATTTTGGATTCTTCAATCCATTTTTGGGTCCCTCAATCCATTTTTGGGTCCCTCGGCCCATCTTCGGGTACCTCAATCCGTTTTGGCGTTCCTCAGGTCATTTTTGGGTTCCTCAATCCATTTTTTAATGCCTCAATCCACTTTTTAGTCCCTCTATCCATGTTTTGATCCCTCAATCCCTTCTTGGGTCTCTCAATCCATTTTTGGTTTCGTCGGCCGATTTTTGGGTTCCTCAGCAAGTTTTTGGGTTCATCAAAACATTTTGGTGTCCCTCGGTCCATTTTTGGGTTCCTCAGCCCATTTTTGGGTTCCTCAGCCCATTTTTTGGGTTCCTCAGCCCATTTTTGGGTTCCTGAATCCATAATCCTAACACTAACCTTAACTTTAACCTAACCCTAACCAAATCCTAACATTAAACCAAACCCTAATCCAAACCCTAAGCCTAACCTTAACCCTAACTCAACCCTAACCCTAACACTATCCCTCACCCAATCCTAACCCTAACCAAAACCCAACCCTTACCCTAACTCAACCCTTACCCAACCATATACCTAACTCCAACTCCCTAACCCTAACCCAACTCTAACCCTAACCCTAACACTAACTCTAACCCTAACCCTAACACTAACTCTAACCCTAACCCTAACACTAACTCTAACCCTAACCCTAACACTAACTCTAACCCTAACCCTAACACTAACTCTAACCCTAACCCTAACACTAACTCTAACCCTAACCCTAACACTAACTCTAACCCTAACACTAACTCTAACCCTAATCATAGAATCTTCCAGTTCGAAAAGACCTTTGAGATCATCGCGTCCAACCACACCCATCATCCCCTAAACCATGTCCCTCCCTTCCTCAGCCAATTTTTGGGTTCCTCAAAGAATTCTCAGGTTCCTCAACCCATTTTTGGTTTCCTCAGCCCATATTTGGGTCTTTCAATACGTTTCTTGGTTCCTCAGTACATTTTTTGATTCCTCAAACCATTTTTGGCTTCCTCAAACCATTTTTGTGTTCGTCGACCCTTTTTTGGGTCTCTCAGTTTATTTTTGGTTTCCTCAATCCATTTTTGTGTTACTCAGCCCATTTTTGGGTTCCTCAATCCATTTTTGGATCCCTGAATCCATAACCCTAATGCTAACCCTAACCCTAACCTTAACCATAACCCAACACTAACCTAACCCAAACCCTAACCCAAACCCAAACCCAAACCCAAACCCAAACCCTAACCCAAACCCTAACCCAAACCCTAACCCAAACCCTAACCCAAACCCTAACCCAAACCCTAACCCAAACCCTAACCCAAACCCTAACCCAAACCCTAACCCAAACCCTAACCCAAACCCTAACCCAAACCCTAACCCAAACCCTAACCCAAACCCTAACCCAAACCCTAACCCAAACCCTAACCCAAACCCTAACCCAAACCCTAACCCAAACCCTAACCCAAACCCTAACCCAAACCCTAACCCAAACCCTAACCCAAACCCTAACCCAAACCCTAACCCAAACCCTAACCCAAACCCTAACCCAAACCCTAACCCAAACCCTAACCCAAACCCTAACCCAAACCCTAACCCAAACCCAAACCCTAGCCTTACCTCAAGCCTAACCCTAAACACAACTCTAACCCCAACCCTAACCCCAACCCAAACACAACCCTAACCTTAACCCTAACCCAAACCTAATGCTAACCCCAAACGTAACCCTTACCCTATACCTAAACGTAACGCTAAGCCCAACCCTAGCCCAACCCTAACCCTAACCCAACCATATCCTTAACCCCAAACCTATCCCTAACCCTAACCCAACTCTAACTCTAACACTAACTCTAACCCTAATCATAGAATCTTCCAGTTCAAAAAGACCTTTGAGATAATTGCGCCGAACCACAACCATCATCCCCTAAACCATGTCACTCCCTTCATCAGCCGATTTTTGGGTTCCTCAATGAATTCTTAGGCTCCTCAACCCATTTTTGGTTTCCTCAGCACAGTTTTGCGTCCCTCAATCCATTTTGGGGTCCCTCAATCCATTTTGGGGTCCCTCAATCCATAATCCTAACCGTAACCTTAACCTAACCCTAACCAAATCCTAACATTAAACCAAACCGTAAGCCCAACCCTACCTCAACCCGAACCCTACCTCAACCCCAACCCTACCTCAACCCCAACCCTACCTCAACCCCAACCCTACCTCAACCCCAACCCTACCTCAACCCCAACCCTACCTCAACCCCAACCAAAACCCCAACCCCAACCAAAACCCCAACCCTAACCCTAACCCTAACCAAAACCCAACCCTTACACTACCCCTAACCCTTACCCAACCATATACCTAACTCCAAACATATCCCTAACCCTAACCCAACTCTAACCCTAACCCTAACACTAACTCTAACCCTAATCATAGAATCTTCCAGTTCGAAAAAACCTTTGAGATCATCGTGTCCAACCACACCCATCATCCCCTAAACCATGTCCCTCCCTTCCTCAGCCGATTTTTGGGTTCCTCAACCCATTTTTGCTTTCCTCAGCACAATTTTGGGTTTCTCAGCCCATTTTGGGGTCTTTCAATCCATTTTTGATTCCTCAATACATTTTTTGATCCCTCAATCCATTTTTGGGTCCCTTAATCCATTTTTGGTTTCCTCGGCCGATTTCTGGGTTCCTAAGACTTTTTTTTAGTCCCTCATCCCATTTTTGGGTTCCTCAGCCCATTTTTGCTTTCCTCAGTCCATTTTTTGTTTCCTCAATCCATTTTTTTGGTTTCCTCAGCCTATTTTTGGGTTTGTCAATCTGGTTTTGGTTTCTGCAATTCTTTTTTGGGTTCCTCAATTGATTTTTGGGTCCCTCAGCCCATTTTTGGGTCCCTCAATCCATATTTCCGTTCCTCGGCCCATTTCTGGGTTCCTCGGCCCATTTCTGGGTTCCTCGGCCCATTTCTGGGTTCCTCGGCCCATTTCTGGGGTACATCAATCCCTTTTTGGGTTCCTCGGCCCATTTTAGGGTTCCTCGGCCCATTTTTGTCTTACTCAGCCCATTTTGGGTTTCCTCAATCCATTTTTGGGTTCCTCAATCCATTTTTGGGTTCCTCAATCCATTTTTGGGTTCCTCAATCCATTTTTGGGTTCCTCAGCCCATTTTCAGCATCCTGAGACCATTTTTTGGGTTCCTAAACTCATTCTTGGGTCCCTCAGCCCATTTTGGATTCTTCAATCCATTTTTGGGTCCCTCAATCCATTTTTGGTTCCCTCAGCCCATTTTGGGGTCCCTCAGCCCATTTTTTAATCACTCTGTTCATTTTTTGGTCCCTCCGTTCATTTTTGGTCCCTTAATCCATTTTTGGGGCCCTCAGCCTTTTTGGGTGTTCCTCACTCATTTTCGGGTACCTCAATACTTTTTGGGGTCCCTCAATCCGTTTTTAGTTTCCTCAGCCCGTTTTTGGGGCCCTCAGCCCGTTTTTGGGTTCCATCAATTAATTTTGGGGTTCCTCAGACCATTTTGGGGTTCCTCAGACCATTTTGGGGTTCCTCAGACCATTTTGGGGTTCCTCAATCGTTTTTTTGATTCCTCAGCCCATTTTTGGGTTCCTCAATCGTTTTTTTGATTCCTCAGCCCATTTTTGGGTTCCTCAATCGTTTTTTTGATTCCTCAGCCCATTTTGGGATTCAGGAGAAAATATTTGGGTTCCTTAACTCATTTTTGTGCCCCTGTGCCCATTTTGGATTCTTCAATCCATTTTTGGGTCCCTCAATCCATTTTTGGTTCCCTCGGCCCATCTTTGGGTCCCTCGGCCCATTTTCGGGTACCTCAATCCGTTTTGGCGTTCCTCAGGTCATTTTTGGGTTCCTCAATCCATTTTTTAATGCCTCAATCCACTTTTTAGTCCCTCTATCCATGTTTTGATCCCTCAATCCCTTCTTGGGTCTCTCAATCAATTTTTGGTTTCGTCGGCCGATTTTTGGGTCCCTCAGCAAGTTTTTGGGTTCATCAAAACATTTTGGTGTCCCTCGGTCCATTTTTGGGTTTCTCAGCCCATTTTTTGCTTCCAAAACCCATTTTTGGGTTCCTCAGCCCATTTTTTGCTTCCAAAACCCATTTTTGGGTTCCTCAGCCCATTTTTTGGGTTCCTCAGCCCATTTTTGGGTTCCTCAGCCCATTTTTGGGTTCCTCAGCCCATTTTTGGGTTCCTCAGCCCATTTTTGGGTCCCTGAATCCATAATCCTAACACTAACCTTAACCTTAACCTAACCCTAACGAAATCCTAACATTAAACCAAACCCTAATCCGAACCCTAAGCCTAACCCTAACCCTAACTCAACCCTAACCCTAACACTATCCCTCACCCAATCCTAACCCTAACCAAAACCCAACCCTTACCCTAACCCTAACCCTTACCCAACCATATACCTAACTCCAAACCTGTCCCTAACCCTAACCCAACTCTAACCCTAACCCTAACACTAACTCTAACCCTAATCATAGAATCTTCCAGTTCGAAAAGACCTTTGAGATCATCGCGTCCAACCACACCCATCATCCCCTAAACCATGTCCCTCCCTTCCTCAGCCGATTTTTGGGTTCCTCAATGAATTCTCACGTTCCTCAAACCATTTTTGGTTTCCTCAGCCCATTTTTGGGTCTTTCAATACGTTTTTTGGTTCCTCAGTACATTTTTTGATTCCTCAATCCATTTTTGGCTTCCTCAAACCATTTTTGTGTTCCTCGACCCTTTTTTGGGTCTCTCAGTTTATTTTTGGTTTCGTCAATCCATTTTTGTGTTACTCAGCCCATTTTTGGGTTCCTCAATCCATTTTTGGATCCCTGAATCCATAACCCTAATGCTAACCCTAACCCTAACCTTAACCATAACCCAACACTAACCAAACCCTAACCTTAACCCAAACCCTAACCCAAACCCTAAGCCTTACCTCAAGTCTAACCCTAAACACAACTCTAACCCCAACCCTAACCCCAACCCAAACACAACCCTAACCTTAACCCTAACCCAAACCTAATGCTAACCCCAAACGTAACCCTTACCCTATACCTAAACGTAACGCTAAGCCCAACCCTAGCCCAACCCTAACCCTAACCCAACCATATCCTTAACCCCAAACCTATCCCTAACCCTAACCCAACTCTAACTCTAACACTAACTCTAACCCTAATCATAGAATCTTCCAGTTCAAAAAGACCTTTGAGATAATTGCGCCGAACCACAACCATCATCCCCTAAACCATGTCACTCCCTTCATCAGCCGATTTTTGGGTTCCTCAATGAATTCTTAGGCTCCTCAACCCATTTTTGGTTTCCTCAGCACAGTTTTGCGTCCCTCAATCCATTTTGGGGTCCCTCAATCCATTTTGGGGTCCCTCAATCCATAATCCTAACCGTAACCTTAACCTAACCCTAACCAAATCCTAACATTAAACCAAACCGTAAGCCCAACCCTACCTCAACCCGAACCCTACCTCAACCCCAACCCTACCTCAACCCCAACCCTACCTCAACCCCAACCCTACCTCAACCCCAACCCTACCTCAACCCCAACCCTACCTCAACCCCAACCAAAACCCCAACCCCAACCAAAACCCCAACCCTAACCCTAACCCTAACCAAAACCCAACCCTTACACTACCCCTAACCCTTACCCAACCATATACCTAACTCCAAACATATCCCTAACCCTAACCCAACTCTAACCCTAACCCTAACACTAACTCTAACCCTAATCATAGAATCTTCCAGTTCGAAAAAACCTTTGAGATCATCGTGTCCAACCACACCCATCATCCCCTAAACCATGTCCCTCCCTTCCTCAGCCGATTTTTGGGTTCCTCAACCCATTTTTGCTTTCCTCAGCACAATTTTGGGTTTCTCAGCCCATTTTGGGGTCTTTCAATCCATTTTTGATTCCTCAATACATTTTTTGATCCCTCAATCCATTTTTGGGTCCCTTAATCCATTTTTGGTTTCCTCGGCCGATTTCTGGGTTCCTAAGACTTTTTTTTAGTCCCTCATCCCATTTTTGGGTTCCTCAGCCCATTTTTGCTTTCCTCAGTCCATTTTTTGTTTCCTCAATCCATTTTTTTGGTTTCCTCAGCCTATTTTTGGGTTTGTCAATCTGGTTTTGGTTTCTGCAATTCTTTTTTGGGTTCCTCAATTGATTTTTGGGTTCCTCAATTGATTTTTGGGTCCCTCAGCCCATTTTTGGGTCCCTCAATCCATATTTCCGTTCCTCGGCCCATTTCTGGGTTCCTCGGCCCATTTCTGGGTTCCTCGGCCCATTTCTGGGTTCCTCGGCCCATTTCTGGGTTCCTCGGCCCATTTCTGGGGTACATCAATCCCTTTTTGGGTTCCTCGGCCCATTTTAGGGTTCCTCGGCCCATTTTTGTCTTACTCAGCCCATTTTGGGTTTCCTCAATCCATTTTTGGGTTCCTCAATCCATTTTTGGGTTCCTCAATCCATTTTTGGGTTCCTCAATCCATTTTTGGGTTCCTCAGCCCATTTTCAGCATCCTGAGACCATTTTTTGGGTTCCTAAACTCATTCTTGGGTCCCTCAGCCCATTTTGGATTCTTCAATCCATTTTTGGGTCCCTCAATCCATTTTTGGTTCCCTCAGCCCATTTTGGGGTCCCTCAGCCCATTTTTTAATCACTCTGTTCATTTTTTGGTCCCTCCGTTCATTTTTGGTCCCTTAATCCATTTTTGGGGCCCTCAGCCTTTTTGGGTGTTCCTCACTCATTTTCGGGTACCTCAATACTTTTTGGGGTCCCTCAATCCGTTTTTAGTTTCCTCAGCCCGTTTTTGGGGCCCTCAGCCCGTTTTTGGGTTCCATCAATTAATTTTGGGGTTCCTCAGACCATTTTGGGGTTCCTCAGACCATTTTGGGGTTCCTCAGACCATTTTGGGGTTCCTCAATCGTTTTTTTGATTCCTCAGCCCATTTTTGGGTTCCTCAATCGTTTTTTTGATTCCTCAGCCCATTTTTGGGTTCCTCAATCGTTTTTTTGATTCCTCAGCCCATTTTGGGATTCAGGAGAAAATATTTGGGTTCCTTAACTCATTTTTGTGCCCCTGTGCCCATTTTGGATTCTTCAATCCATTTTTGGGTCCCTCAATCCATTTTTGGTTCCCTCGGCCCATCTTTGGGTCCCTCGGCCCATTTTCGGGTACCTCAATCCGTTTTGGCGTTCCTCAGGTCATTTTTGGGTTCCTCAATCCATTTTTTAATGCCTCAATCCACTTTTTAGTCCCTCTATCCATGTTTTGATCCCTCAATCCCTTCTTGGGTCTCTCAATCAATTTTTGGTTTCGTCGGCCGATTTTTGGGTCCCTCAGCAAGTTTTTGGGTTCATCAAAACATTTTGGTGTCCCTCGGTCCATTTTTGGGTTTCTCAGCCCATTTTTTGCTTCCAAAACCCATTTTTGGGTTCCTCAGCCCATTTTTTGCTTCCAAAACCCATTTTTGGGTTCCTCAGCCCATTTTTTGGGTTCCTCAGCCCATTTTTGGGTTCCTCAGCCCATTTTTGGGTTCCTCAGCCCATTTTTGGGTTCCTCAGCCCATTTTTGGGTCCCTGAATCCATAATCCTAACACTAACCTTAACCTTAACCTAACCCTAACGAAATCCTAACATTAAACCAAACCCTAATCCGAACCCTAAGCCTAACCCTAACCCTAACTCAACCCTAACCCTAACACTATCCCTCACCCAATCCTAACCCTAACCAAAACCCAACCCTTACCCTAACCCTAACCCTTACCCAACCATATACCTAACTCCAAACCTGTCCCTAACCCTAACCCAACTCTAACCCTAACCCTAACACTAACTCTAACCCTAATCATAGAATCTTCCAGTTCGAAAAGACCTTTGAGATCATCGCGTCCAACCACACCCATCATCCCCTAAACCATGTCCCTCCCTTCCTCAGCCGATTTTTGGGTTCCTCAATGAATTCTCACGTTCCTCAAACCATTTTTGGTTTCCTCAGCCCATTTTTGGGTCTTTCAATACGTTTTTTGGTTCCTCAGTACATTTTTTGATTCCTCAATCCATTTTTGGCTTCCTCAAACCATTTTTGTGTTCCTCGACCCTTTTTTGGGTCTCTCAGTTTATTTTTGGTTTCGTCAATCCATTTTTGTGTTACTCAGCCCATTTTTGGGTTCCTCAATCCATTTTTGGATCCCTGAATCCATAACCCTAATGCTAACCCTAACCCTAACCTTAACCATAACCCAACACTAACCAAACCCTAACCTTAACCCAAACCCTAACCCAAACCCTAAGCCTTACCTCAAGTCTAACCCTAAACACAACTCTAACCCCAACCCTAACCCCAACCCAAACACAACCCTAACCTTAACCCTAACCCAAACCTAATGCTAACCCCAAACGTAACCCTTACCCTATACCTAAACGTAACGCTAAGCCCAACCCTAGCCCAACCCTAACGCTAACCCAACCATATCCTTAACCCCAAACCTATCCCTAACCCAACTCTAACCCTAACCCTAACACTAACTCTAACCCTAATCATAGAATCTTCCAGTTCGAAAAGACCTTTGAGATAATTGCGCCGAACCACAATCATCATCCCCTAAACCATGTCCCTCCCTTCCTCAGCCGATTTTTGGGTTCCTCAATGAATTCTTAGGTTCCTCAGCCCATTTTTGGGTTCCTCAGCCCATTTTTGGGTTTCTCAGCCCATTTTTGGGTTTCTCAGCCCATTTTTGGGTTTCTCAGCCCATTTTTGGGTTTCTCAGCCCATTTTTGGGTTTCTCAGCCCATTTTTGGGTTTCTCAGCCCATTTTTGGATCTTCAATCCATTTTTTGGTCCCTCAATACATTTTTTGGTCCCTTAATCCATTTTTGGTTTCCTCGGCCGATTTTTGGGTTCCTAAGACATTTTTTTAGTCCCTCAGCCCTCTCTTGGGTTTCCTCAGCCCTCTCTTGGGGTCCCTCAGCCCTCTCTTGGGGTCCCTCAGCCCTCTCTTGGGGTCCCTCAGCCCTCTCTTGGGGTCCCTCAGCCCTCTCTTGGGGTCCCTCAGCCCTCTCTTGGGGTCCCTCAATCCCTATTTGCTCTCTCAATCCATATTTCCATTCCTCGGCCCATTTCTGGGTTCCTCGGCCCATTTCTGGGTTCCTCGGCCCATTTCTGGGTTCCTCGGCCCATTTCTGGGTTCCTCGGCCCATTTCTGGGTTCCTCGGCCCATTTCTGGGTTCCTCGGCCCATTTCTGGGTTCCTCGGCCCATTTCTGGGTTCCTCGGCCCATTTCTGGGTTCCTCGGCCCATTTCTGGGTTCCTCGGCCCATTTCTGGGTTCCTCGGCCCATTTCTGGGTTCCTCGGCCCATTTCTGGGTTCCTCGGCCCATTTCTGAGATCCTCAATCCATTTTGGGGTCCCTCAATCCATAATCCTAACACTAACCTTAACCTTAACCTATCCCTAACCAAATCCTAACATTAAACCAAACCCTAATCCAAACCCCAAGCCTAATCCTAACCTTACCTCAACCCTAACCCTACCTCAACCCCAACCCTAACCAAAACCCCAACCCTAAACCTAACCCTAACACTAACTTTAACCCTAACCCTAATTCAACCCTAACCCTAACACTATCCCTAACCCAATCCTAACCCTAACCAAAACCCAACCCTTACCCTAACCAAAACCCTTACCCAACCATATACCTAACCCCAAACCTATCCCTAACCCTAACCCTAACCCAACTCTAACCCTAACACTAACACTAACTCTAACCCTAATCATAGAATCTTCCAGTTCGAAAAGACCTTTGAGATCATCGTGTCCAACCACACCCATCATCCCCTAAACCATGTCCCTCCCTTCCTCAGCCGATTTTTGGGTTCCTCAACCCATTTTTGCTTTCCTCAGCACAATTTTTGTTTCCTCAGCCCATTTTTGGGTCTTTCAATCCGTTTTTTGGTTCCTCAGTACATTTTTTGGTCCTTCAATCCTTTTTCGGATCCCTTAATCCATTTTTGGTTTCCTCGGCTGATTTCTGGGTTTCCAAGCCCACTTTTTAGTCCCTCATCCCATTTTTGGGTTCCTCAGCCTATTTTTGCTTTCCTCAGCCGATTTTTTGTTTCCTCAATCCAATTTTTGGTTTCCTCAGCCCATTTTTGGGTTCGCCAATCTGTTTTTGATTTCCGCGATTCTTTTTTGGGTTCCTCAATCGATTTTTGGGTCCCTCAGCCCATTTTGGATTCTTCAATCAATTTTGGGGTTCCTCAACCCATTTTTGGGTTCTTCAATCCTGTTTTGGGTCCCTCTGCCCATTTTTGGGTTCGTCAATCCATTTTTGCATTCCTCAGCCCATTTTTGGGTTCGTCAATCCATTTTTGCATTCCTCAGCCCATTTTTGGGTCCTCCAATATATTTTTTGGTTTTTCATCCCATTTTTAGATTCGTCAGCACATTTTTGGGTCCCTCAATCCCTATTTGGGGTTCCTCGGCCCGTTTTGGGGTTCCTCGGCCCGTTTTGGGGTTCCTCGGCCCGTTTTCGGGTTCCTCGGCCCGTTTTCGGGTTCCTCGGCCCGTTTTCGGGTTCCTCGGCCCGTTTTCGGGTTCCTCGGCCCGTTTTCGGGTTCCTCAATCCATTTTTTGGGTACCTCAGACAATTTCTGATTTCCTCGATCCGGTTTTGGGTACGTCGGCCCATTTTTGGGTCCGTCGGCCCATTTTTGGGTCCCTCGGCCCATTTTTGGGTCCCTCAATCCATTTTTTAATCTCTCTGTTCATTTTTGGGGCCCTCAGTGTATTTTGGGGCCCTCAGTCTATTTTGGGGCCCTCAGTCTATTTTGGGGCCCTCAGTCTATTTTGGGGCCCTCAGTCTATTTTGGGGCCCTCAGTCTATTTTGGGGGTTCCTCACCCATTTTCAGGTACCTCAATCCGTTTTGGGGTTCCTCAGACCATTTTTTGGTCCATTAGTCCGTTTTTTGATCCCTCAGTCCCTTTATTGGTTTCGTCTGCCCATTTTTGGGTCCCTCAGTCCCTTTATTGGTTTCGTCTGCCCATTTTTGGGTCCCTCAGCCCATTTTTGGGTCCCTCAGCCCATTTTAAAGTTCCTCAGCCCATTTTTGAGATTCTTCAATGCATTTTTGGGTTCCTCAGCCAATTTTTGGGTTCATCAAACTATTTTTGGGTCCCTCAGTCCATTTTTGAGTTCCTCAGCCCATTTTTTGCTTCCAAAACTCATTTTTGGGTCCCTCAGCATAGTTTTGATTCTTCAATCCATTTTTGGGTTCCTCAAACCATTTTTGTGTTACTCAGCCCACTTTTGGGTTCCTCAATCCATTTTTCGATCCCTGAATCCATAACCCTAATGCTAACCCTCATGCTAACCCTCATGCTAACCCTCATGCTAACCCTCATGCTAACCCTCATGCTAACCCTCATGCTAACCCTAAGCCTAACCCTAAGCCTAACCCTAAGCCTAACCCTAAGCCTAACCCTAATGCTAACCCTAAGCCTAACCCTAAGCCTAACCCTAAGCCTAACCCTAAGCCTAACCCTAAGCCTAACCCTAAGCCTAACCCTAAGCCTAACCCTAAGCCTAACCCTAAGCCTAACCCTAAGCCTAACCCTAAGCCTAACCCTAAGCCTAACCCTAAGCCTAACCCTAAGCCTAACCCTAAGCCTAACCCTAAGCCTAACCCTAAGCCTAACCCTAAGCCTAACCCTAAGCCTAACCCTAAGCCTAACCCTAAGCCTATACCTAAACGTAACGCTAAGCCCAACCCTAACCCTAACCCTAACCCTAACCATAGAATCTTCCAGTTCGAAAAGACCTTTGAGATCATTGCGTCGAACCACACCCATCATCCTCAGCCCTTTTTTTTTTTTGGTTTCCTCAGCCCTTTTTTTTTTTTGGTTTCCTCAGCCCTTTTTTTTTTTTGGTTTCCTCAGCCCTTTTTTTTTTTTGGTTTCCTCAGCCCTTTTTTTTTTTTGGTTTCCTCAGCCCTTTTTTTTTTTTGGTTTCCTCAGCCCTTTTTTTTTTTTGGTTTCCTCAGCCCTTTTTTTTTTTTGGTTTCCTCAGCCCTTTTTTTTTTTTGGTTTCCTCAGCCCTTTTTTTTTTTTGGTTTCCTCAGCCCTTTTTTTTTTTTGGTTTCCTCAGCCCTTTTTTTTTTTTGGTTTCCTCAGCCCTTTTTTTTTTTTGGTTTCCTCAGCCCTTTTTTTTTTTTGGTTTCCTCAGCCCTTTTTTTTTTTTGGTTTCCTCAGCCCTTTTTTTTTTTTGGTTTCCTCAGCCCTTTTTTTTTTTTGGTTTCCTCAGCCCTTTTTTTTTTTTGGTTTCCTCAGCCCTTTTTTTTTTTTGGTTTCCTCAGCCCTTTTTTTTTTTTGGTTTCCTCAGCCCTTTTTTTTTTTTGGTTTCCTCAGCCCTTTTTTTTTTTTGGTTTCCTCAGCCCTTTTTTTTTTTTGGTTTCCTCAGCCCTTTTTTTTTTTTGGTTTCCTCAGCCCATTTTTTTTTTTGGTTTCCTCAGCCCATTTTTTTTTTTGGTTTCCTCAGCCCATTTTTTTTTTTGGTTTCCTCAGCCCATTTTTTTTTTTGGTTTCCTCAGCCCATTTTTTTTTTTGGTTTCCTCAGCCCATTTTTTTTTTTGGTTTCCTCAGCCCATTTTTTTTTTTGGTTTCCTCAGCCCATTTTTTTTTTTGGTTTCCTCAGCCCATTTTTTTTTTTGGTTTCCTCAGCCCATTTTTTTTTTTGGTTTCCTCAGCCCATTTTTTTTTTTGGTTTCCTCAGCCCATTTTTTTTTTTGGTTTCCTCAGCCCAATTTTTTTTTTGGTTTCCTCAGCCCATTTTTTTTTTTGGTTTCCTCAGCCCATTTTTTTTTTTGGTTTCCTCAGCCCATTTTTTTTTTTGGTTTCCTCAGCCCATTTTTTTTTTTGGTTTCCTCAGCCCATTTTTTTTTTTGGTTTCCTCAGCCCATTTTTGGGTTTGTCAATCTGGTTTTGGTTTCTGCAATTCTTTTTTGGGTTCCTCAATTGATTTTTGGGTCCCTCAGTCCATTTTGGATACTTCAATAAATTTTGGGTCCCTCAATCCATTTTTGGGTCCCTCGGCTCATTTTTGGGTTCCTCAATCCATTTTTGCGTTCCTCAGCACATTTTGGGCTCCTTTAATATATTTTTGGGTTCCTCAGCCGATTTCTAGATTCCTCAGCACATTTTTAGGTCCCTCAATCCCTATTTGGGTTGCTTCAATCCCTATTTGCTCTCTCAATCCATATTTCCATTCCTCGGACCAATTTTGGGTCCCTCGGACCAATTCTGGGGTGCCTCGGCCCATTTTTTGCTGCCTCGGCCCATTTTTTGCTGCCTCGGCCCATTTTTTGCTGCCTCGGCCCATTTTTTGCTGCCTCGGCCCATTTTTTGCTGCCTCGGCCCATTTTTTGCTGCCTCGGCCCATTTTTTGCTGCCTCGGCCCATTTTTTGCTGCCTCGGCCCATTTTTTGCGTACCTCAATCCTTTTTGGGGTTCCTCGGCCCATTTTTGGTTTCCTCAATCCATTTTTGTGTTACTCAGCCTATTTTTGGGTTCCTCAATCCATTTTTGGATCCCTGAATCCATAACCCTAATGCTAACCCTAACCTTAACTTTAACCTAACCCTAACCAAATCCTATCCTTAACCCAAACCCTAAACCTAACCCTAGCTTTACCTCAACCCTAACCATAACCACAACACTTACCCCAACCCTAACCCCATCCCTAACCCCAACCGTAAACCCAACCCAAACACAACCCTAACCCAAAACTAATGCCAACCCCAAACCTACCGTATCCCCAACCCCAAACCTACCGTATCCCCAACCCCAAACCTACCGTATCCCCAACCCCAAACCTACCGTATCCCCAACCCCAAACCTACCGTATCCCCAACCCCAAACCTATCTCCAACCCTAACCCAACTCTAACCCTTACCCTAACACTAACTCTTAACCTAACCCTATCCCCAAACCTTCCCCAGATGATTTTTAGGTTCCTCAAGCCATTTTGGGGTTCCTCAGCCCATTTTGGGGTTCAGGAGACAATTTTTGTGCCCCTGTGCCCATTTTTTAATCCCTCAGCCCATTTTTTAATCCCTCAATCCCTTCTTCGGTCTCTCAATCCATTTTGGGGTTCAGGAGACAATTTTTGGGGTTCAGGAGACAATTTTTGGGGTTCAGGAGACAATTTTTGGGGTTCAGGAGACAATTTTTGGGGTTCAGGAGACAATTTTTGGGGTTCAGGAGACAATTTTTGGGGTTCAGGAGACAATTTTTGGGGTTCAGGAGACAATTTTTGGGGTTCAGGAGACAATTTTTGGGGTTCAGGAGACAATTTTTGGGGCCCTCAATCCATTTTTGGTTTCGTCGGCCGATTTTTGGGGCCCTCAATCCATTTTTGGTTTCGTCGGCCGATTTTTGGGGCCCTCAATCCATTTTTGGTTTCGTCGGCCGATTTTTGGGGCCCTCAATCCATTTTTGGTTTCGTCGGCCGATTTTTGGGGCCCTCAATCCATTTTTGGTTTCGTCGGCCGATTTTTGGGGCCCTCAATCCATTTTTGGTTTCGTCGGCCGATTTTTGGGGCCCTCAATCCATTTTTGGTTTCGTCGGCCGATTTTTGGGGCCCTCAATCCATTTTTGGTTTCGTCGGCCGATTTTTGGGGCCCTGTGCCCATTTTTTGGGCCCCTGTGCCCATTTTTTGGGCCCCTGTGCCCATTTTTTGGGCCCCTGTGCCCATTTTTAATCCCTCAATCCCTTCTTGGGTCTCTCAATCCATTTTTGGTTTCGTCGGCCCATTTTTTGGGGGGCCCTCGGCCCATTTTTTGGGGGGCCCTCGGCCCATTTTTTGGGGTTCAGGAGACAATTTTTGTGCCCCTGTGCCCATTTTTTAATCCCTCAGCCCCTTCTTGGGTCTCTCAATCCATTTTTGGTTTCGTCGGCCGATTTTTGGGGGCCCTCAATCCATTTTTTGTTTCGTCGGCCGATTTTTGGGGGCCTCAATCCCTTTTTGGGGGCCCTCAATCCCTTTTTGGGGGCCCTCAATCCCTTTTTGGGGGCCCTCAATCCCTTTTTGGGGGCCCTCAATCCCTTTTTGGGGGCCCTCAATCCCTTTTTGGGGGCCCTCAGCCCATTTTAGGGGGCCCTCAGCCCATTTTAGGGTTCCTCAGCCCATTTTAGGGTTCCTCAGCCCATTTTAGGGTTCCTCAGCCCATTTTAGGGTTCCTCAGCCCATTTTAGGGTTCCTAAACTCATTCTTGGGTCCCTCAGCCCATTTCCCCATTGTGGGAAATCAATCCCTTTGTCTCTCTTGCTACTGCCCAACTCACGTCAAATACTCTTCCCATTCCAAAGGCAGCAATGCATAGCCCCTAAAAAAACAAAGGTAGCAATGCACAGCACCTACAAAACCAAAGGTAAAAGCTCAACTGACTTGCTAGATAGCACTTTGCTCTTGGACACCCACCTTGCCAACAATCTCCTTACCTTCTCAGACCTCTCGTAGGCATGAAGCTTCACCTGTCTGAGGTTGAGTGCAGCACCTGCAATTAAACAAAGCAAAAGACACATGTTCAGATAGTACCCAAAAGCACAAGTTACCCACAGTGATTCTCCATCTCCTGGTCCTTTACTTTGACCGCTTACCCTCTTGGCCTCCATCACCTCAAGCTGCCATGTTGAGACTTACACATCACGTGTAATACACAAAGAGCAAGGGATGCTCATAGCTTCGCAGGCAATGCAACTCCTGAGCAAACTGCTCCTTCAGCCCACTCATCATTGCTGTCCTTGCTTGATTCAGCTCTGGTGTCAATATTTCATTTTGCTTCACACCTTCAAAATGAAAATCTCAACCCATAAGCTACCCATATGGCAACCAGTCACATCTTCCTACTGACACCATGGGCTAAGTCACCTTCTTATTGCTTCCCTCTCCTGTATCGTCAGCCTTTGGTGTCTGGCTCAGCTCTCTGCATCTGAAAACAATATTGATTAGGTTAACCAGATGGTGATCAATAACAACAATTCCTATGACCTTGCTCCCATTTAGAAATCCATCCAGAGTCCAACTACAGCCAGCCAGGAAAAAAAGGGCCATATTTAAGCCCCACACATACAAGCCTTAACACGTATGAGATTCAATCTTCTTCCTGCCACTCAGCAACCCCTCCTACATGGCTCAAATCATCGCCATAGAATACTGTTGAAATGACTACGCACACAACCTGCCAGGGATAATCAATCCGAGATGGCTGCGCAACCTTTGCCTAAACAGCCTGGATGTATCAACATATTGACTATGTACTCTTACTGCTCTTCCATCCTGATTCTACATCACCAGGCAGAGCAGCTCGAGGTCACACACACAGAGACAAACACTGGACAGAATGCTACGATTAATACAACTCAAATGATGAGAGAAAATTCTCAGTGATAAGAATGACTCCCAGACTAGAGACATGGTCCAGCAAGAAGATCTGCAGGGTGAGGTGAGCAGGTTCTGTGGCAAGGCCACAAAGAGAAAAGGGTAATGCCTTGTTAACAAGAAACTATCAAAACTGAGATGACGTAGGCACAAGAAGCCTGACTTCAAGCCCTAAAACTGAGATAACGCAGGGAAGAAATTCCTGTCCATGAAGACTAAAGACTGGAGAGTAGAGCTGCTGGCATGGACCACCACTGTGCCTCAAGAGATGACCAACCATAAAAATTTAAGACGTGAGACTGATCTGTGCTTTAAGCCCATGATGCAAGAGAAGAAGCTCAAGTGGCTCTGTGCCACTGAGGCATCTGAGACCCTAGGGATGTTACTCAAGGAATGTGCAGTACTTCTTGAGCATAAAGACAATATCAAGGCCCAAGAAAGCTCTAAGACACAGGAGACAGACAGACCGACCGCACAGTGACAGACACAGGCTGAAACTGGTCTGCCCAGCATGTGCTAGCATTGTGTCAAGGAGTATCCTCTTCCCTATATCTTCCCCAAGGGGACTCTTCCTGCACATCCCTCTCCCCTATGCTGTCTTTAAAACCTCTCTCTGCCATCCCCAACCTTCTCTCCTTCACAAAGCCCCACACCATCCCCAGTTCCTAAACTTGGCTCTCAAAGAACCAGAGACCTAAAGTCATCCTCAACAGACTGATGAGCCCACCTCCCATTCCTCAACCATCCTGCAGTCCCAAAACATTAAAAAAATCCTCCTCTATTCATGGGCTGTCAAAGAGCCCTTCCCTATGTTCTACCAGCCCCTCTTAATTTCTGTCATCCCACAGACTCCAGAACCTGCTACAGGCTGGCAAAGTAAACAAATTTCAGATTACTTTAACCTAGAAGACACCTATTACAAATTGTAAAGCCTTTAGGAACGGCAATGGGCTATCCCATAGCCAGAAAATCTGGGCAAAAAAAAAAAGCATCTAGAATAAAATAAATAAAAATGGAAGCTATGAAAATACCTTGCCACCTCTAAACATCCAAAACAAAATTACTGACCTGAAAACAAACATGCACTACCTGCAGACAGTAAATATACTTAATACATACGCTGCTTAGCCTTGACTCACCACAAAGCTCTTACCCCCAACAGACACCTCTGCCTCTCTAAAATTAAAGAAAAAAACAACCAAACAAACAGATAGCTTAGCCTGCTCAAAAAGTTGCAGTGAACTGAAAGAACAGCAGAACACTAATCTCAAGGGAGACCAGAAGCTGAATGAGCTCCTGATGAAAGGCATGTGGCTTATAAACCCCTGGGCCTTCCCACCCATCACCTGGGAATGGGGTGGGGCAAACCCCTAAAAAAGGATAAATAGGAGCAGTTCTAAGTTATTAAATCTGCCTTATATTTGCATCAAGAAAAGCACTGAATGGAGAAGTGGACCTTTACCAGAGATAGTGGTATGTGTTTTTCTATTACAATTTTCTCTATTGTCATAGTTTAGCTCTGACCTGCTAATTTTAGTAGCTAAAGCTGTGCAGCTGGGCTCCCAAGTTCACTTTGCCCCACCCCAAGGTGAAGCAAAAATGTAAATAAGAGGAAAAAGGCTTGCAGTGTGAAAACTAAAACTTTAATGAAATTATGAAAATAATAGTGCTAACGATTAAAATAATTAGACAGTATTGAAATATGTATAAATATCTGAGATTGCACTACTACTCTCACCCTTGATGACCATATATCACCACAAATGCTGTAGAGCAGACACGGGGGAATGGGTCCATGAGAACTGGAAGAGGTGAAACAAGAGAGGGAGGAGTACAAATCCACATTAGTGGACGATGAGGCTCGAGTGGCACAATGCCAGGATAAACTAGATTTGCCGTAAACCCAAATACCTTTTACAAAGAATGATGCAAATATTCAGAAACTAGTCCTGTGTTGCGATCCTAAGATTGGGATGGTGATATCTGGGACTCTAGTGGAGACGAATGTCCTTTAGACCCAGACCCTCTCCCCGAGAATCAGGGAAAAGCTCACCTCTAACCTCCAGTTAAAATGGAAGAGACAGAAGAGCCCAATAATACCTGTTCTGTAACCACCTGTACCCTGCCATGTCGTGCTTTGGAACTAGCCAAGATCCAAGAGGAATATTCGTGGTAGCCCTCAGAATCGGAAGTAAAATATTTATGGTGAGTATCTTTGACAGGAGGGGACTGAGTTCTGTTAAATTCAGCTGAAGCAGCAGGGGCCTATGGTCCTTGAGTCCTTTTAGCCCCAATGTCAGATGACTGGGTTCTCTCTGTAACTGTACAAGGAGCACAATGGGCTTCGGGATAAAACCCATAAGAAAAAGGGGAACCTTTGGCACTTAAAACTGCTGCATATATTCAGGCCATTTACGATGCAGGGAGAGTAGCAGAATCTCCCACTATGGCTCCTGTGCACCCTGACCGATTCACCCCATTGCTTTGAGGATTACCAGCTCGTCTAAAAACATTCGTAGCCTCCGTTTGAGACAAGTTAAGGACCGGATGAGCCCAGATGGGTGGACTCTATACCTGGACACAGTCTAAGATATGATCAGTTACGGGAGACACATGGGGTGGACTTTACAAGACCGAAGCCCTAGAGACCCTGTTAACTCTAAGAGCAGTAAAAGGGTCTATTTTGTTTGAAGTTGTGAATGGATGAAAAAGGATCAAAGTGCAGGAAGAAGGATCCCTAACAGACCTACCTTTCATTCCAAATGAAATGAGTTGTGGAAAAGGGCGCTAGAATTGGGAATCTGAAAAAAACCCTGTCATGTGGGGTATCAATACCAAATTCACAACAATTAGTGGAATTAGTGAGCCGAAAGGAAAGGTTTGGTCCCCTTTCCCTAAGTTCTCCACTGCCAGTACCAACTGAACGAGATCTCAACTGGCTCAAAGAAGCTATGTCAAAAAACGAGAGACCCCGGGAACGGTGTTGAGCCACACTTGCACCCAGCTAATGAATATCTGATGGCTTCCTGATCACATTTCACCTACTATTGTTTTACTACTCAGCAAGCGACAACTGTGTTTAGAATTTTTAATAGACACTGGGGCCCAGATGTCCACCCATGCTGCAGCTTTATTAGAATTAAACCAGGAAATCCAATGATTAAATTTTCTGCAATAGAGGGTGGAAAAAAGGATTGCCCCACTGTGGTTACTAAAATAACACTCCCAGGAGGTGTGCGAGCTCTTGTGGCACAATTTTTAGTCTTGGACTTAACCAAAATGAATATTAGAATCATAGATTCATCCGGGGTAGTGCGAGACTAGGTGAAGGAGGAAGGAATTTGATGGATGCTCTGTACCCCCACAAGCAAATAGGTTGGTGGAATGAACTAATGGTCTGATGAAATGGCACGCAAAAATCAGGCAGGCCATTGGGGCAAATTGCCTTCCGTCAACAATGTATGTATTCAACAACAGATGGATGGCAGGAGGCAGTCCAGAAATGAAAGATTTTGTATCAGCTGCCAATGCCATTAGTCCCCAATTATGAATAGTCCTGGGACAGTATCCAACGCCTTTCCATATGAAACAGCCAGTATTAGTGAATCTCCCTCATGTACGGAAGGTACGAATGAGTATAAAATTCCCAAAGAATAAATATGTGTGGGAGGCACAAGGCCAATCTGGAAAGACCCATTGAATCCTTACCTGATGGATCTTTCTCTCTTTTTAATTGAAGTGAGAACGTTGAGACAAAACAAGCTGAATAACAGCATGTTTTTTCCCACAGAAATGAAACAGCAGAAGAATAAGAACACAGAATTGCTCCTCGACTGAGCTACTGGATTTTACGGAGTTGGACTGTTTTCCAGCCCAATTGCTCTTTGTTAGAATAATAGCATTTTTAGCTTTAATAATTATTTGGCAATGGCATTTGTAAGACCAAATGTTATTATGCCACAGTCATTTTGATTGTGATCATTCTACTGTGTTGGTTATTATTGTTGAAGTTTAGATTGGGGTTTAGATATTGTTATCGTTAAAGAGTGTGAAGTAATGATGTCTTTAGAAATTTTGGGGTTGATAAGTTTATGCGAAGGAACCACTGTCCCCTTAACAAGTTGGAATGGAGAAAATGAATTTGTGGTTTTAGGAGAACTGGTAGCCTATTTTTATAATCTCACCAATTTTGGCCATGTGGAGGCCCGTTTGGATTAGAAAACTGGCCATGTACTGTGGTTCCTCTTTCCCCCAAGGTATTAGTGAGCTGTTACAGTCCAGTAAACCTAAAAAACCTGACCTATTGGGACAATTATACCAATCCAAAGTGGCCAATTAAATATTCTGCATGGAGCATATACTGTAGGAAGAGCAAAGAAAAAGATGGTGGTTTTGTTGGGACCGGTCACTGTAATTTTACTTACTGAATTAGAAACCTGACTTATAAGAATACACGTTATCTGTTTGTCAATTTTTGGGAATGAACAGATGATAACGGACCCATCTACTTTACACACTCATGTTCCAATAAGGATTTAAGTGGCACAAGAAAAG
Source organism: Dromococcyx pavoninus (assembly GCA_033558185.1). NCBI lineage: Eukaryota > Metazoa > Chordata > Aves > Cuculiformes > Neomorphidae > Dromococcyx > Dromococcyx pavoninus. The sequence goes on from JAUMJL010000554.1 coordinate 224,210, forward strand.
TGGGTGGCCATGACTATGGAAACAGAGTCCCCACCACTTGTGATTCAATTGAAGGGGTAGAAGCACGGCTATGCAACAGCTCAGATCCGTTCAATGGGATCCATTACAGAAATTCTCCGATCAAGCAGAGGAACTCTTATTGGATTAATGCTCAGGATAATACCAAGTGTTTCCCTGCTAAAACATGATAACTTTGTTCAAGCACATTATTAGACAAAGGGACACGAGCTCTAGGAAGTCATTATTGGATATGTGATTCAGCTGCTTATAAATTACTACCATCAAACTGGACGAGAACATGTTACATAGGAGTTATTTGTTCCTTATTTTTCTTACTTCCAGAAGAGAGGGATAATGAAGTGAGTGATGATTTAAAATAAACTAGGCAGTTCATTAGTCCCCATCTAACACAGGGAGGTGGTAGTCAACAATGGGGAAAAGATGAATGGACACCTCAGTGAATCATTGAATATTACGGCCCTGCCACCTGGAACCTCTATGAGCTCATCTATGGCACTCACGAACCAATTTATAACTTAAATTGTATTATCCAATTGCAGGCTGTTTTCGAGTACTCCTATTGAAGAAACACTCAGGGAATTTAACAGAAGAGTTAATTTTTACATGACAATGAAAATAAATAGGAGAAGATAGGCACAGGGAAGCTGGGCATTTTCAGATCCATAATTCAGTAGTTAAGGTGAACTTTATTAGTCTAAGTTATTTTTGGATCTGGCCCTAGCTCATTGAGAAAATGTTTACCCACAGCTGAAATGCATCAGAGATGTCTACTTTAACTAAAAGTCAATAAGTCCCACATATGGAGCCCTCTCTAGAGCTCCTATGTCACCCATTGTCACCCATATGGAGCCCCCATAGAGCCTCTGTCCCGCTCATTGTTCCCCCTGCAGAACTCCCTATATAGCCCATTTCGTTCCCTGTGACCCCCTTATGGAGCCCCCTGTGGAGCCTCTATTGCGCCGCCTATGTCCCCACTTTGTAGCCCCCTAGCGAGCTCCTATTGCGCCCCATAATTCCCTCATATGGAGCCCCCCTCTAAAGCCCCTGTCACAGCCAGGGTGGCACCTAAGGAGCCCCTTATAGAGAGTCTCTCAAGCACTCTGTGACCAAAAGTGGGGACTTAGGGTGCGCAATACAAGTTGTATAGGGGGCTCCGTAAGGGGTTAACAAGGCATGATAAGAGATCTCTGCGCACAGTCACACGCCCGGCACTGCTCAGCACCAGTAACTGAAACGGCTGTGGTGGGAAGCCCGCACCCGTGGCTTTGGAGGGGGCCTCGCCCTCCCCGCCCCTGTCGGCGCCGTCGCCGTCGCCCCTGTGCTACACCCGGGCTGTAGTACCAAATTCTGGTCACATGGTGGCAGCACCGAGCCTCCGCACTATTTATGCTAATTTTACTGGTTTTGCGTGCTGGACAACAAAAAGCGAATGACTTGACTATAGCAGCAACAAACACAGCAGTGCTCACAGAACGCTGGGCTGCGGCACCGCACTCCGGTCAGCCGGTGGCAGCAGAGAGCTGGGCTGCCGCGCCCTCTTACACATGCACCGACCTCAGACTGCAGTATTGCATTCTGGTCACCCGAGGGCAGCAGAGAGCCGGCATGTCGTGCTACGCTGTGCACGCGTGGCATTCAGGCTGCAGCACCGCATTTTGGTCACTGAGTGTCAGCACGGACCAGAGGGGCGCCAGCATTACACTGAAGTTCTGTCACCAGGAGGCAGCACTAGGCTGCTGGAACGGGACGGAAGGACGCACTTATTTTTTTTGCCATTTTAACCATTTTTTTCCATGCTGGACAACAAAAAAAAGTCGCTGAATTGCCCATAGCAGGAGCAAACGCAGCACTGCTCACAGAACCCTAACCTCACTGCTGGGCTTTTTGAGACACAGAATTGCAGACCGTACCTTCAGTTAGAATGACCCTGACCAAGATGTTGGTACTTTTGTCCAATTCCATTTAACACGGACACTCCCCGACTCATGAACATCCCTAGATCAAATGGTACTGCTGTAATATTCACCTGAAAACTGGAGACTCTGCTCTTAAGGAATAAGGTTACATTTTCAGATCTGTTTAGATCCAGTAAATTGCACTTAACCAAGCAACTGCTCTCCCAGCAAAAGCTAAAAGACAGAGGTTGCATTTCTCCTTCTCCTCAGTGCTTCCAAGAACACATTCTCTGTACCACAGAAGCTGTCCTGATGAGAAGCACTTCCCTTTTGAAATACATTAAGACTAAAAAGACCCGAGAAAAACCACTGAATTAAAATCCAACGGAAGTGATTTTTGTAGTGGCATACATACCGACAGCAAAAATATTTCCCTGCTGAACAACCACACACTACCATGATCCTCTAGCATGCAGGCCAGTCTCTTAAAAGTCAATTGACTACTAATATAGTAAAGCAGGCTGTTAAATTGGAGCCTGCATTTCGTTTTAAACATCACAAAAGTAAAACACATACAGCAAACGGCGAGCGATCTAAAGGCAATTCTGGTTTACATAGGGTTCCTCCAGTTTCCCTGTGGTTGGGCAAAAGAGGCCAAAGGGTCTCCAGACACCAAGGCGGTGCACCCGATCACTTGGGAAAGGTGGTAACAACATGACCTTGAGAGGGTCTGGGCCAGACCACATATCAGGCTGGGCATAGGCAGATGAAGGAGGTGAATCGCTTCCCACACAGGTCAAAATAAAGGACCTGTAGGAGGGCATGGTGTAGGAGGTGAGGCTGTGTGACAGAAAAACACAACTCGCTAACTGCAAGCCTGCATACTTACTGTGTGCTGCTTCATTTATTAGCAAGAACAATTTTTTTTTCTTCAAATAAAAAGCAACACTCCTTTACACAGATTCAGCTGGTGAAGTACATTTCATCCAAATATCGTTGTCTTGCTCTGGTGTACACACTAGCTTAACAGAAGCACTGCATTACAATGGCAAGCTTGGTACCTGTTCCGTTACCTGAGCCAGGTTTCACATAGTTTTCTTCCCTCCTTTTCCTAGAAAGCAGGATTCAGTTTGGAAAGTAGTAACACAGCTTTCCTCGGCTTCAAAAGCTGATGAGCGGCAGGGCCTGCATGCAGCCGTTGGGACTGGCTGGGCCTGTCAGCGATTGGCTGGTATCAGCCTATCAGCTCCGGGAGGGCAGCGGGATCGCAGTGTGGATGGGAATGCGGGACAGTGGTGGCCGTGTGCCCTGTGCTCCCCGCACCTCTCACAGCCACCCCTGTCCCCAGCCGCCTTCATTGCAGCAGTAGGTGCTCACACCACCGCTCCCCCCAACTCTCTCTCCGCACACCTCGCCCCAGCCTTTGCTGCTCAACAGGTTGGAGACAAGGGGGAGCTGCCCAGGAGATGCCATCCCAGACGGGCCCCTCTCCCTTTTCCACCCTCCTGAAGGTCCAGGGCCAGGGGGAGCCGGGACTGAGGGAGTTGGGGGGCAGAGACCCCAAGAGTGCTGTTCTGTTGTTAGTGCTCGGCTTAGACATTAGGAAAAATTTCTTCACTGAAAGAGTGATCAGGCACTGGCAGAGGCTGCCCAAGGATGTGGTTGAGTCACCATCCCTGGAGACGTTCAAAACACGGGTAGATGAAGCGCCTAGGGATATGGTTTGGTAGTGGACAGGTACGGATGGACTCGATGATCTCAGATGTCTTCCAACCAAGCAATTCTATGATTTCATGATTCTTTCTTCACTCCCAGTGAGGTCCCGGTGCAGATGTTCCTCTCAGCCTGTTGCTGTGATGGCCAAAGCCGCAAAGAAGCCAGTTTTGCCCATGCGTGAATCACAAGACTTATGGAGGGAACCCCGGAGAATGAGTTTCTGTGTGCAGTGTCATATCTGCTGCATCAGCTGAGAGAAAGCAGCGGTGCAGTGGAAAGGGCTTCAGTGCTGTCAGGCTCGTTTGAGCACTCCATCCTTGATTGTTGTATTTAGTTCATGGTGCTGTTGTGCTTGCCAACCTCAGGTATGTGCATGTACGTGGTGTGGAGGTAGAACAGGCAGCCCAGGGGTCCTTTCCACAATCCCATCTTACCTGCACAAAGGTTTGGCAGGAGCTGACAAGAGTTTAACTGAAAAAAAAAGAACAACTGCTCTGTCCCAGCTGCCAGTGATGCTTGCGGCCTTTCCCTTCCCTGTTCCAATAGCAAATGCCTACAATCAGATTTCCAGAGTCCCACAGACGCATGGTTATTGGCTCCAACAAAGCAGCACTAATTAGGACAGCTATCCAACCTGATCTTTGCATGCTAGGACTCCAAGAGCCCTTTACCAGCCTATTGCATTCCCAGGTCTGTTCCCTGGACAAGTCTCCACTGCTGGAGAACAAGAGCCACCTCTAGCACACAGGAGCAGACATACCATCAAAACCAAGCATGTGAAGCAGTGGAGTTTTTGATTTGGGTTCATTGGATTCGCTTCTACACGCAGGAGAAAAGGCAGACACTCTGTGTGCCGATCGAACGGACTTCAAAACAGGAGGAGAGATGCTGTGCTTTTATGCATTTTGTAAACTCTATAGTAGAGAAAACATAACAATTTTAAACAGTTCACTACAACTAAGTAAGCATGCATTTACAAACAGCATTCTTTGCATTAAGAACCATTTCATTCACAGAATTATTTCTGTCTGTACACTCAAACATCCATAAATTAATATAATTTAAAATGCCATATTTATTTAGAGTCCAATTATGACCACAGTTACACAAGCAGAGTGTCACAGTAATAATATTACCACCTACATTTAATACCAGGATACTCTGAATGGCAATATAGAGAAAAACAAGTATGTCTTTATTTAATAATCTCCTATTCAAAGATGACTAATAATAAGCCTGTAACTTGCAGTTTGGGATCTACCTGTAATTACGATACTGTCAGTTAAATTACAGGTTCTAAACTGTAACAGCCCTGAAAAATCACAATTTTAATGTGACTGTAATGTAAGATGATGTATGGTTCAAGTGATTACCTCAGGATTTGTCTACAATTACAGCAAGCTGCCCAGTTTGAGACTGTCACTGTACACAGGCATGTTTTTTTGGTATGGCTTTTTCCTTCTCTACAAAATGGCTTGTCAATAGTTTTTAAATGTGCCTGTAATTCAGCACCAAAGCAGGTTACGGGGAACACCTCCAAAATTTTCAGTACTGATATTACTATACGTCACATATCGTTATTTTCAAGATTCATCGCTGTAAAACACAAAATACACAACTATTTAAAAAGCAACAGACTAAACATATTAGTTCATTTCCTCTAAAAATGCAGCATGTATAAACTATGAACGTCAATGTGATGATTCACACTGCAAGTGCCATTTACATTTCTTTTTCATTCGTGTCATGAGATTAGGAAAATCGCCTGTTACTACCAAAAAAAAAAAGGCACCAAAAGATAGCACTCAGCCTACAGGGAAATGTGCTACAATGCACATGACGAACTCGAAACTTTGACAGCACAGACCTGTGCTTCTCTATTTTGTACTTTTTTTTTTCTGTTTCCAGATGCCTGGCATTCCCTATTAAACTATGCATAAGTGCCTGAGATGATGGGTGAAAACAGAATTTTTCTTTTGAAGAATGCTGATTTCCAGCTGAGGGGAAAGGTAGGGTAAGAAAAGAGGAAAACGTAGCATTCTTTTATTTGTTTTGAACAACTGTCATCAGAAGTTAAACCTAACTGGTTGCATTCCTTGTTCATATTTATGAGCTTTTTTTGGCAGAGATGGTGCTGTACAGTGATAAGGGTTGGAAGAAATTATTCATTCTGCATTTAGGCTAGAGATAATGTGGAAATAGGAGAAGTTTCCATAGGTCAAAAATGCCTCTTCTCCCCTGTCCTCTTTTGAGATGTTTCTCCGATATTTCAGCCATCCGATCAGCTGCATTGGAGACACACTTCTATCAAGTGCTTCTAGGACTGTTCTCATTGTTTACTGTTTCTGACACCCGCTTACCTTGATAAAGATGTATCTGTTGCCTCTGGTATCTTCAGCCTTGTCGATTCTCCCCCCTCTTTTGTGTGCACGTGGAAAATAGATCTCTATATTCTGCTAAAAATAGTTCCCTTATTTTATAAAAGATATATAGGATAGACACGCAACCCTTGCTTAAACAACCGTTATTTTTTTGTACAGTGACCATACTTTAGTGCCTTTATAGGTGAATTTCAGTCAGTATTTCCCTTTCAATTACTTACTACCAAAAGGCTTTTTGTTTGGGGTTTTTTTTTTTTTGCTCAGACAGAATCTGTATTGCAGCAGAGAGTTAAAAAGAAAGCAAGCCTCTTACCATTGTCTGTCGTCATTATCTATATGGCCCGTATTCACAGAATATTAAACATCTCAGCACACCAGTACAGACTGTGGGAACAGTCTCCCATGTTATTTATCTTATAGGAAAATGCCTTTGAGACACATTTACAGCAAGTCCCTATATGATGACTCCCTTGAGTAAGTGTGTGTTTTTCCACAAAGTTTCTCTGAATTGCTGAGGCCAGAGTGTTTAGTAGTTAAATATACTTCCATATTAGCTCCTCTCCATCTCTGAACATGCAACCCCAAATTGGATATCACTGTGACAGATTATAAAACCAAGTGTCACCACGTTAGACTTGTCCTCCCCTCTTCCTTTTGGATTGTCAGTAAAACATAGCAACCCTACTGAGCACTGCCACTCATGCTTGGTGGCTTTGGAGAAGCCTCCCTGTCTGTCCTGTGTGGAGCAAATTAAAAAGCATGCAATATGACAGACCCAAGCATCCAAAAGAAAAGTGAAGACTGCTCAAAGTCTTACAGATAGTATCAAAATAATGATTCAAAAAGCATTATTGGTGGGACACATGGATCAGGCCCTGTAGATGAAAAAGCTAGTGGATTTACACAAATTCTTTCAGTAAATGTTCAGCTCCATCTGCCGGTAAGCAATACTCCTAAACGAACAGTCTGAGACAAAAAAACTCTCTTACGATAGCATTTTTCATTCTGATCACTGGAAAGTTTGTGCTGAGTGTTGAAGACAAAAACAAAGCCTTCATTGAGAAAAAACGGAGAGTGCCTCATTCAAGAGAAGGAGAAAAGGAATCAGGAAGATAACATGACATTTCTCAGACATGCAAATCTCACTGAATAGCAGTGCAAGAGCACTTTTCTGAAATAGTATCTGTAGTAAATTGCCTGCACACAGTCTATTCAGAGATGTCTTTGCTCTGCCAATTTAAAGTAGCTATTCTCTCAGTAGTTTAAGAGTAAATACACAATTGTGACGCATCTAGAGATCACTGACTGCATTCAAGTGCCTATCATACATAAACATTCGAGTTCAGCAAGGCACTCTCAGGCACATTAATTTTTTAGTTCTGAAAGGTCAGTAATGACAGCTTCATTTCACTGTTATGCGCTGACGCTGAGGATTTTTCCGTGCAAAGCTCTAGTGTTGTCTGAGACAGCGGCACAAAACTAGCCCTCCCAGCTGTAGTAGTAAGTCTTAAATCAATGACCTCCACCTGCTCAAACCCAGCTGTGACATGGCCCTCAAATGACAGAATCCACCTCAAAAAATTCACTAGACCAACACCCTAAACTGTCTCAACTTCAATGGAAAATGCAAACTCTTTATCCACGGGTCACTCTTACAGTTCTCAATAATTTCAGTTACATCTCAAAGCAATTACAACAGGTGGGTTTAGCATAGCAAAACAAATACACTTCAAAAATTCACTTAGGATTCAGTGAGCCTGAGGCAAAGGGATCAGATCAGGGTAAGAAGAATGTGTCTTAGGCAGTTTTTTTCAATTCCCCAGCCTCCAGGCACAAGAGTATCTGAAGGTCTTTGCTTAAACTTCCACTGCATTTTTTAAGTCTTTAAATGGCCTGCTGCATTCTGAAGTACTACAGCTAAAGTCAAGGATTCTTGACACATTATTGCCAAGTGCATTGAGAAAGATGTTTCTTTCTGTACAAATGCGTGCATATGTTTTCCCGTGTTGTTTTCAGTAGGATGTCTCTTCTACGTGAAGGGGCTGCGTACGATGCAGTTAAGCATCTTTGAATAACTGCAGTTTGTACCTAAAATTACTAACTTGCACGCATCAACAAGCGAAAGAAATGGACAATTTGAATGACCGGAGAGAAGTGGGCCAGCTATCACATGACACCAGTAAGGCTCACTGTCATTAGAAAATATGGATTGAGGGCAGACAGTGACTATTGCAAAGTTTCATTTTAAATATTGTCTTGCTAGATATGCCAGTGAATAAAAGGTCATTCGAATTTCAACTTCAAATCCAATCAATTAATCCCTTCAGGCCAGTTAAATGATTGCAAGTGAGAAACATGAATAAGACTTTGTATTGTGTAGAAAAACGCTACAGCATAGCTGCCATAAATCTGAACTACTTACATTCATAGATACATAATTGAACTCTACGTGTGTTTGTCCTTAGGATCATAGGAAAATTCAAGTTGAAAGAGACACAGGGAGGTCTCTAGGCTCCCACTCAAAAGAGGGTCAGGAATAAGGTCAGACCAAGTTACTCAGAACTTGTGAAAAGGACTTCAAGAAAGCAACCTCTAAACAAAAATCAAGGGGCAAAATATCTCTTCCTCCTTGATTCCACCATCACCTTCATGAATTCATTTGGTTCAAATTATACAAAATGCCTTGTAAAGGAAGTCATATGTATTAATAGGAGAAGAGAGTTAACATCTGGGAAAAAAAATAGAAATACAGCTTGCTATTATTCATGACATTCATTAAAATAATCCAATGTTCACAAATTTTAAAAGTGATCTTTTGTCTCTCAGTGTCTTGATGACAGAAGTAATGCTTAATAAGTTTTTTCATTTAATAAATGCTTTAGAGAACAATGTGAAAGTATAATAGAAAATTAAAGATGTATTTTTGTGAAAACTGTTGCTTTAAAGAACAGCCCTTTGAGGAAATAATCTGAATTCTGCTGTTTCAATCTGATGTACTATAGTAGCATGTCTTGGAAATGGTAAGTGGTGTGAGAACCTGCCTACTTTTGACAAGCATCTCAAAGACCGCAGTTTCAGAGCACGAATGAGATAGACCACACTGCTCTTTTCATTGCAAATTACGTCAAAAGTCAACAAAAGAGATGCATTTAACTTGTACATAGCTCAGAATAAAACGATCAGCATGTTCCTTTAATCCCAAATCATGGATTAAATTTAAACAAACTAGGAGGCTTTTTCAGGAGGTCAGCTTGACTATCATACCAGATCAGCTTTGGCAGACAACAAATAGAAGACTAAATCAATTTTTCCAGTCAACTGGCCACCGGTCTACAAAGTATACACTTTGTTAGAAAGTGTGTGTCTTTTAACTAACAGCCACAAGCAACCAGTCAGCTCAGATAGGACAGTATTTAAGAGCATAGAAAAAATACTAATTGTCCTAAATTATAAGGAGCTTACAGTCTATTAATTCGCATAACCGACACAGAATTCCATGATAGTACTAGCACAGCCTCTGGATAAACTTGGCTTGTATGCACAATGGTGACCTGCTTTCACAGTTATTTTTGGCAAGTCAGATCTAATCTATAGTCTGACATTAGTGAACTGACTCGTAGCTTATAACCAAAAAAAATGGGATTTGGTTACAGTTCTGTATAAGAATGCTTTCATTTTTAAAGGCTGGCAAAGACTTTTCTAATATCACCATGTTTATCTAAGACACTGGCCAGATTCTTCCAGGATCCATACTTGCATTATGATAAGGAACGTTCCCAGATTTTATTTCTAGCGCTTACATTGAAAATAGCCTGCAGCACAGTCTGCTACAGCAGAAAAATCAATACTAACTCATGTTCCTGTTTGTCAGTTCCATTCAATAGTCCAGGTGGTATTGCCAGCATTCACCACCAAGGGACAAAGTAATGGAAACACACTCAAGAGTATGGACCTAGAGCCCCTGCAGGACTGCTGTCAGAGGTATTAACAGAGGAAGAGAAGCAATCTGCCTACCGATACACACCTATTGTATCCCTATGTGATTCAGACAGACCTCATGCATATTGCAGCTAACTCCTCTTTCATCAAATAGCCCTCTCATTTGACCACAATGCCACAAACGCATGCTCTTCCCATGCTCTTATTGCCTAGACTTAGAGCTACCACTCAATCGGTTTCTCCAAGCCCAGAAGTCTTACCACACCTTTGTCATAATTCATCTGCCACCTCCTCTAAGTATTGATAGAGATCTTACAGCTGTTTTCTACAATTTAACCTTCCAGACATACAATCCAGCAGCAAGGCTAACTGTCTCCCATAAAGTTAGCTTTTTTAGACCAAAACCATCAGAGCTTTGTGATTATAGCAGCGTTTTAAGAATGCACTTCAACTTAAGCCAAGTTCCAGAGTCCTTCTTCTCCAGAGGAGCATGAGATCTACTGGCTGCAGTTTATATCCAAAGTATTCTAGTTGTTACAAAGGTCAAACACAAAATCCAAAAACCTTTGATGCTACAAAAAGCTCACCCTTGCTATCAGTACACTTTCACGACTCCTACCTGGAACTGATGCCTCTCTGAGGGCTGTCTAGATGCAAATCTGACACTTGCAGCTACCTTCTATCCTAAACAGATATTAAACGAGTTTTCCAGCTCCCTTTCCAAGAGCAGAAGTCAGTCATCTCCAGGTATGCTTGTTCCTTCCAAGTGCAGCCACGAGGGGGTAACTAGAGCTGTTCAGTAGTGATGGGCAAGGTCCTTCAAGCATGTGGCTTTAATACTATGGTATCTCATTCATACAGATAGAGTGAGTGAAAATACCAGCATGGTGTTCCTCAGCCTTAGGGCCTTCAAAAACCTGATAACAGACATCATGGGCTTCCAAACATGCAGACACAGAACAGAGGTGTAAAAAATACTCATGAAAGCGCCCTCCCGCCCCCACCTTCTCCAGGGACACACAGAGGGAAGGAGAGCTGCTGATCTGTTCTAAGGGCCCTTTCTCTTTAAGTGCTGCTCTTCTGACCGGTCAGTGTCAGTGTGACTGAACTCTCTGCACCTTCTTTGGTTTGTTCTCAAAAGGGTAGTTCTTCTAATAACGTCACAGATTTTTTCATCCAATAATCACGTAAAAACATTTTCACATAATCGTCTTCATTAACTGGAATAATCAGTGCACAAAAGAAGTACCTTTGGCCTGATTTTGCTGTGAAAATCTTCACATGGAATTATTACTACTTAACTTTCATTTTCCTTTTCAGTATATATCCTACTCTGTTGCAGAATTCAGAGTGCCTTGCTTAGCACCTCACATTGTTCTATTGCCGTGTACTTGAATAAAATGGGTTCCAATTATGAGACTGCTGTTTTGATGCTGGTATTACACCCTTTCTGGAGAAACAAACAGGATTAAAACAAGCCTGGTAAGGGAATCAGACCATGATAGGCTAGACACAATCCCACCCCCCACCCCCGCCCTTTTAGAGTTCCAAGTGGTGAAAAGATACTCAGAAAGTCTTCCGCTTGTTTGGCAACTAACAGAAAAATATTTCTGTTGGCACTTAGCAACACTCTGGATCTGAATTTTTGGTACAAAATCAGTTTACGGAGCCTATCTTGTTACTCCACACTCTCTGCAATAGTTTTACTCTGGTTTCTTGCCTTTTAGAAATCTTCAGGGCTGAGAATTTTTTTTGTCAGAAGACTCCACTCAAGAAAAGGTTTCCACAGCTTCCCTTTGGGATACCGGTCTTTCAGAGTATCTTGCCTGTTTTTAAAAAAAAACAAATTCAGAGGAAAGACAGATAGCAACAAAAATACCTCCACAATTAAAATGGGAAAATGGAAGTACCATACTTATGTAAAATGACTGTAGTATGTTGGAGTTTGGGGTTTTTTTTCTTTGTGATAGAAAATACATCTGTACGAACTGCACGCAAAAATGAGAAAATTATTATTTTCAGTTTCTAATACATTATATTACACAGGAAGGATTTTAAATTATGAGCTTAATTCATACACATTAAAAAGCATCAACTGAATGATTAATGTAGAAATGGGTAAAGTAAATTTTGTACCTTCTCAGAAGCGTGGTTGCCCTCTAAACTGCCATCAGCATTCATAGTCTCTTATGTAGTGTGACTTAGAAGTAAAGCAAGGAAGTTAGGATCTGACATTAATTCAGTTCAACAGAAAGTCATTAATTGTGGGTCTTGATCCTGAATGTATTCTCTAAGTATCTGAAAACTTCTTGCCTTATTAAAATACAAATAATGGTAAAAGGAAATAGTTGGTAAAACCGTTTCCAGGCAGCAGCCTACAATTTTTCACGGTAATTAGCTCAGTTCATAGACTTCAAATATATAAACCAGACTCATTAAATACATTTTCTACATTCATAAAACTATAGATCAGCATTTGTAAGCCCTCATGAAGGCATCTATCACTCATCCAATTAGATATGGTAGTTTAAAACCTAAAAGGGGAAAGAGGGGAATTATTTATTGTTGGTTTATCAATTATGGTATTTTCTATTAGACTAAAATGCGTAATTCCAATGCCAGTCTCTGCAGTTATGAAAAAAGGGCTATGCTAACAACAAAGCCAGTTTCATGTTTTGGTATTCCATTTGACTGTCCATCTCCCCATTTTAAGGGACGTGGCCTAAGGCCACTGTCACGATAGTGAGCTACACATAACACTGGCAATAAAAGTAGTACAGAATTCTTGTAGGAGATGAAAAAATTATCCCATGTGAATACACACTTTAAATTGGAATGGCAAGTCTGCCTTGTGAGTCTCATGCTGTACCTTCTGCAAGATAACTTTTTTAAGTTGTATTAGGATGACATTTAAAATATCAGTGCTCTGCATGAATGCCAGAAGCAACTTGTGCCAGGGGAAGGGAGACATACGGCATCTGAATGAATGCAAGGGAGCTCGATCAAAATTTCAGCCTTGTGGGTTTTTTCTGCTTGCTCTTCTCCTTTCAGGTCTGGAAAGTTGCAGATTGACATATCTCTGGATTTTTTATGTTGCGATTCCTTTCTCCTAGGATCTATGCCCTACTGGTTCTGGGAAACTTGTGACCTCTGCATTTTTAATTAGAACTCGTAACTTTTTCCATAGCAACATATTTTGATGTCACAAATACAGAATCTGTCAAATTAAGCAACTTCTGGTCAGATGAAGTCCAAATACATATAAATACTGAGCAGCAATAGGACGTATGATATGAAAATAGACACTGAAAGAGGGATGGAAGTCTTGACTTTAGTTAATTTAGAAGTTTGATCTTAGTAACTAATGAACTGATACGAATATAAAGGAATCACATTCACACTGAACTGGTTTAGACAAAGAATTATTAAAACTAATTTCATTGCAGTTGAGAGCAGATAAAATCCAGCTGTCTGTTTTACCATGGACTCCCATGGCACAAGGGTACTGAACTATTCTCGGGAAATATTTTAAATGTGGAAAAAGCCTTACTTACAAGGATGAACTGCATAAGCAGGCGGTGAAAGAAAAATAAATCCTCTGTAAAAAAAACTGAGCTCAGATATTAACAGACCCAGGAATAATGAAATTCGATATGATGAGTTAAGAAAAATAATTTACTATAACACAGCAGTCATATATGTACTTTTTCAGAAACAATATTTATAATACCTTGCATGTGTCAAAAAATTATTTCCTTCAATAAGAAAACCTAGGAATTTTTGTCATTCAAATACACTGTTTGTGTGTTGCTGTAATTCATTCACTGATTCTCAATTACAGACATTTTTCTGTATTAATATTCTTGAAATCTATGTGAGATTTTTTTTAACATATTTCAGTGTCACTAGAGACTTGCACGGAATAGTGCTTCCTCATCACGTTTTCCATGTAGTTAGCAAGAAAGGCCCTACCAAATTTCCTCTCTAATATGAAAGAGTCAGATAAAAATAATATTATTTTCTGATTAACCAGAGTTTTGCTCACCCTTAACCTGGTCAGGTACTTGCATTTCCTCTTCCTGCTTTACACTAAGATTTGGCTTCAGACTAAGAAAGCGTTGTTTAGTGCTACTGCCAATGCCATGTAAGATAATCACCCTTCTGATAAGGACAAATGTACGTTAACCATTGTCAGGTCAACAGAGATATGATTACGCTGATTAAGTTTTTCAAAATAAATGTTGAACTGCATGAAAATCTTCAAGAAGAAAAGGTGTGACAGTGTGCTTCTCCCCATCCCAACCTGACCTCTTTCCGTAACCCTGCTCAAGTGATAACCAGCAGTTGCGATGGATGTGTCTGGTTGCAATAACTGCATGTGGCTCCAAGTGTGCGGCGAATAAGGCACGGACCCCGATGCAGGTGCAAAATGAAGTCTGAATAGGAATCGTTTATTTGTAACACGAATTGCTCTTTTGTAACAATCTTTTTGCAAAGTCATTATCCACGTGCCAATTTAACATCGGTGTTTGGGTTAAAGCACTTGTACATGCGCCTTGAGCTTTTTCTTAATTGGTAGCATAAAATCTGTTTTTCTTTACCTAAACCCTCCTGATAAACTGCTCAGGACTTTCCATACTTCAAGGTTAGCCGGTTCTCAGCTCATTATCAAATTCTGTCAAGGCCTCTGTGTTATTCTCTGTGTTACTTCCCAGGCTTTAACCCTACACAAATGGATTTGGGGAAAACAGATAACAATACAGTAACCAAGTGTACCTTGCTAATCAAATCTTGTTAAACCACTGTTGCATTTACCATTGAACTTTTTTAACTCACTGTCTTATGTCAATAAAATGTATTGCTGCTTTTCTCTTGTGAGTGAATTGCATCAATTTCTTTTCGTGACAAAAGGTGAACACCCATGTGGGAACAGCTGCTGGTTTTTTTTTCTCCCTCTAGTTAGCGTCAGACATATTATTACCATCTATTCTATCTGTTTCCATGAAAAACACTGGAATACTAAGTTAAACTTGGTTTCCTGTAACCTTGCGTTGTAAATAAGGCCTTCCTGGGGTTCCTGGATCCTCCACTATCACAGACACCCTGCCTGAGTGTGTGTCGGGAGACAGGGACAAAAAACACAAAGAGGTTTCCTAGCAGATATCTGGTATTTACTCTCATCTATCCCTGGTATAAAGGAAAACTGACCAAGTTCAATATTCCAGAAAATGTACTTTGGTAGCATGCAAGACTGTCCAAACAGAGCATGAAAATAGAGGTCATTACTTACATTATTTAGATTTTCTACTTCAAAATGAATTGCTCTATTTGTATAAACTCTCCTGTGATTGTCAGAAGAGGTAATTTTTCAAATTAAATGCTTCATCTCACCAATGCAAGGAAGAAAACCCACTGCTGTGAAAACTTTGATTCCCCAAAAACACAATAGTTTTAAATTTATTTGAAAATAAGATTTAACAATTTAATAAATCTACTGCTACATATAAGATCCATTTAAGCAATCCAACAGCTAGATTGCTGGTATTATGCATGTGATACAGAAGAAGCATCACTTTGTGTGCAGCTCAGAAAATACCATATTATTTAAAAAAAAAAAAAAAACAAAACCAAAAACCTAAAACCAGAACGTTTTGGAGTTAGAGAAACAAAATTTCCAGGATTTTGGCTTCCAAGTATACATCGTTCAAGCTTATGCCTGCATCAAACAGGTGTGTCTTCTGTCCAAGTGGGTTGGTGACAGAAATTGAAACTGCCACTGCATTTACAAAACCAGCAGCATCCAATCACTTTCTGTGTTTGCAGTTTTCCCAGCTATTTCCATAGAATGAGGCTGGCTGCTTCATGGGCACTAAAGATGCCGTAACCTTAAACAGTCTTATAACAGAGGTGGAAATGATCTGCCTCTCATCTTAAGCAGAGCCTCGGAGAATGTCTATGGGGCTTCACCATCAAAGCAGATGCAAAAAAGAGCCAACAGTTTGGGTCCTTGACCTTTCCCGGCCCTCCTCCTCCAGCATCAGCCTGTATCCTGCTTTGTAAAAGTTCCTGCTTACCCAGGGAGCAAAATTAGAAATCTTCTCCATGTACACTCTCTCTTTCTTCCACCAAGACACTCATCAGTCCATCGAGGCTTGGAAACCAGAAAGAAAAAAGTGAGTTAAAAAAATGTGTGTCACTCAGTCAGAGTTTCCCACAGCATAGTGGGACGTGCACAGACGTGCAGAGAGCCCCAGCCTTCACGCCAAGGCCTTTGGAGCGAGCTGTAATGGTGCAGAACCAGTGCCAGGCACCTTCCTGGTGATCCATGCATCTATGAAGCATGTATGTGTAAAGATGATAAAATAGCATTTCATCAGTGGTGCAATTTCTCCAAAAATTTTTGGATTTACGACTGTCATGTGAGGCTTTTTGAAGGCTAATGATAACCTCATTCATTGGAAAAAAATCCTGATTAGCCTAGTCTCACTTTTATTGTAAGTCATCACAGATCAAGGTAAGATAAATGTGGATAATCTTCCAATAAACTAAAAATCAGTTATTAAAAATAACCAGCAACACACTATATTTTTTTAGTTCAGTTCCCTGGTTGTCAGGTTATGCTTGACCGTTTCTAAGTGAAACCTATGAAAAAGTTTGTCTCTCCACATTTTGTGACCACTTCTAATTCCTGTCGCAGATTCTGCACAAGGAGGACATGAGTTTTAGAGAGATTTTGCACCACCTAGTGAGCCCCTGGTGCCTGCAGCAGCCAGAGGGGAAGCAGCTGCTGGCACAGACCTCCAGGTGGGTCTTAACAAGTCACTATCCCAGTGGCTCCAGGAGGTGACTATATTACGTGCATGGAGGTCTGAAGTGACAAGAGGAACGTGTGAAGTCACACAATGACAGCCACAGCCTGCATGCTCTGCTCGGTGGGCTTTCACCCCAGAAGGGAAAAGCCTGCTCTCAAAATTGCAGGAATGTGTTCATTTTCCCTTGAACGCTTACAAGTTTCCCATGTTGACAACATTCTGCGGCAATGGGAAAATCAGTCATCATCTCTTTACTGTGAGAGTGGCTTTTGTTGCCCCCTGCTTTTCATGTTGTAGAAAGCACACTAGCATTACCTCTGCAGTGTCCCTTACGGCTTAACAGGATTCTATCAGATCTCTCCCTTTTCCCCCACTTATTTTATTCCTTTCCAGACTAAAGCACTCCATTTAGTAGGCTGCTTCTGCATGAAAAATAATTGCATACTCTTCATTGTCCTTCTCACTCTTCTTTAAAGCTTTTCCAGTAGTAGTAACTTCCCTCTAAAGCAAAGGAATGAGAGCTGCATGCGTGTGCATAGGGAATTTTTACAATTTATTCTGCTTTTTTTTTTTCACTGCTACAGACTAATTAAAAGCAAAAATCTCCAATGACTATTAATTATAGGTATTATTCCTGATTGGTAATAGACAGCTCAGAGCCAATTACTATAAATGTAATATTAGGTTTTGGCCATTTTTTTATCCTAGTCCTTCACATTACCTACATCGACCATTATCTTTTGTTTCATTTCACATGTAATGTAACCACATCCTCCTGTAATTCCTCAGGGAGATGGAAGATTAGAGCCTACCATGAAAGCAGAGTCTCCTCATTATTGTCCCATTCCCAATCACTGGTGAAGACTGATGAGCTGGGCTCAAGACCCCTGCAGGATTCCTGGAATTGATATTTTGCCATGTCTTGTTGCCTGTCTTTTAAACCATTCATTTCAATCTCTCAGGACTCTGCTCTCATAGACTGTGACAGCCTCGCAGCTTCAATGCTGAGAGGCGATTTCTGAAATATATCGTTATGATTTTGATATAATTTCAGAGTAGAGAACTTTATATGGATTTTATTTGGTTCCATTTAAGTGCATTTCCCATTACCAGATAACAGGTAACATTTGTATGTGATCTTTCAGGCTTTAAGCATAAACAGGATTTTGCATATAATTGCACTACATGACTTTTACTCCAAACCAGCCAGGTAACAGGTGCTGATCGACAGCAGGCTGAATATGAGCCATCAGTGTGCCCAGGTGGCCAAGAAGGCCAATGGCATCTTGGCCTGTATCAAAAACAGTGTGACCAGCAGGACAAGGGAGGTGATTGTGCCCCTGTACTTGGCACTGGTGAGGCCACACCTCGAGTACTGTGTGCAGTTCTGGGCCCCTCAGTACAAAAAGGACATTGAGGTGTTGGAGCGCATCCAGAGAAGGGTGACGAGGCTGGTGAAGGGGCTGGAGAACAAGTCCTACAGGGAACAGCTGAGGGAACTGGAGTTGTATAGTTTGGAGAAGAGGAGGCCGAGGGGAGACCTCGTTGCTGTCTACGGCTGCCTGAAAGGAGGCTGTGGCAGAGCAAGTGTTGATCTCTTTTCTTAAGTGACAGGTGATAGGACAAGGGGAAATGGCCATAAGTTGCGTCAGGGGAGGTTCAGACTGGATATTGGGAAGAATTTCATTACTGAAAGGGTGGTCAGGCACTGGAACAAGCGGCCCAGAGAGGTGGTTGAGTCACCATCCCTGGAGGTTTTCAAAAAAAGGACAGATGAGTTTTTGAGGGACATGGTTTAGTGGATAATGGGTGCGGTTGGACTTGATGATCTTAGAGGTCTCTTCCAACTAGATGATTCTATGATTCTATGATCCCCTGTGCCGCAGCTCTGTTTTCAGTGCTAAAGGCTGCAACGGAAGCACAGCCTCAGCACACTGCAGACGTGGAATTCAAGTACACCAAAGAGAAGTATGACTAGGGAGTGTTTGCTCAACCAGAATTTGTGGTAGTTTTAATTTATACATTTACATTACTTACAAAACTTATGTAATTACACACCTCACCAAGACAGACACCTATGTACTACTGCATGTAGTTATAGTTTATATAGCAACATCAAATATTTATAGCTGTGCAGTTATAGTTTACCTGTCACCAGAATAAGTTCAGTTCACAGAGACACCACACCGAGGGCAAGTGAAATTTTGCTTGAAAGTCCCCTAAAACAGGAAGAAAAAACACCTTAGATTACTTTTGTCACTAACAAACAGTACATTCCTGTTTAGAGTCAGACACTACTGAATAATTTTTACTGAAGATAACTGGTTTAACAGCTGATTCCTAAATCTGAAGATTGCACAAAGTCTCTGAATTATGCTTTGTCAGTAAGTGGAAAACTAATGGTGTCACCTCACAGAAAGACACTTGTATTCCTCTACAGCCTACAGCTGTAGTTCATATACATGTAGTTCATATGTAGTATACTACATATACTATATATGTAATTCATATAGTTCATACTTCCATTGCAAGGGCAATGGAAAGGGGACGGGGAAGAGAACAAGAGAGGAAAATGAAGAAGAATTGTGGAGCTCCTCTGCTTTCTCTGCTCTTACATTTGTGAGGAAAACAGATTTAAAGATTACGAACTTCAATTCTATGCTAAAATTTTACACATATTTTTGTAAGGAAGTTAAATCATTAAACAACTAACTTCTGAAAAACAGCCTACCTGCCAGCGTCAACCATATTCTGAGAATATTTGTTGGATGCAAACCCTTTGGGATCATTAAAGGCAATCATCACATTCTGATCTGATTTACCTACTGAGAAGCTCAGGGAAGGCAACCACTTTATTGCAGAGCCTTGTGGCTCTATCTACTAAACAGCCAAGTCTTCCCAAGCTTGCTGTGTCTCTAGGGACTTAATTAACTTTGACATAAAAGAGTAAGATTGACAGCTGATAGTAAGAGCAGTAGACATGCAGAGGTGGCCAAACCTAGCCCTCATATTTTCCTGAACTTTGAATCTGGCTCTTTATGTTAAGTCTTTTGATATTGAAAGATCACGTACAAATGTCACCTGTTATCCGGGTTGGATGGGAGGTGATATTTTTGGCAGCATTACATTTTTATAGAATTTCTTTATGTCCAAGATTCCGTAGTATTTATTTTGTAGTTATGTGTCCATGTCCTCTGGGAGTCTTGGTCTGAGAACTTTCTGCTGTGGTTTTGTTCGGTATTTGAACTAACATTCAGTTTCTTTTTTATGTCATGGAGTCATGTCCTCCCCCAAGACTGGAGTTTGGGTTTCTTTACCCCTTTTTGGAGAACTCAGTAGCTCACATTAATCCCCTGAGGCTACAGATTAACCATCCTGGCATATTTAAAGCCTACATTTTGAAAACAATCAAATAGGCAATAAAGGTGAAACATGATGCTATCTGAGAATGACTAGTTACTTTTATGGACGAGCTGGCAACATTTCAGGAGTTATATTATGGAATTTGTTCTCATCTCAGAGTGGCAATCGTTGAATCTTTTTTTTCTTTTCAAAGGAACGACTATAGGGAATTATTTGCTAATGCTGGATGGCTAAAATATACCAGTTGAACCTGGTGATCAGCTACACTGCAATTTAACCTTGTAGAAGGAAAGTCACTGTTCCTCAGGATTTTAACTCCTCAGAAATGCCACTCTGTACTCTGTGTTTTCTTGCCTGTAAAGACAAGGACACGCTTTAAACAGAGGTAATCATCCTTTATTTTTCTAAGTGGAAGACACTGCAGAATTCCCTTCATTAAACAGCATAAGCAAAAAAAAAGAAAGACTATGCAAAGAAATTCAGAGTATCCAGAAAAAGGAACAAAATCCAGTATCTGTAGGGCTGCAGACCACAAAACCACTACACCCATAATAAGAGATGAAAAAGAAATAGACTCTGGCAACGCGTGACACATAAACAGACATTTACATTTCACTCTGATCATTCTTGAAGAGCCACAGGTGTACTCTAGACAACAGACTTCTCCTTGACCAGAAACAGCATCCAAAGAAAACCAGAAAATGCTGTACATCAGGTTTACTACCTCAACTTCCTTAACTGCTGTGACTGTATCTGAAATCACTCCATGTTTTACACTGTTTACTTTTCTACTTTGTACAGATTTCAAGAGATGGTTGAATACTGTGAAATGTGATCACAGTTGTAATAGAAATAAAAATAAAAGCAATACCTTCAAAACATTGTCTTAAACATCTCTGTAACAGATGCTGATGCTTTGCCTTGAGGTTAAAATGGATGCATTCAGCATCTGTTCCTGAGTCACCACAGCAGAGATTAGACCATTATGTTTGTGTTTAGATTATCTGCTATAAATGCTCTGGGTGGCTGTCCTGGGATTAATTTGATGAAGTCTGACATTTGTGTACTATCATCTTATTGTTATCTGGTCTTCACAGGGTTTGTTGGCAATTCCATATCCACCTCCCCCATTCAAGAAAGGGAAGTAAAAATATTGAAAAGGTCAGGCTTCTGAAGTAATCTTCACCATGTACTTAACATCTACATCACAGAAATTAATGGAATAACTAACTGCAGCAACATAAGATAAAGAACAGAATCTCTTTTTCCTTGGTCGTGCAAGCACCTTCTCACACAGAAGCTGTCACTGATTCTTTTCCTAGCTGCATGAGATTTATTTCCCATTCTCTTCCAAGATGCCAGCAATCCAGCCTCTAACTCAAGTTTACTAAGATAACTATTCTTGACTTCTCTTGATGAAATTGTTCCATCAATTTTGAACACTCGCTCTTTCCACTGTGATCAAAGTTCATGCAGAGAAACAGCAATGTGCTGGTATAGATCTGGGGTGCCGAGGGCGCATACAGGTTTACAGTATCACGTCTGCTAAATCACTAGGAAATAAAATACTGCCAACTTTTCATCCAGCCTTTACTGGGACACAGTATTAGTCTATGTATAATCGAGTGCAAAGCTATCCTTACTCTGAGGTGTTTAGTGAACAAAATAATCTTAAAACTATGGGACCCAAACAGATTGACTGCTACTAGTATTTCCTTTCTCATTATGCCAGTACAAACCACCAGTGCGGGTATGCAACGTGCAAGTATGGGTTATTGTAGCTGAACGGAGTTTGCCTTCGAGCAAACTGGAAGCTCACCTGCCTGCCGTCAAGGACGTAGACAGTCAAGCTATCTTTTTCACTGAGGTAAAACTGGACCATGAAGTTCGAAAA
Source organism: Dromococcyx pavoninus (assembly GCA_033558185.1). NCBI lineage: Eukaryota > Metazoa > Chordata > Aves > Cuculiformes > Neomorphidae > Dromococcyx > Dromococcyx pavoninus. The sequence goes on from JAUMJL010000554.1 coordinate 246,231, forward strand.
TTGCAATATTTTATATGGTTCTGATGACGTATCAAATATCCTTGGCTTTCAAAATCCATTTTGCAACAGGAAGCCTTCAAACAGGCACTCAGGTCTGTATGTGACAACCAATCCATGCTACATTTAAAGCCTTTTCAGCACTGTATAACTTTCCACCATTGTATTTAAGGTGAGCAGATAAAACATTTGGATCCTTTTGTTTGGTTACTTGCATCCACAAATCAAAAACTGCAGCACAGCACTGTATGCCTTTAACAGAGCAGGGTAGGAATAACTTGTGGCTGGTTTTATTACATCAACTTAATCTGGGATTCTTTTATATGATTTATACCAATTTATGCCAGCAAGTTGCAAAGTAATTCCAAAGCACAGCCTTAAAGGGTGGTACATGATCACTTACATCCAAATCCACAGTCACTTACGAATGAAAGAACTGAAAATAAAAGGAAAAAGGCCGAACCTGTAAAGGAAGTTGAACACCAATGAACAAGCAATGCCGCTTCATGTAGATGCTCCAGCAAGGAGTGACAAGATCTGGTGCTCTCACCATAAAGGATGGAGACTGACGGACCTATATGACTTTGACAGAAATTACAAAATAAGGGAGGAAGTGGAGAAAAATCTCCTATATAACGGCAAAGGGTTATCAGTAGTATCCCCCCAAAAAGACATCAAAAACATGACAGGGTACTAAATTACATTTTACTGACGTAGCATCTTTAAATCAACACCTACAGTTGCCTAGGACAGGCAAAATGCAAGCCACGGCAACAGAAGTTGAGGCTTATCTCCTAGGGTCAAGAAAAAATTTAAGTAAGAAGCAACAGCTCGCTTCCTTCTTTTGTTAGCTGAGAGCTAGTGTGAAGGTACTAATTTAGTTTTCAAACATCTCGCTAAGAAACTGGAGAAAGTCACACCTGACAAACCTCCCAAAGAAAAGTGTTGGAAGCCCTTTTTGCAGCATGCGAAGGAAACTGGCTAGTTTAGGTGAGGAAATTGTCAGAGATCAGACACAAGCTCTAGCACGACAGAAAGCATGAGGCAAGTGGTCCATGAAATGGTTTGTAACATCAGCCAAATCCATTCTTCACACTGAATGAGCTGCGGCAAAAATGAGCAAGGCCCATTTTTGCATTTTGACAGTGATAGTGCCACAGTAAATTCTTCACTTTTGTGTCAGCTTTGTAAAACTTAACTTAAAGCCTGAATAATCTGTCTTTGCTGTTTATTTTCTACAATAGTTTCCTGTGTGTTCTACTGGCTTTAACAATCTGTGTAACCTTCCACTTTCTAGGGGCACTAATTAGCACCTTCTTCAGTTTTACAATGAAAAAAAAAATGAGACTAATGAAGCGCACAACAAGAGTAAGTTTTAATATAAAGCACTAGTTTCTTCTCATTTGATTCCAGTGAGGACAATATGATTCCAGGAATATGCTTGGTCCCAAACTTTCAATGTCACCAAAATCCTAATCCTTAGAAAACACTGGAAGATGAACTTTGACTGTATAGGCCTTTAAGTAAAAATAGCATTTTTACTAATGTGTTCTTCCCAAGTGCCTGCTTCTTTCTAGTATGTTTCCCATCCTAATGCTGTATGTTTTTGCAGCTGGCAATTGACACTGCCAATGAGTCTTTATGTTCAATGTTATTTAATATATTCCCATCAGAAAGTTATTTTTACTATTCAATTTCAGTATCATCTTGAAGTGTCTTGAATACAATGTACAGACTTTAATTTGCATTTTTTCCCATAGGATAAGTAAGTAATGATCCAAACAACAATACTGAAAGAATTTAGGCATGTTTGCTGAGAGAAAGAAGTTTATAGCGTGGAAAACTGCTTTGTTTTACTTAAAATATAGGAACAAATGTGACTTTATGTTTCAGATGGCTATACTGGAGATAACCGATACAGCACCATCATAACGGGACATCTGCATTTAATTTTATAGGTATGGGAAAATAACATGCTCAGGGTAGGGTGAAAAGTTCTCAGAATATTGTCCCATTCTATGGAATCTCTTAAACTGTTACACATGGCCCTTCATGAGGCAGTCTGTGTGGATGCAAGTGCGCAACTCCATGAACCTGGCACTTCCTGGCCTAGCATTATGTGCTGTGGCTAAATGCCTGCCTCTAGTTTTCCCGTGTGCTTGCAGGGAATCACAAACCCCACAGCCCTGAGTTCTGCTGTAGCAGCCACAGTGCGCTGTAGTGGGAAGCCGTCTGGAGGAAACACCTGCCTGTTCTTTATGCCAAGGGCATTTGAGTTCAGTGCTCTCACAATCCCTTCTAGATTTTCTTGCACATAAAACTCAAAGTCCACAGCAAGATGGAATCGGTTCCACCTGACAGTACAGGAGTAGCATAGACTACCAACAGTTCCTTCATTTATGCTTCACGCTTTGCTCATGAAACCATAACCGGCCCTTTGCCCATGTTGCTCACAAAGCTCTCAATAGCATGAGCTGATTTACAGAGTTTGAAGAGCAGATGCTTAGATATGCTTGCCCAGGACACATCTGCCATTGCTGCATCAGAGCAAGACGTACATTTCCTTTCTGCTATAGTCTACTGAATACGCATACCCTGTCCTTTCGCCTGCACTGAGAAAATTTTTATTCACACACAACCAATGTAAAAATACTGCGACCTCTTTAACAATCTTCAAGCCAATACTTTCTGCTGAATTGGAAAAATAATCTTATGTGGCTACAGAAATAATGTTTGTGTTTTATCAGCAGTGTTCCCGCCAAAGGTTGGATTATCTGTTTCACATCCATTTAAACACAGGAAGGTTATAACAGGGCAGACAGAAATCTGGACTTTATTGGCTGGGAAAACTGACCTCATAAATCTGATTTGATACATCTGTCCTTTCGGCTGTCTGCATATATGCCCATGCATCCAGTTGGCCATGTGTCTGCTCAGTGGTGGATCAGCTTCTGCGGCTACTGCACGGAGGATTTTCCATCTCCCCCTCTCTGCTACAAAAATATTGAAATATTTCAAATATATTGAACGAAGTGCAGAAAGCAAGACATACTTATGGTCAGTTGTAAGAGGTTGACAGAGATAACACACTGTTATGATGAAGGGTCAGGAAGCTGTTCAAACTACCTAAAGTGATATTGATCATGCCTGTCCGTCTGTTACATGCCTGTAAGTAGACACTGACACTGCTCTCACTGACATGCTTTGAGTATACAGCAGAGTCTATGAATGGAGAACATCACTACACAATGTTGCAGCCACCTCACATCCCAAATACCTTACAGTCCCCACTTCAGTAGCAAAGAACTGGTATCTACCACCTGAACCCAGCTAAAGATACCAAACTTCCAGAGAGACCAAGTTTCAAGTAGGGAATGAAGGATCAGAACTAGCATTATGGTATTATGATGTAAGAGTTATTCCAGGTACATCAATTTGCTGATTTTCATATACTAAGTTTCAGGCTTTTTATCACCAAAGGCATGAAGGCTGTTGCTCTGCAGCACAGTGCAGATACATAATAACTGACTTTTCTGAAGGGAGTCATCAGCAATCCCTTTTTTCTCCAGAGTTCTGTCCAATCCATGATTTAGGACTATCCATACAGGCTTACAACATTTGTTTTCCATCAGTAAACCAATTTAATATAATTAGCGAATACAAGAGAAAGGAAAAAAAGGAGCCCTTTCTCTCATTGCCTTTTCAAAATGAAGACTGTTGATCTATTAAAGTCCCTATACTAATAGGGACTGGAAAAATGGCACTGTATGATAGAAGTAGAACAAATTAAAAATTACATGTTGTAATTTTAGAACATTTCCCTCCTGCCTTAGATTTTCTTTTTCGATAGACACACGGATAATTTCATGATAAACATTTCTGTTCCAAGTGTCTGACTTAGTTGCTAGATGCATATAACAGCAGTAAAATATAAACCTAGGAAGCCTGGCATCTGTACTGATTTAAGCTCATTTCAAGCATTGTTGTTTAACTTCTTAGTAGAAGATTAACAAACAGATCAGCCTCCGAACTATGGATGGATTTGACAGTCCAGCTGCTTAGAAGGAAAGCAAAGAAGAATAGGTTCATGCTGTTGATCCAATTTTCTGCTATGCGCTGAGAGGACACAGCAGTTTGGTCTGATTTTACAATGACTCCACTTTCCAACAGCTCTTCTAGTAGTCCAGCATAAGACAAGAAGATCATGGGAATGGCAGCTGATACAATAATCCACCCATTGATTTCTTTTCCCTGCTTACTCCCTGTGCTTTAATTGAATTCTGTGGTTCAGCATTGGTTTCAGCCTCTGCTTTCTGAGTCAACTAGAGTACAGAGTAAAGCAATGGGAAAAATCAAGTTCTTGAATTTTGTCCAAATGGAACTGGACAAAAATAGACTCAAAGATTCTCATTGCAAGTTTGACTCTGGAATGAAGGTTGTGTTGGGGTTTTTTTTGTTCTGGTTTGGGTTTTTCTCCTTCTCACTTAGTTTTTCCTTGCAATAAGGGCAATGTGAAAAGGAGAATGTTGGGAATGAGAAAATTTCTTGTTCCCAGCAAGCAGGTTAAAAAATTGAGAGAGATGGAGGTTTTGAAGAACTCACATTTGACACAGAAGTCACTAAGAAGCTTAGCAGAGCAGGACAAGTTGCTGTCAGCCGTTTCTTACAATAAATATTTTTTTTGACAGACACACTAGAGTTTGGATTGCAGGCTCTCATTGATGCGCTATGCAAGTGCTAATATTTAAACACTGGATACCTAAAGGCATTACAATGTTAAATCTAATTCTAAAAGAAAGGGAGATATTCAAAAATAGACATGAACTTCCCCTCCAGCATGGGGCAGAGCCTTCACATGCCCTGCCTTCCCCGTGTTTAAGTTAAGCTTCAGCCAAGTGTTTTCCACCACCCTGAAATGACTCTTTCCCTCTGCTTTACCTGGAGATTTCCTTCAAGGATCTAGGAGTTAAGATTTACAAACATGGATGATGATTTGTTTGACAATTTACTAACAACCAAGACCATGGATGATAAGCTGAAATATCAACCTATTCTCCAGCATCCCATGCAAACTGCAGGTAACTGATGCCCTCTCCTCTTTAGCAGAGCTGTCACAAAGGCACTGTTTCATTCCAAACAGTGTGTTAGCGATGCCATATACTTTCCCAAAAGTCCAAGCGGCAAAGGAACTGATTGGCCATTTGCATACAGAAAATACGTGACGGGGTGGGGGGAGGCGCACATATAACTCTTCACACTGACCACAAGGTTGCACAATACATTTGGGCCCAGTAAAGAGCTACATACGTAAAATCAAGGCTCGAGCTAAAGAATAAGAGGAGCACTCTTTGAATATCCTGTAAATTACCCTGGACCTCAACAACTCCTTACTAGCTGTTCTTTATAGTAAAACATTAAACAAACATTATGTAAGGTTTATAAGATTGAGTTTTTCTTTTAATATAGCAACACTTATAATACCTAGGTTAATTTCAAAGCAGAATCAATTTATCTACCTGATAGCTTGCAGCTGGAATGCCAAAAATTTTAGAAAGGCTTAGGGAATGACAAATGCAATGTAGAATTGTATCTGCATGTCCTGAGGAGAACAGTAAGAGGAGGAACAACCAAAACACCAACTCTCCCTTCTTGCATAATGAAGAATAGTTTTAGACATAATGCAGTTCAGCATTTCAAAAGAATCACAGCTAAGCGAGGAGAATAGTGCCAAGACACACAGCAGAATGGCAAGAACTCACGCATCGCCAAGCCTTTGACACTGCAGATCTTGGACATTTATGCAGAAGCCAGGCATGATACTGCCACAAGTCAGCTACACATCCATGTCTAGTCACTGACTACACTGCATGGTCTTTCAGATTACAAGAACAAAGAGCAAATGAGGCAATACTTCAGCAATACTGATTATCTGCACGTTTTTCTAAACACCAATCATAAGATTCCTTTCTATGACAATGACTGTTGCAGTCTTACCTTCATATTTGGAAAGAGGATATGACATGCGCTATACTAAGGAAAAGAGGAATAAGATCGATATCCAGGTTAGAACAACTAACTGTCTCTCATTTAGAGATCATTTGCTCTAAGTGGGGTTCTTACTACCATCCAAAGATGGCCCACATAAGTTTCACATCCTGGGTTCAAGATGAACTAAACAAAACACATCCCTTCTCCCACGGCTTCCATTACAGCATTCTCATTGAAGCACTCTGTACTTCACCAGACTTGAGGCAAGGTAATTAACCCACTGAGTCCAGATATAAAATACTGTGCAGATCTCGTAGCAGTAACATAGCCATTTCATCCGTAACCTCCAGTTCTTCAACAACGTGCAGAGTAAGTTTCTGTTTGCAGAGTACTGCACAACCGCATTATATAAAGTTGCTGCTAGCAATATGAAAACACATTAGAAGTTTAACTAAGACAATGTGTTTCAGAAGAATTTGCTTTCTTTGGAGCTGGAATGTCCCCATAAAAAGGCATGATCTGTGCTAGACTGAGCTGTCCAATGATCTGCAAAAGCTGCACATTGTGTCCTGGTGTAAACCCTGCCTTCTTCAAACCCAAATTGGGTCGAATTCCTCCTGTGCATGCAGAGAGCATTTTCTACTAATGCTACAGCCGCATGTCTTAACCCTGCATTTTGATTTGTATGGTTGGCTTTCACAGATGTACTTTCACTTTATGGCACTGCCAGTATCCTGACAATGCCATAGGGCCTCTTCACGGCACCCTGGGAGGGAGTGCACATGAAAATGTCCCTGAAAAGCATAGCTGTTCCCGTTTTCAAGGCTTGATCCACTATCCTGATCTGGCCAGAAAAAAAAAAAAGTGGTTTCTTTCCTCAAGATTCTCCCTTTTCCTGCTAGCCCACTGAAAATACTGATATTGATGTAGATCTGTGCAGCATACAACAATATGATTCAGTACATGCTCATTTTTAATTTCTCCCTTTGACAGCACAGACATGTGGTAACCAGCGGCCTTCTCCTGAGTGCCTCCCTTCCCATCTCACCCAGCCTCTCACCACTATTATCACCTCATCCTCTGCAGCACCTCACATTACTACAGCTGTTTTACTATTTCTCCTTCAGACTTCCCGACTCTCCTTCACCTTCTTGTTACTACCTTCAGTCCCACAGTAGCACACAAGGCAAGAAAGTCCAGGACACATACAAATGACTTAGTTGAGAGCTTCACTTCACTGCTGATAAAGGCTGAGGGATTTTAGTTTTGCAGACTCTGGGAAGATTTATTCAGCAATACAGAGGTGAAAATCACCGTCAGGATGAGACGATGCCTGCATTATTGAAAGAGAAACCCAGTGCATGACTGTTACAGTCCTACAGTGGTTGGCTCCAAGCACAGTTCTCCTCACAGCAAAACTGAGAAAGTGTGCCTTCATTCAGTTTTCAACTTAGAATACTTCTCATACACAGAACTATGCCTTTTACTGGAGAACAACTTAACACACATAGGTAGTAGTTGTGGCCTGGAGTCTCTTCTCCAATGGCATCCAGAAGATGGGTAGAAAACAACTGTAAGAAACAGGGCAAGTGCAGGGGAATTCACTTTTTATATACCCTCCCTTTTTACTGCCTTTGTTAGTAGTAAAGACAAGTTGTAACATTGGCAGGGAGTCTCAGCGTTTTACACTTTTACCAGTTTTATTGTCTTTACACAATTCAGAGCTTAGACACTGGAAGAGAAGTATGATACAAAATACTTTTAGAGCACTACTTTAATCATTCGCAATCACTTGCACTTGTTTTCAGCCTTTCCTCAAAGCCTCTTCAAGATTTATCACCTAAAGACAAGAAGATACTGGACACAGAGACTGTGAAGAGAAAGTCCACCCTTTGAGTCTTCCAGTGTCAGGGCATGATCCCTTCCAACCGAACACACTTTTTAAGCTATTTTAAAATGTCCTACCCTCAACAGTCAAATGCATCTCACTCCAAGTCTGACGTTAGGACTATGTTCCTAATTTCATAGCTGGACTTCCAACTACATCCTCTGTACCTCCCCCAGATAGGACTGAAGGGACTACAGCTGAGTGCAGAAGCAAGGGTCAGTCACAGCTAGATGCTGAGATTTCAATTTTCTGTGTGCACACAAATACACAGTGAGAGAATACTTATGAAAGCAGGGGCTAACCCTCATGCTTTATGATAATATTCCTATTCTGATATTTAGTAAGAGAAAGGCAGTTTAAAAGTCTATTAGTGACGACTACTTTAAAAAAATTGGCTCCAAGAGAGAGAGAGGAACAGCTTCTCTTGGCAATGTGGAGTGGTGTTCGGCAGGGTGGGCTGGTGTCCAGTTTGAGATGCATTTCACATGCCTGAAGGAAAACTGCAGTCAAGGTCTGGCCTTTACTACTGTGCAAGCAGAAAGGCCTTGTTAATATCTGCAGAATTTGAACCAACAGAAAAAACAGGAATCAGCCTGACAAAGTGGTAGCACTGCAGAAAAAAGACATTTTATACTCCATTGCAGTGAATCTGGTATCTAGGTTTGGACGGTCTCACTCGATCAATTTATGCAAGACTCTGTGTCCCCAGAAAGTGGCAGTCTTTTCAAGTACATTTTCCTTTTTAATCAAAATACCAATTTGAAAATCAAACTGTCCTCTGACAAGAATAAAAGAGCAGCAGTTCTAGTGATCAGCTTGTAAAGACTTGCATGATGCACTAACGAGCTGAAATACACTCTTGCAGCCTTTCAAAATGATTTCTTCACGTGGGTGAAGGGGTTCCTTGGCTTTTTTTATGAACATAGCACAACCGATGGCTTGACTACTGTGGACAAAAAACGGTTTTATTAGAAGTCACCACTGTTTGCAAATGCCAGACATCTCAGAAAATATGCATGTCTCAGAAATCACCTACACAAAGCTCAAAGCACCTCTCTGCATCCACATGCTGAGCCTATGTAAAGTTCCAGAGAACAGCCACAAAGATGATCAAAGGACGGGATGTCTGCAATACGAGGAAAGGCTGAACCAGGTTTGTTCAGCCTCAAGAAAAGAAGGCTGAGGGGAGACCTTATCACCACGTTCCAGTATTTGAAGAGTGGCTACAAGGAGTCACACAGAAAAGACAAGGGGAAATGTGCACAAGTTACTCCTGGGGAGATTACAATGGGACACAGAGGACAGTTTTTCAGAGGGAGAACAATCAACCATTGTACTAATCTCCCCAGGGAAGTAGTGGACTCCACAACACTGGTCTTGTCTAGACCGTGATTTTGCCAAGGAAGGCTGGACCAGATGATCCTTGAGGTTCCTTCCAACCTGGTATTCTGTGATTCTATGTACCCTATGAAAATGATGAAGTTGTTGGATAAGGTGAATATGGAATTGCTGTTCAAGAAACCCAACACTACCAAAACTTGTGGATGCTCATTGAAACTTACATCAGATCAGTTCAGAGAATGTACAAGACAGTACTATAAAGAGATGGTAGAGAACTTCTGGATATTGTTGCCGCAAAGTGTTGTGGCAGAAATAGCACCTATAAGTTGAAAAAAGAACCAGACAAGTTCAAGGACAACAGCTTCACCCACATATAAATGGAATTGGGGGTGGGGAGGGTGCTTTCAATGTCCCTACGTCAATGACTGTGAGTAAATCTTATCTCCTGCTGCCACTTCGAGGGACAAAGTGTATTTTTTACTAATCTAGTTCTACTGTATTCATTAAACACTCTTTCCTAGTTTTAAAGATTTAATGAAAAAAAAACCCCAACCCCAAAGCAGAATGTTTACCATAGGATATGGACTAAAAAAGCTAAGACTTTCAGGCATTGATACATAAAGAGTGAATAACAGTACTGGTTTTAATTACTGCCATACAATGCTAGGAACGGAAAACCACATTTTACAACTCTTAAGCATGCTCCTCCTTAGAAACACAGAGAAGCACTGGTCAGGGAGAATGCTGCAGATGAGATTCTTTTTCAAAAACCAAATTTAAGCTGAGGAAATTAAATCTTGAATGTCTGGAGACAATCTGTGGTTCTCCCCAAAATATGGCCTCTAGCATGGTCACTGATTTATGGTAAAGTACAGGTAGCTTGAAAACTTCTACTAAGTGCAAGTGTTGAAGAAATTTGCTGAGATTGTAAAGCCTGTCCTGGTACCAGAGCTCGAACAAATCCTAGATGAACTTTAAAGCAGCCATGTAATACCTGTTATCACACAGCAGTTGCTAACTTCACCAAATTGCATTTTTTACCTCAACTCCACAGCTTGGTGAAATTTTGATGTTAGTGCTTCAGTCTTCTCTGTTGTGGCACAAATATTCTACTAAAAACTTTCAGCAAAGCTAGTGCCCTTGAGAATTCTTAGTTTTAGGCAGCATGTTTATAGACAAAGCAAGATGGACCTCTTATGATTGTGTTCATACCAAACAGCAGGAAAAGATATTTAATGAAAAGCCTAATTTTACACTTTGCAACTCAAATGCCAAAGTGTTTGTGCCACCTCTCCCAAAAGATTTAAGCAACAAGACAACCTTCTCTTATATCACCCAATTCTCCCCTTGTTGTCTACTTCATGACAGAAGGTCAAGTAGCATCCTGAAATGTTTTAGGGCTCACTGAAAAAAGAAGATACTTCTGTGGGAGAATCTTTGGCACAGCGCTCACAGTTCCTGTGATGTTTCAAAGCCACTTGCTATTTGGTGCCACTGTAGCCTCCCTTAAGAACAAGTACAACACAAGTCGCCTTGTGGGGACTGCTGTAGGTCAGACTGATACACATCTTATTCCATGCGCCTGTGCCTCTAACAAGACCTGCTGCTGTACATGAATATTTAGTGCTGCAAGCCTGAACGAAGGAAAAATTCTGATATGATCATATGTCAATTTGACCACTACCATGGCAAAAAGGATCAGATTGTAATACTCATCCCCCGTGGATATAAAATCTCTTAAGCAGCTGCCAACTCCCAAAGGTCATGAGCAAAGTATGGCTGTACTAGCAAATTATTCTCATTATCTCAGTGTGCATTATGCACATGTGATGAAGCCAGACTTTGACAAGGAGACATCATTTCTATTAGAGCATGGTGGAAGAGCAGCAGAGAGCAAGAAGAGAAAACATGAGGCCTGTTTCATAGATGACAGCAGAGAGGAGACTATGCCAGAGTCAACACTCCCCCTGGTCCCAAATCCTTTGCAGCAAGCAGAGGAGAAATGCTGGAAGCCATGGTTTCTGAGGGAATCTGCAAACAATAGCCTCGCTATCCAGCAACAGGGAGCATGTCCAGATCTCCTCATTGAACGGCCTCATTTTGTACTGACAGTGGGTCAGTGAGTCTCAGACAACTATGATCTTCGCTGACAGGGCTGATACTCCCCCCAAAAAGGACACCGCTGTCAGACTCTCTGGATCTCCAAAAACCTAGTGCTAGTGCAGTGTTAGTTGCACATAACCAGTCAAAAAAAAAAAACCCAAACCCAAAGGGGAAGCACACATTTTACTAGCTCTTGAAACACTCCTGTCATGGGGATGAATATGAAAGGTACACCAGACCATGTGTGCTCCTCATAAAACTGCATCAAAGGAGCTTTTGTCCACAGAGAGAGAAATCTCATACAGAAGGCCACGACAAGTGACCTCTGACTGAACAACTCTTTCTGGTTTCCAAGGAGAATTCAGACTTCAACCCAGTTCTGGTTCAGCAAAGGGTAAAAAGCTATGTCCTGGGGAAAAGCTTTGCAGCTTGTAAGCAGAACATCTTAAAACTTTTTATCCTCTCACAGAAGAGCACATAATAAACATCTGAGTGCTGATTATCAAAATCCATAGTTCCTTCATGATTTTAAATAGAAATATGCTGTCATTTGACCCTCACTGCCAACCAACAGCCGAGCATTAATAAAAAGGATGCACGCCTCGTATTCCACAAATATTTGTAGTTACTATATCTTTCCACACAACTACAAGGCAAATTCTCTGCTGAGTAGTGTGAAGGTTTTTGCATAGCTCTGCTCTGTCTATATGTCAATGCCTTTACAATTATATTGTCTGTCTGTAACAGCACTTGAACGATCAACCAACATTTTGCTTTTAGTAAGCTTAGGCTTTCGAGGTGTTTTCATTTACAGTAAAAGCATTTATTTTTACCATGTACTACATAACTAACCAAAAGAGAAAAAAAAGATTAGTGTGAGTCACTTCCGTAATTCAACATAAATGAATGTTTCTAATCACTGCTTGGTTTGAATTGCAGTGTATTGGAAATGCATCACGTACTGATCAATTTTCCGATGCTCCCAAGCTACTTTCTATATGTGATACTGACTCAACTGTGAAGCCATGCAGCAGAAACAGTTAAGAAAATATTTACAGGAGACTGAGTCCTACACTAAATCAGTAATGATTTTGTTGGTCTGACCTATTTATTCACCACCCATAAGTGCTATTTTCTAGTAACTTCTACCATACTCATAACACTATAAAGTCACACTACACAAACAAAGACACAAAACAGACCACTTAATTCCAGTATCAACTTTTTCATTTTTCTGTATCTAAGAGAAGAAGAAAATTTGCATTGCGATCGTTTTTTCCATCCTCTTGGTCAACTTCTACTTAGCAAACATGGGTAAGTTTCCTCCAGCTGAGTATCAAGGGGAAAGTTTAGCATCTCTTTACATTCAATTTAGCTTTAGGAAGAGAGCTCTCAGACAATTTTTTGTTAACATAGCCAAGTTCTATTTTATGGAGATTTTTAAAACTGGAAATGATAAATACGCTTTTAGATAAAACAGACACTGTCTTACACTCTGAATGCCTCATTTGGGATGCTTCAAACATTTCCTGCATCACATCAAAGCACCTCCAGGACAGCCAGGGATGGGGGTTATTTTGATACGTCTTTTTTTCACATAGAGACCTAGTATTACAAGGAAGTATTGAACGTAACTGTTTGCGCATACACATATGTAAATAAGTGTCTCTGAAGAAAATGCAACTTGTTAACCTCATCCCATCCTGGATCTCTTAAAACTGTTTGATGCTCTCTAGGCCCTTTTCTTGGTGACCTGACACCTCACTAAAGTGACAAGATTTTAAGAACAGCATCTGTACTCACCTGTGTTATTTTCAAACCTACGAAGATTTCAGAAATAGATGAGGATTTTCATCATTTTGGGCAGCATTTTTCCTCGACAAGTGTTGCTTTTAAAAAGAAAAGCCCAGCCACTTCTTCTCAAATGCCATCCCTGAGACTTTCAGCAGCACAAAAGACACTGACTCCTGGAGTAATTAATCTAGTCATCGAGACCTCTTACAATCCTGAACATACCACATAAGCATAAGGCACTTTTTTTTCATACATCGTGCCTCTGCCACCCTCCAGCTTTCTTGGACAGAAGTGCTGATGTAGAAGGAAGAGGCTGTGACATTCCACAGTTGCTGTTGTGGAGTTTAGGGCAACTCCAAACTCCGCTAAGCAGTCAGACCAGACCATCCTACAGTGAGCAGAGCACAAATTTTTTTACCTGTGGCCATCACTCTCAACCATGCTGCTCTTTATTTTGGTCTGAACACTTTTGTCTGAAGTGAAATGTGTTATTGCACTACATGGTAGTACTCAGGCACGCACTGGATTGGTGTACTCTTAGAGGGAAGTGGAGAGGATATAGTTTAAGGAAGCACATACAAAGGAACATGGTAGGCTTGAAATTATTCTGCCAGAGGTAGAAAAATAACTGGATGCAAATCTGTACTGAATCAGGATACATTTGTTCCGTGCTCAGAGAACTTCTCTTTATGCAGCTGCTTCTGACTCCCAAGGGCATCTTTTCCTCACCCAGCCTAATATTGCCAGTCCCTCACCTGCTGTGCAGCGACCTGCCAAAGCAAGGAATCATGGAGGGTACAAGTAACCACGCACGTAGTAAGACTTTTCTCTTTAAATCTTTTCTCTTCAGACCACTGCTGAAGAGAAAGACACATGACCTCAGTGCAATGTTTTCAATAGCTCAGCTGGGAGCACAGCAGTCCACCTGGGATGAGGCATTCTTCTGTGCAATGCTGGTGTGCCTGTAGGGCCACATCTATTCCAAAAGCGAGAAGTGGTGTTTGTTTGGGTTACATGGGAAACTAAGAAAAGAGAATACAAACTAGTGCTTTTTTCCCAGGGATTGTTGCAGCTGTCTTGCTTCCCTGCTTGCATCAGCCCGCTGGTATAAACTCACCAGGTGCAAGAATGAGGTAAAAAAGGAGCATTTCTTCAAGACAGAAGTGTTTGTCATACAGATTAAGTACAGACACAGTATACTAATAATTATTGTGTCCAAATAAGCTTTTGTGACCACAGTTTTAAGAAAAAGCAGGCAGTTCTTCCCAAGAAGCCAATTGTAGAGATGCTAAACACAAGTGTGCTCTAACTTTTAAGTAAAGAAAAAAAGAGCATATCTTTTTATATGTCTGTTTGGATGCTGCTTGCTACAGTCACAATACAGCAATAATGCTCTTTCAAATTTTCCAGCACAAAGTCCTAATCTGAGGATATTCTAGTGAAGCGAGACAAATGCTCAACAAGAATAGCGTGGCATTTCTGCAGTGAAATATGAAGCTATGGCCACATCCCAAAGTCAAGATTAACAGGCGAAACTTCTAGAAACTGATGGCTGGCTGTGTAAAGGAAGACGCCACACTTTGGCCTGTGACTGCTACCACGTGTGGAAAGCATTTTTCTTTTAGCTGGCAAATTGGAAAGGTAATTTGAGCACATCCATCAAATATTGTGTGCTGCAATTTCCTTAAGGATATTTCAGACAATTTTAAATGCACACCACCTCCAAGAAACAGTCTAGCACTGAAGCACTGTTATGTTTGGCACTATATGAAAGAAACTTAAGTTTTGTCTCTTAGTTTTAATAAAATACGAAGATATGCTTGCTTCAGGTTCAGAAATCAGCATGTCCATATGACAAATCAGAAACATCATTATCTCAAAGCTATTTTGCCCTCTTGCTGAATGCCTTTATGTAGTAGTTTCCACACATCTTTGCCTTCCCTAAAGAAAAGTCTCTCCAGACGGCTGCCCTCTTCTGGATGGAATCAAAAACTGTTTGATTATTTCCACACAGATAAAATGCAGTGGTTTGCTTTTCGATGGAGGACTCTTTAAATTTTTTCCTTGCTGCTGGGCAATCACAACAGTTACACCGTGCCAGAAAGAAAATAATGAAATTCTAAGGGGTTGCTTCATAGTTAACCACCTTTTTTTAAGAGTAGAGCTTTGAGCCAACCTGCCTTTTTTTTTTCTTTTTGTAGCTTGTGAAGTTATTCACTTTTGCATTTCTTCTCTATATTTATCAGGGCTTAAAAGATACTGTTGTTTCCTTGGAAAGTACTTAATCCCCCTCCGCAAATAATGGAGATCATTTCCATATCTCTTTGTTGCTTAAGGTAAGCATGTTAAACATGGAATATTGCGGCTGGAGGGATTCTTATATAATCTCTTCCTCTGCCCCAAGTCAGAGTCAAATATTCCTCTGCTGCTCTAGATCAGTGTTTGGCTGACCTCTGTTAAAGACAGCTGATTATGGGGACTGCACAGTTTTTGCAGAGAACCCGGTCCACTGCTTCACCAGTTAACTATTAGTGTTCCTATGGGTTTGTTTATAGACTCTTGGCAGGAATAAAGGGCTCTAGAGACAACTTTCAAAAGCACCCATTCATTAGGGCACTCAGAGTTTCCTTCTGAGAGCTCTCATCTTTAAATCGAGTGCACGGATTAAGATGCAAAGTAGAAAGGCTGACAACAAAACGTCCCTTAAAGAGGGTTTCAGCTCTTGACAGTGGAACCAGGAAGCTAGAGGATTTTCTCGGTATTATGCATGCATAGTCATACCGCCAGTGCACGCTTTGAAACTTTCACTGCACATCTGTGCATCACTGCATGGACGAGGCACTGAGCCAAAGGCTGAATTCCTACGAGTCCGTGCAGCTCCCACACGTTTACAGCACTAGGACCCAGAGGGAGCTGATTTTCTGTGAGTCAGTGCAGCTAGCTGAGCCCTGAGAGCAGTGAATGAGGCTGGAAAGGCAGAGGGAATGTGAATGGCTCTTCTGGCTTGGGAAATTGTCCACGGACTGGGGTGCTACAGACTACAAAACAGCTTGGACAGCCCTCCGGATTCCTTGTCCCCCCAGCGTGCACTGATTCTGCTCTGAGGTGAGTGACCCCGCAACTGCCAATTTTCGCAAAGCGAGTAAATGTGGCTGTGGTACCAGTTGTGGAAGTTCAGTATCTTCAAGATTAGCCAGTGTGTTTTGTTGTACAGTAATTTTTGTTCTCTGGAGGAGGAACAGATCAGATATCTTTGAAGTACAGAGTGAGCATTGCTTAAAAATGGCATTGGCAAGCAAAGCGCGATCTAGTGAGACTGAAAATTGCATCTACTAATGCAGGTAAACAGCACGTACATATGGAAGGTGTTCCTAAACCATCTGTGTATAAGCTTAAAGCCTGAAAAACATCTTTAGTAAGAAAAGATTAACCTTAGAGAAATGTAAATATTCTCCTCATTCTTTTTTATCCAGGTATTTTAGTTTTATTTGCATGGTACAGCAGTTACACCTATATTAAATTCTTTATTGTCTTTGTTCGGAATATTAAGGCTTACTTAACACTTTCCTCTTTTTTTTTTTCCCCCTACAACAATTGTACTCTAGATAAGAACTCCTTTCTTTCTTTACTAATATAAATAAGTAGAAATTCTGGTAAAACAAAGTACGACTGGCCCAAGGCAGAAACCTTTTAGCTCTAGGCAAGGCAGTCGTTCACCAGAGACTGTATATCATCTAGAATGTCCACTTGGAAAAGCTTACAGACTCCCTGCTGCTAGCCTGTTAGTGACAGGATGAAACTGGCAATGTTTATTGATTTACACTGAGGGATAGCACTGTTTTATGACACGAGTCAGAGACAAAAATTGGGACCTCAGTTAGGGAGTCAGAAGGAATTGTTGTGCTGAGAACAAAAAGTGTTTGTGCTTCAGTTGGTTTTTTTCACTTTAAATTCTCCTTATATGCTCAAGGAGTTTTAGAAAAACAGCGAAAGTGAGCGTGCCTGTCAGGCTGGTTTTTCCAAGTTGTCACAGCTTCAAAATTGTATTGTGACTGTTAGACAGATAATTTATGGGCGTTTTCATGCATTAGAGTATCCCGATACAGTCTTTTGGGCACTTTTTTGCTAATCCAAACTAAAAAGTGACAAGTATCTGCAAAAAGATAGAGAGGAAGCTAACTTGCCTGTACATTCAGTCTCTGTACTTCTGAGCTATTTCGGATATTATGGAAAACATGGTTTTTTAAATGACCCTGACAGCTACTACTTCAGACATTTGCCTGGAGCTCAGAAGGTTATAGCATTTTATGCAGCCTCACAGAGAGGTTTAAGTGATGAAATAAAGAGCCAAATAAACTGGAGTCTTCACATGAGAGTGATAAGAAAGATTTGGCCTTTACGTATATAAATAATTAGATATATGAATCATTTTCTAACAAATCTCAGCTATTTCTGCAGAGGAGCCCCCCCTGAAAAATCTGTGCAGGAGAACAACAGTGATTTCACATCCTGATCAATCCCAGCCACTCACCCTAAAGGGATCTGTCAGTCTCACAACAAGGCAGTAAAGAAAGGAACTGTGACTTTCCTTGTAGCTAGGCAGTGTCCTTTTTCTTAATCAAAAGCTTAAATTATCTTTTCAGATGTCTTCATTTAAGTTCAGTGGAGAATTACAATAAGCCCAAAGGATCATTCTAACCCATATGCTAAGTAAACAATTGTAACGTGGAAGCCTATGTGATGTAACTAGGCAGTCTATGTGATGACCGTAAGATTTTAATTTAAAAATTCACATTAGAAAAATACATAAAATATGTTTTCAGATTACCATTTGCAAAAGTAAAATGTCTTTCTTTGTCAGGATTCCTAGAAAAGGGTTGGATATAACACATTTAAAAACGAGATCATTTCAATCAACAGAATAAGCCCCATAAATTCCCCTACTGCTCCATGGCTTTGGTCACATAAAAATGTCCCTTTAAATACAGACTCTGTTAATTAGCTTTCTGTTTGTTTATGTAATGCTTTTATGACTAAAAGAATATTGAATACATATTAATCAGCAGTAATTAAATTAAAGGCACATGAAAAAATATTGGTTAATTTTAAGACATTAACATAACTCTGCCATTTTTTGTCTATATTTTAAGAGCACACCTCACTGATAAAAAAATAAAGAATTAATAAAATGAATGCTTTCGTTCCAGAAGAGTCAATATTCTAACACCAAAAGTCAGTGCTGGCCTGGTGGGTTTAGAAATACTTGTTTGTCCTTCCAGACCAGGACAATAACATCCGGTGAAAGTCTTCACTTCTCTCAAAGTGGCTACAGCGCCGGTGACCTCTGCCGGCAACTGTCCTCTCAAAGAAGGAGGTTTGAGGGTTGAGTCAGAAAGTGACCATGAACAAAAACATTTATTAGATCAGCTGATACACTTTCAGAAATGTAAGGTAGCACCTCTTCCCATGAAAATTGCCTCATGGTAAAGAAAGGCACATCTAACAATACTATTACAACTACATTTTTTTCACAGTGAGAAGAAATTGTCCCTTGCAGAATTTGACTTGAGCCTGGTCGCAGAGGCCAAGGTATTCAAGAACATTTCTACACCAGCAGCATCTCCCACTTTGGGACAGACATCCTACGGGATGTGTCTGGCTTGTTCTCCTGACACAATGCCCTTTGTGCAGCTCTGCTGAATTCATTAAATATTTTTGTGTGTGTGTATTTATACCAAAAATCATGTGGTCAAGCAACGCAAGGTCATTTTTGCAGTTGCCAAGAGATCGTAGTATCTAATAATGTCAGTTATGCGCACTCTTATTTGCCCAGTTCTACTAATACTGAAAACTACATAACTTAGTTGGTGGAAATAAAATCTCAGACCCTTGATATGAACCTGTACTGTTCATCACATCCTGAGTATTGCTGGTTGTTCTGGTCATCATTTACATCTCAGAAAATGAATAAAGTAAAACAAGAGGTTCAGGATGATGAAAGGCCTGGAATATTTTCCATATTTAAAGAAACCACATAGATTACAATTTCAAAGGCTGGAAAATAGATAGCTGAGGAGGGCTGTTATGAAGATAATTTATTGTCATAACTCTCTTTAAAAGACGTTTAAAAGGAAATCGTTGTCTTGTCTCCCAGTTCAAAAATCGAAGAGCGGGAAACAAAACTAGCAGGTGGCAAGTTCAAGGCAAACAGAAGAAGGTGGTTCCTCCCTCCACGTATAATTGAGCTATGAAATTCCTTTCCACAGGATATTGTAGTTCGCAAGGGTTCAGAAAGTAAACAGACATACTAAAAGCACTGTCAGAAATCAGACCAGCAGTAACTTGATGCAATTTAAGACTTCTTTTGTTCAGTGAGTTTCTAAAACTGAACACAGACCATTAAACTGATTCCAAAATCTCCTTTCCTAATTTATGGTCCTGGCTCCAAAATAAAATTTTCTGTTCCCATAGGGTCCACAATGACGTGCTAATAAAAGACCAGATTCTGCTCCTATTGACTTGTTACGTACCAAAACACCCATTGATTTTAGTGGAAAAAGATTCAAGCACAAGGACAGACGAAAAAAAAATCAAACAGCAGATACGACAAGTTCTTTGACTTTGTTTTGAGACTTGGTATACATATTATTGAAGAAATCATAACAAACATTTATGCTGAACAAAGACAAAGCTCCTTCCAGGAATTAAACTAATGAAATGAATGAATAATCTATAAAATTAATCTGCTGCTTACACTCAGGCTTGGCCATTTATTTTGCATAGCCATATTTGTGAGAAAGGGTGCTGCATTAAAGAGTATGCAACAAAAATGCATTTAGTTTAGTTAGTCGTAAACCGCTCAGAAAACTAATAAAGGATTAGACTATTTCTGACAGTTCTGACCTACAATGAGTAACTTAGCCCAGTATAAATACCGATGGGAAGCAGATTATTTCTCTGACAACTTTCTGTTCGCTAAGTATGGCTTCACTAGTGTAAAAGTTGCTATTTTGATGTTTGGAATCATTTCCTATTTTTCCCCTCTGTATTGCATAGGTATAAAGGTGACACAGATTTTTTTGTGGTCTGATTCACCGATTTACTTTGATCATCTTTATTTTATTCTTTATACAACCATATGCGATTCAGGCTCTCAAAAATAGTTCTTCGGAAATCTTTGTGACAGAGATTTGCCAAGCATCTCACTGCTATATATTGATTTGATATTTGCTTTGATTATGATAAGTTTAACAGCTCTGGCTCACAGAATTGTGTTTTTCTATTTTGAAATGTATCTATTCTTTTGAAATCTTTATGTGCTGGATGACTCAGGTATGAAAAAAAGACCTCTGCTTGTTCACAAAGAAAGAGACCTGCCCTGTGGTGGATGACACAGCCAGCATTTTCCAAAATGCATCATTTCCTGCCCATTACGTCATGATCCTTTTGAGGCGCCGTAGGGATCAGCCCCAGACCAGCAAGGTGTTTAAGTTGCCTGCACTAACACAACCACACAAATCGCTCATTTGAACTACTTATTGCTTAACGCATTTCAAGATCAACTCATAGTTCTGATGAGCAAAACCACAAATCCAGCCCCACTGAGGAGCTGCACTTTCACTTATCGGGAAGAGGATTACCGGGTGGTCGTGAGGGAGGTCAGCAGGGTTCATCACCCACAGCAAGTCAGCAGGCGAGAACCAAATATCCAGCTGTGTAAGCGTGGATGTCTTTTTGCACTGCAGCTGTCCATATTTTTAGTTTTCTGGTGCTTTCATATTTCAGACTGACAGCAGCCTTTCAACCTTGGTGATTTCCCTCATTTGTAGTGGGCAAGGGGACACAGAATAGCCATCTCTGGGAATGTACAAATTACTCATCTTATTTGGATGCAGCACACCTTCTAATACCTGCAATTGATGGACTGCTACAGTACATCTGCTGCACAAAGATTTGTGACTTCTTAGGACAAGTGGTTTCAGGAAAGGATGTCCGAGAAAAGAAAGGGCAAATTTTTTTTTAAAGCAGCTACTGATTTCCAGTTGCACTATATTTGTGGTTTTAGGACCCACATAGCAGGTTCTGAAGTACCCAACATTCATTCATGGTTGTTTATAGTAATTACTTCCCACAATAAAGACTCCAGTCCCATAGATAAGGCTGATATTCTTTGCTCATCTATGGATGATGTTCCTCTATATTCCTACCACATACTGTCTGTTTCATAACGTGTTGTTTGCTTATGCTCAGTTTACCAAACAAGCGATCTATAATGTCCTTTGAAAAGTTTTTTCCTCTTGTTTGTCATACTTTTCAGACTTACATTAATTACAAATATTATTTGCTGCTGCCGATCATGGACACACGTGTTAAATAGTTTATGTTCTACTCTTCTCTATTTCCTCTGGGTCCCTTCACCATATTAAAACAAGCAGTACATTAAGCAGCAGAAATAATGAAACTTTCTTCTCTGTGGTGGTCAGTTTCTGGTGTGGACTAAACTGGCAAGTAGCTGCGAGGTATGAATAACTTGCAGGACATATAGGTACACATCTGCCCTAACATAAACTCTCTGATCAAATGGACCTCTAACACCAGAGCTTTTATTTCAGTCAGGATCTCTACCTATCCTACATTTGCATCAAACAAATTATTTCCATGTAGAAACCTATAGCTTTAAGGCCTCTAACGTTCTGTCAGGTGTGACTGGCACTCAGTGTTTTTCAAGGGTCGTTGTCAACACTTTACAAGACAGAGCCATTTCACAAGTGTCATTTCTGTATTAAAACAGACTAATACCAGGTGATGCTCTTCGCTGAACCCAGTTTGAATTCTACACCGCAACCAAGGGTTGCACACTCAGTTGTGCCTCACACTTGTATAGAGGCTCATGTTTTATTTACAGAAATTCTAAGCCACAGAAACTAGGCATGCTTTTATATTCTATGTCAAGGATCCTCTCCACTCCTGTCCTTATTATTGGTGTTTCTTATCAATGCTATCAATATTCAACACCTACATTTTTCTTCTGCCTAAATCCAAATCCTCCCCGCCCCAGTCATTCCTGCCAAGCCTTCCTCTCATCATTTTTGTAGGCACATGCTGTAAACAGAAGAGTGCAAAGGTTCACTGCTCAGCCCTGCATTCCGGGACACTTTACGTACACCAAAAGTGTAAGTTCCTGACTTTGCAGAACCACAGTTATTAGAGGGACTTTGATCCATGATCTCTCCCTAGATACACATTCATCGCTGTAAATTGCCTTTTTGGAACGGGGTGCTGTTGGTTTTCTGTGGGTTTTGAGAGGGAAAAACACGTGTCCTTTTCCTTCTCATTTCTATCACTCTTTTCTATTTGCAAGCAAAGAAATTGGAAAACTATTTAATGAAATGTAGAACTTCTTCCCTTTGTTCAATATTTCAAATTTTTAAAAGAATTCAAGTGACTTGAATTCAGCGTTCAGCACTTGACCCATGACTGTGTCATCACTTGAAAGCAAAAGGAAATACTTTCTAAGAAAATAACGCATTCCCAATGCCACAGAAGAACTGATGTAATATTATTGGCCAGATTTAAAGTTCATCTCCCTTGAAATAAACTAACTTTACAGAAGTTCACTTCCAAGTGACATATATTTAAACTCTGACATTGTGTGCAGAAACCTAATCATAAAATCTTCCCTCTGGTTTTAATTTTAAGCAGGCAGAAAACTATCTTGTAAGGTGTACAACTTGATTATCTGCTTTGAACTTAACAGTCATCCAAAAAAAATCACAGACAAGTAGAAATGCACTAAATGCAAATACAATAGGCATCTTAAGAAGATTTTTAAGTCAGAAGTCTGCTAGGCGTACATTCTTTAAAAAAGAAAAAAAATGCTTATTTTTGTTGTGTTAGACAACCTAAAATTGTTGTGCATTCATCATCTGATGAAAATTGTAGTAAAAACAGGCAAATACCAAAGAAAAACCTATTCTTTATGCCACGATTATGACAACCAGTTGTGGAGCCCCACCCTTCAGCAGCATTTACGATTTTCATACTACAGATAACATCTGGTTACAAAGCTTGTCTTTTGACTCTTTCTAATATGCTCAGGCATACTGCCTCCCTTCCAATTCAGAACAGAGTTGTTTTCATGTAACTATTATGATCATTCTTGATAATTGATTCAACAGAAAAAAGCATTAACAAAGAATACTGTAATAAATATGATAAGGTCCACTTCAAATACCCAGACAAAGGAAATATGCGATTCCTTACTTAGAGTGTTAAGTGATATAACAATACTGAATTTCAAACATGTCAGGTTATTTGAACTTATTAATATTAGGACACAAAACATGGGAATACAGATTTGAAATCAGACTTTTCTTAATGCTGAGAATGTGTGTAGAGTTCAGATGTGAGATGCCGTCCTGCCTGCAGCAGAGTGCCAAAGACCTCGTGAATGGGTTCGCTTGGCACTTCACCTGCTGTGCAAATGTACACACTTCATAAAAGATGCAATTTCTGTCTATCACTATGAGAAAATACTTTCAGGTATTCTGTTCAAGCAGTTTCCTTCTGTCCTGCACACCACTGAGTGATCTGCACTAAACTGAAATACAAACTAGAGTCATGATTATGTGGGGAAAGTATTACACATTTTATTACTTTTCCCCTGTTGTGACTAATGACTAGACAACAAAGACTACAACTGTATCAGATAGCTTGTGTATCACCAGCAGGTCCTCAGCTGACCGCAAGTGGTAGGTGCACCATATAAGCTTTGGAATACATATGCCAAGATTCTTTACAAAGTCCAAATGCTGTTCTTCACAGGGTTGAATATGAAGGTAGAAAAAGGAACAAATTTTCATTTACATTTCCCCACACAGAAAAACAGAACTGAAAATTAGTACTATAAACTCTGAGTGAGTTAGTAACAAGTTTTACTTGTTAGTGAAAGATCCAGTGTTAATTTGGAACGAGAACTGATATCCCTTTCCACCTTTCCCACTCATATGGCAGAGCTCCAAATTTCCCATTCGAAAAGCAATGTGGCATGGACTCGCGGTAAGGCCCAAAGCATAGGAAACAGAATTGAACTCTGAAGAGCTTTGACAAAACCACTTAACTCCCTTCTCCTATTTCCTTCAGTTTTATTGAACTTTCTCCCAGCAATTCCGCCATACAACAAGTCATAAAATAAAAAGGAAAAGGAAGAATCTGCTGAGTGAAGCCTTATCAGTATGAAATAGATTTATCATCTCGATCCACTGAAAAAGAAGAATGACAAACAAAAGTAATTGCTTACTTTGCAATAATGAATTTCACCTAAGGTTCTATCACCTGCTTTGCACAGTCTGTGCTAGACACTAAAGTACAGGCAGGTGAGAAAACGTTTAATCCAGGTCCATGATTTGCAGCCAGTTCTTTATATGACTGGCAACTAAAGAAGACTAACGCTGTGTTGTATTGGGTCCCAAAATGACTATGGATACATTAACTGTAACATCACATTAACGTGTTAAGTGTGCTTGGAATTTCTAATATTGCAAACATGATGGAATAGCTTTACATGACAAATATAAAATATTCATCAAAGCAAGCAGTCAGTAAAGTTGCACAACTATGTGGGTGCAGGAAAAAAGATGATTCATTTACAGATGTGCTGATGATACATTTTTCATCATTGCACACAACCTAAGGCACATCAGGAAACAGACCAGTATTTAAACAACCACCTTTATTTTCAACTGGACAAACTCTTGCAAAAAAATTGACATAAACCGTCTTCAGTTTCTCTCTGAAAAAAATTTTGCTTGATCTAAGAAAGAAAACCCATAGAAATATCCTAATCAATAATTCAAAAAACTACTAACTCAGAAATACCCCATTTGTCAGTAATATCTGCAAGAGGTTGGGTAGCACAGTGTTATTTGCCTTTCTAAAAAAAGCTTCTAAAAAGTTGGTTTAAATCCTAGAGACACTGCAGATTATCTGTTCCAGAAACAAGGCAACCCTGCAGCATTGTTCATAAAGAACAATGTGAAAGAGGGCAGGTGCCATGATCTAGTCTGTTTATCTGCACCTATCACATGGAAATAAAGCTTTCCTACTTGGAGGGAGCCCTGGTGAAAATCTTCACAAAGAACAGTACAAGTTTTCAGGAAGCAATGAATGGTTTGACTGAGAATACCTCTACTTTATTTCATCTAAAATTCATGGGCGATGTTTTGAAACATTTGATTGAACTCAGCCTTGATTATTGCTTGGCACTTCCTTCCGTGTAGGCTGATCCATAGGGAATGCCATTCATACCAACACTGAAGTACAGCAGGATGACTCAGCTGATTAATCGGCTTTCTTTTTTCCAATTAAGAAGCAAGTATTTGGTTTCCCCAGGCCAAGCTCATGTTATAACTCACACGTCCTGTTTGCCCCTGACTCACATTTAAGAGAAGGAAAGTAACCTGTCCCACATGGTCTGTTACAGCCTGATGTCTGGTGAATGCAAACAGCTATACTGCACCCAGTGGTTTCTGTTCACCACAATGCCCTTGTCATTTGGAGGAGGAACGTTTCCATTCCTCTTGCATACTGATCATGATTTGTCCCTAATGTGGAATCAACCATAAACCCAGGGTTTATGGGTTGTGACAGCGCTATCAGTTGCTACCTAGACAAGTAGCTACTGAAAACAGAGCACCTGTATTTTGCTAAACAAATCTAGCCACTTCCTTAGCTCGAACATAGCACAGAACCTGCAGATGAACCAGGTCTCTAATTTCCAATCCAAAAATTTGCTGACATTATTAACCAAGTTAACAGAAAAAAAACCAAAAAAAAGGCTACCTGTAAATATTTTAAGGGAACATGGAGTTTTTTTCTTTCATTAGTAGGTAAATCGCAACAAAAACACATCTTGTGGGCAGGTGAAGTATGTGACTACTGCCATAAAATGCCTACAATGCAAATGGTCTTAATGACAAAGCTAAACAAGTCCCAATTAAACACACAATAGTTCTAGACAGATAAGAAACATCACTCTCCCAGTTTCCCACTAAGTTGGTCTCCAAGCACAGAAAGGCTTGGAGAAACAGTTTAGAAAATTAACGACAGTAAAAATGGGAGACTGCAATCCTAACTACAGTAAGCGTTTCCAGAGGCCTGACATAAAGAAACAAGTACTGTTTCAAGCAGACCCACAAAGTCAAGGGAACAATTAACACCTGTGAGAATCAGCTACAGATGAGATTCTTATCCTTGAATGTCAGGAGAATTTAGAGGGGCTAAAAGGAAGTTTAAAGAAAATACATAACTGTGATTTGGTTTGTAAATTTAAAATATCTGTCCCTACATTTTGGCTATATATTTTCAAAGAGCTGTGCGTGATGTAGCTCAGTGTTACAAGGCAGAAGATATATTTCTTCCAACTTACTGTCAAGCTCAGTCTCACGTGAAAAGTCGGGATGGGGAGCGGTTTTGCTGCTGAAGCTAGCATTGCTGTTCCTAGCCTACAAGCCAATGATTTCCATGTTTATGTAGCTGTGGATTTTGTTTCTGCCTTATCTGTGCCTATCCCTATCAACATGATTAAGGCTTTGCTCATATTCTTCAAATTGAAATGCTGTAATTCTGGGAACAGTTTCCAAGTCTCCTTTTAGCAGAGTAATCAACGTATCTGTGAGTTCAAGTTACCATTTTTTAACAAAGCTTGCACAAAGATAGCACCCTTCCGTGCATGCCATAACTCTTCATCTGCACTGGCTTGAATAGCACGCTCCATTTTGCAGTAGTGGTACCAACGGCATTCACACACCGTAGCAAGCTGCAGGGCTGCCTCAAGCTGGTGAGCTTAACACGGTTTGGAACTGCCATCCTTCTCATTAGTTTAAGCAAACGGTCTTTACTGCTTGTCATGCTAGCAATATGTGTGCATTTGTCTGCAACAGTCTTCCCTTATCGAACCGGAAGAAGCACAATCAGAGCTTGAAGTCCTATCTTTACCAGCTGTAGCCTTCAAATACAATTTACAAGTTATTATTTCTGTAGGTTCTCCTTCCTACAGCATGTTACCATTCCACAACTTTCAGAAGTACCTCCCCCCATTCTGACTCCTTCCTTGTATCTCCTGTAAGGTATGTGATACAGTACTAAAAAAGTTTTTAGTTAATCGGCTTCTGCAAGATTGTTTTGATGAATGTAGGTTGAGAAAACTTGTTACAGCAGTTTAGTCATCCCAGTTCCAATAGTTTATAGATTCAATCTATTCACTGTTCTCACTACAGAAATGGAAAAAAGGTTCATACCTAATGTCATAACAGGCAGCAGGGAAAATAACATGCTGGTAAACACAGTAAGAATAATCTAATCCTGGCCTACTTTTATCAGAATTCCCACACTTCAAACTCTGTGTACCAGGAAAGACAGTGAACCCCACAGGAAGCTGATGATTTGCAACAACATCAGCGATTAGCATCGCTTTGCAACTTAGGCATTCAGGTTTATTCACACTTGGAACAAGGCCAAAGAGAGTTCTAGAAAACATAGTAGAGACATGCAAGTGCACAAGTAAAAGGAAAGAGATGCACATTCCCCATTATACTTGTTGACTGTAGCAAAAAAATGTACATTCAGCAAACCGATAATGCCAGAAAACAGAAATTAAGCATGTAAGAACTCTACAAATGTTCCTAACATAAGTGTGTTGCCAAATGCAGATTTATAAGAATTGTTGAGGCTGACAGGTTAGTCCAACTCCCTGTTTCCTGTTTTTAAGCAGAGGCTGCTGAAGCCTGATCTTCTTTTAAACTTTTTTGCACTTTGTTTTTTGCCTAAAAGATTCTCATGTATAAAGGAGTGGACAGTACGAGAAAGAATCGGATCTTTTCTTTACAAATGCTTTTCTGTTTAACTGTCCTTTTGCACAGAACAACTGTATGACCAAGGAAACTATTCAAAGAAACAGGCATTTATTTCTGAGACAGCTGCGGACTCCATGCAAGGGAGGAAGGCCATCTTGCACTCTGTATCACCATTCACTTATCTGCATACTACATTGACCATCATTCAAGCTTAGCGTGAGGTAAGGATATTGCAGAGCGGTCAGGTTCCACAAGCTGCTGGTTCAAGATCCAGACAAACCCCTTACCACATTTAAATTTCACCTTAAATGTCTGGGTGGGGAAGAAAACCTCCTATCTTAAAACATTAACAGCAGCTGCCTCCCCTCAAACTCTGACATAACACAAAGACAGAAAACTCCTGCTCGCCCACTGCTTGCTGGGTCTGCGCCCAGAAGCCCACACGATACAGCTAAAATGTGGACCCAGTTCAAACTATCTTTGCTCTCTGGGACCATTAGTCAGATGTTTTAGTGCAGCAGCTGCCTGACACACTCAGGATGCTGGGAGCTTTGCACATTGCAGAGGTCTGGACTCTACTTTTCCGGCCTCGTAGGTTTAGTGTCAGGGTCTCAACTAAAGCACAGCTGAGATTCTCAGAGCATAGGAATGAAATAACCTCCTAAATCAAGACACTGGACTTACTTATTCAGTACTTATTCAAATGCAGTTTCAGTTAGTTAGTTTTTCTGAATATATAATTTGTTGCTTGTGTACAGAACCCACTGCATTTTGTTTCTACCTCTCTTTACGGTGCCAGCAGCTATCTAGCATTGCAACTGTGTGAGTCACTGTGCAATAGGTTAAAATGCAATGAGTAACTACCTTGCACAGAAGATGAAAGCCAAGGTGCTTAAGACAACTAGAGGTCCAGCAGTGCACTATGGCAAAGATTGGGCCAGGCAGCAACTCTGAGGCAGCTGATTTCAATGTGTGAAACGAGAAAGCAGGAAGAGTTGCAAACAGAGGAGAGGACACAGTCAGAAAACACAAAGAGCAAACAGCTCTTGAAGCTGGAGAGGCAACAAAATGGAGTATGTCAAGACATAGGCATGACTAGGGGCAGAACAACGCTCCAGAGGATATTCCCACTGGTAAAATCTCATATATTGCTTGGTACTTCAGTGTTCTGCCCAGTAAATCATCATCAAATCAGCACAGGTGTTGCACAGCACTTGTCTGACCCTGATGGGACAACTGAGTGCAGGTGCCTATCCTGTGTTTGCAGCTGCACCTTTCAGTCATAGTAGCAGTTACCAGCTGGAATTCGAGGTGGAAATCCCATTCTCATACCGGTTTTTAATCCATTTATTTCATAAAGAAAGGTGCAAAAAATAATTATGGTAAAGTGAGCAGGAACTGGTACTCGTGAATTACAAACACTGACAAAAATGCACTTGTTTTTCTACCACTTGCTGCACACACATGCACAAAATTACAATGAACAGGACAATAAGGCAAATAAAAGTGTGAAGAAACAGGATCTGTTTCCCAAACATTCTGAACACTTCTGCATCAGCTTTTCAACTGTTTACTGCCAATAATCGAGATGATCTTCTAGGCTGGAAAAAGTTCTAAATAGAAAACACACAGGAAAAAAAAATGTAGGTGTGGAGCATTTTGCAGAACATCAACACATTTACAAAAAACCCATGCTTTAATCCTAAGTAAATACTGAGTACAAACATACGAAATGTACAAGCACATGAGTAAAACTTCCAGCAGCACAACAGTTTACAAAACAGGCTTGTTCTTTCACAGAAAATTATGTAGCATCGTTGCTTCAGAAGTCCTAGAAACAATGATTAAATTCTCTTTGCTTGTTTCTTTTTTCTGATCATGTTCAAATGAGCCAAAGTATTGGAATAAATGGCTTAAAGGTCTAAGCAATAGAAAGAACCTTGTGTTTTTCTTGGTCAACTCCCCTAGTTGTCAGGAGACTGTTATTTCTCCCGTAAGAACTACTTGTGCTTCCGGAAAATATTACAACAATTACACAGATGATACTGCAATCTGATAAGTTCTTCAGTGTTTGTGTGTTTAACTTATTTTATTTGGCAGCGTTGCCAGATTTTTGTGTGGACAGCTCTACTACAGACCCCGTTCTTATGAGATTTTACCCTCTCATTTCAAAATTGCACCAGACTTAAAAGGACCTTGCTGTGCAGGGAAAGAAACCCTTTTTCACCTCTTCAGTACCTTTGCACTTTTAAGTCACCAGAAACTACTAGAAAAGCCTTCAAAGTTGAAAGCTTTTCTTGCACCCAACTAAACTATTTGCTTAGTTTAGATGGCAAAGCCCATCATATTTCACATATCCATAGCGGAACACTTAGGAATTCTAAGGAAATCATTTTCAACACAGATTAAATGGGAAAGGCAGGTGGAGTACACCAGTCTGAGCATCACTGCATCTTTACAACCTTCAGAACAAGCTCAGGCTTTGCAATGAGAAAACATACAAATATCCACACAAATCTTTGCACATTGCAGGACACAGCCCACTGCTCTCCATTGCTTGTGTCCAGCAGACACCTGGAAATGATACACTTCCCAATTTACAGGATATGTCAGAGGTTACAGAAGTCAAACCACTAATAAGCAAAAGCCTGATTACTTAGGTTTTTATACATTCAGTTCAACCTAGGGCATGTTGATTTAAAGAAAAATACTAACATTTGAAGTTAATTAAAAGTATTATTCTCATACCTTATGTGGACTTTTAACAAAATGAGTTAAATGTAGATACAATAAGGTAATCACAGAATGAAAGTGGCTGCCGTGGGGCCAACACCCATTTTCAGCTGCAATACAAATAAAAGTCAATTTCTGAAGTTCTCATATGAGTTTTCTTGTCACGATTTCCATATTGTTATGTAAAGTAAATCATTAGAGAGGGAATTCAATCACTAAGTAGGTAAGCAAATTCTGCAGGTTTCATGGTGGTAAAATAGATTTAGAAATAGGAAAGAATATTCTTATAGTTTAAAAATAAAGAGGAGGGGGACAAAGCAGAAAAGGAACATATCTATTGCCTGTCAGGAACCCCGTGTTACCCTTCAGGTTCCTCACTTGCTACAGAAGCAACTTTTACTGATAGACAAGAGGCCAATAAGCGTTTGTAAAATGACAACGTTTTTGGATAGAAAATTGTATACAGGCAAATCAATATTCTGTTTCAGTATTGACTGTTTCTCCACTGTCTCAGAAATCTCTAAACAAACACAAGAGCATATGCATTTTGTAAGGTGGGAGTTTTACTTTGCAATCCCTAAGACTTTTATTAATGGAAAAAAAATACAGCACATCAGTTTGAATGCTCCAGCTACATAATTTTTCATCAAGTGCAGCCAGATCCTCAACTTCAGTAGAACATTCAGTTCAAAGTTCTCTCAGCTCTACCCTCCTTTGCTCCATCCTTCCTGTACTTTGATTTGTAAGGTACAAAACCACTTCAACTTTCCCTTTCTATTTTCAGAATTCCTGCCCCATCAAAATATTGTTGAGGCTTTTTAAGAGGTTATAGAAGCACTGTAAGAATTGTAGAAGACAAAACTCCTTTTTGATATAAAGAACGAATAGAACAGGAAAGCCTGAAACACACAGGCATCGAGTACTAAGAGTCTTGGCCATACTGTCTTGATGCTCTTGGTACTTAAGTAATGTTCTTGACCAAATTTAAGATCTAAAGAAACAGTACAGATGATGGAATCTATCTTCGGGAATCTGATCATGACATACCACCTCATTTTTATTTTCCACCTCATTCTTGGAGTCACGACACTTTATGCATGACACTAAAATATGCGTCCAATAGCTAAAAAACAATCTCCTTTGTTTCAAATTTCCTTGTACAGTAGTAGAAAAGTGAAAAAGTATTACAAAAATGAACATTATGAGCTTGAATAAAAATTAAAGGTTAGTATTGCCATTAAGATTCAGCTGGTTCTTATTAATTAGGGTTTGGACAAAAATTGGGATTTGTATTCCCTTCTGAATAGCTGGAATAACATCACTAGTTGGAAAAGCTTATTGGCCCTTAAAGGTATAGTATTTTTCTGCCTTAATTGCTTTTGGTTGTAAGATGAGATAGTAACATTGTAGTCTGATTGTCCTTGCACTTTCTTTTCCCAGATGAATTTCAGTTTGTTTTTGGTGATTTCCTAAAGTCTGAAATTCCAGTTCTTTTATTTATGTTCATTTCATATTGGAAACCTCAGGACCAAATATAGCAAGCTTAGACACTTGGTGGAACCAGCTCAAGATCCATCTGGGAAAAGTGCAGAGGAAGAGGAGGACAGGGCATGCACCCATCTTCAGGCAGCTGTTTTGCACTCGCTGCTTTAAGCAGCGCCTAGGGAATGAATCCTTTGCTCACATCTGGACAAGAACTGTAGGTGAGCAGCAATCTTTCGTGCTGGCTGGGAGGTGGGTAGGATGGAGGCATCTGTTTCCATAGACCTCAAAGGCATCAAGCTTTATATGGTCGGGAGGGATTTATCCTATTTATGCTGCAATAGTCTACCAGTCAGTTAGTGTCTGAGATCTTTAGTCACTCCTTTCTGCCAATGAATTAGGACTTAAGAAACCTTTGAGTCCTGTAAAATATAAACTTGAAATCTATATTGAAAGTTCCAAAGTAATCATCACGTCAATGATTAATTTTAGGATTTGCTTTATAGATTATAATATAGGGATGATATACAACAGTAGGATGCTCAGAAAACTTACTTCTAGCCAGCATTTTTATTTCTAGTTCACTTAATTTTACCAGTTTTATGCCATTGAGGCCATCAACTTCAGGAGAAACAGATTTACAAGCTCTTTCTAAGACTGCTTTCTGCCATTTATTTTCAGAGAGATTTCTCACTAGTTTTGATAACTGACCATCAATTAATTTTTCCTTCACTGTATTTAAAGAAATTTTTATCCCAATGCGGACAATTTCTGTATCTTTTATTTAATGGCTGTCAGTTTGTCTTTGTTATCTTAAATAAGGTAAAATTTTCTATTCTGTCAGGAAAGCTCTGTGCATGTTTAACACTGTACTAACAGCCAGGTTTTCATAGTAAGAGCTGCATCCCTTTGCAAGTTGTTATTGGTGCGGTCATCATGACCTGGAGTTCATGTATTGTTTTCCAAAGGCAGCCAAATTTTAGATGACTACTGATGACTCTGAATTCTCATAAGTGTATTTTACATGTAAGAGTATCATGATGCCAGACATTACATCCTTAGAAACAGAAGTCTCAAAGTTGCCAAGTTAGCCTTTTAAAGTTGAGCTCTGCCTCTCCTGTCTCATGAGTCTCTGTCACCTACCACAAGAAACCACTGCCTGCTGCAGGCCAGATCTCTCTCATCAGGTCACTTCCCTTGGCACCCTTCACTCTGAGGAAAGCAATTGTCAGTGAAGGTGACAGGCAATAGACTTGTTTTCCTCTTTTTCAGCTTCTCTGCAGAGGCTCCAGCAACTGAAGTGTTTATGTACTGGTTCAAAGGGGTCACAGTGAAAAAATTAGGCTCCTTCAAAGAAGACATTTTCATTACTTATGCCCCGATAAGCATAAAGTAAACCCTAAGAAGAAGTGTTTTCCAGAGACTTACTGGTTTCTGATTTGGTGAATCCCCATCCTGCAGGTCAAGACTCACAGTGCTCTTTTCCCTTAAGCACCAAGAATGGGCAGATGCATCGCAGTCTGAGAGCTCCTGTTTTTACCCTTGCCTACAGTAAACCTGAGACAGAAATCCTGACACAGATTATTTGCTGTGCATCCCATGATGATGATTATCATGGTGATAATGCAGGGCAGCATTTTTCTCAGCCTACTGTTCTCCCTAGGAACATTTCAGTTCTGGATGCTTTTGATACAAAAGGAAGTCTATGAGACACAGGTAGCTTCCAACTGTTTCTTCAGCATACGTAAAGCTCTTATTTACAGGATGAGTAATAGAGGAATGAAATCTTGAGTCCATCAGAAATTCCCATTTTCTTGCTCACCAGCTAAGATCCAAGAAAAGCTGCAGTGCAGCCTCTGACGCTGCTCTTAGTCATAATGGCTCAAGGATTCCCTTCAAGGCCTCTCAGGTCTAAGAAGTCTTTTTCCGTGAATTGGTGCTGCTGCTACATTTTCACTCCTATACTTCTTCAAACATTTCAGCCAGGAAGATGTGCCAGTAGATGCCTTCTCTTTAACAGCAACTTCAGCAGCAACTGCCACCGTCATTTTTCTCTCACTACCAGAAACAGCCTGCTAATACACTGTTTGCTGTTTATTTTGGTGACCTCCATGATCCCTTTTGCAGCACAGAGAGCCAAGCTTATGATCCATCACTGCAAACACTAGAAAGCGGCAGTTTGCTGGCTGTAAACCTGCTGCTACCACAGCCCCAGCACAGTACACACTCCATACTGTGTCTCTGGCAAGAACTGCACAAATGTCACTGCTGAGCCAAACCCTATTCAGTACGAACTTCTTCTTTCAGTATTGCTGAATAAAGCAACTACTCCTCACCTCTGAAATGGAGAAGTCTAATCAAACATTTTGGGGGCTGTATTGGCTCACTCAGTACTCTGAAAGCTATTATTTCCTGCTGGTTTTTTTATTATGATGCCGGTTTTCTTCTATTTCCTGTAATCCGAAGTACAAAATTGGTAAATGAGAAGTGTTCGCACAAGCCCTTGTTCTTCCACACCTACTGCCTGAGATTTGAGACTAACCAGCTTATTGGCACTAGGGAGCTCACTTTCAAAATATGCATCATTTCATAAATTCAAGATGTATCAGCATTTCTGTAATCATAAAGACAAAAAGACTCAAATATCTCTTCTGTTTATTTTTTTGCACACCCCAAAAAACCCCATGTCAATGACTTCAAGAATGACAGAAAACAACATTCCAAATTGCACCAGTAGATCACAAGTCTGCGCCTATGTTTATTGCCTACACTTATTTTTATTTAGAAAATTATTTACTTGCTGTATTTGATTGAGCCAAAGCAGCAATAATTTATCTTTTCTCTTACTAGCGCAAGAGCTACTTTAGCAAAAGCACGTGGCAATAAACACTCAGATGATACTGCCAGCAAAACCAAATTGGAAAAGTAATTGAGCTAAAAACTGAAAAGTTTTAAGCACCACACACACATCCTCAGATTTCACTGTAGAAAACTCTTTTGTGTTTGAGTCAGTCATTATTCTTTCTGTAAAAAAATGTATTTTTTTAACCTGTAAAGTTCGGTGGTTGAATCTAAGTAACGTGCAACTTAAAAGAAAGGTAAAAGTTTTATATGTTTAAGTGAGGTGTGATTGAAAACAATCACTCCCATTTGCCTCAAGAGAACATGTATTAAATTCTGCCACAGCGCAATCTGACTACTAATAAACGAATCCCTTTTTGAATGCACAGAATCTGGGAGACTCAACCAGACTTAAATATATCTTAACTGCACTACAGTGGCAGTAAAGAAAGCAGTTGTTTCTCTTCCTTCCACAGGTATGAGAAAAAAAAAAAAAACAACCCCTGTTCTTAATCTCAAGAATAATTCTTCTCAGAGTGATCCGAATGCCCTGGGACTGATGGATACTGGAAAGTTCTTATAAGTCCCAGGGCAAATTTATCTACTGGAAAGCTGTCCATTGTTCATCATATCATGGTCAAACATAACCAGAAATAAGAAACATCAAAAGACCACGTAATTATACGTATTTCAAGTAAATTCAAGAAGCAGATTTTCATCTGCCTTGCCCAGCCCTTCCTACTGAGTCAATGAAAGAGCAAAATCAATCCACTTCAAACACAAATGTAAAAATACCCCTGAAATGTACCAAAACACAGTGGTGGTGTTTTGCCAGTTACCATCAAGTGTATATATATTATTATTCTGTGAAAAAAGCTGATTTTAGAAGAACACATAACTAGAATGGACCTTCCTGGGTTGGTTCAGTCCAGTCACTTCTGTTTAAGATATCCCCCCCCCCCCAGCAAAGGTATTTAAAACATTAGGGTTATACAAGTGGTAGTCATGAAATGGAACTATTTCAACACCGTACACCCGTTTTGCACCCACTGTAATGCCAATATCAATGCTTCCAGGTTTAAAAGAGCTATATTTCTGTACTCACGCAAAAACAGACCTGCCAAAATTCAACAGCAGATTTCTCAGAGAAGCGTCAAAGCTATAAATGGCTCTTGGAATTCCAAACTCTCACACACCTCTTTACAACCCAGTTGCTCATCATCCAAAACATGTTGTCTGAATTGAAATTGATCTGCACTGGAATTGAAAGTTATATGTTTGAGGGGTTTGCTTGGAACACAGATTTATATAGAGATTTGGTGACAATTTTAAGGACTGCTATTCTAATTGGAAGAAATATTAAATAAGTTTCCAGGCAACATACCTTTTTTCGTCTGTTCTTCCTCAGATTCTGAGGGATAACTGTTTAAAAAAAAAGGGGGGGGGGGGGAATTCCCTACATATACTTCTTTTGCTCAGCACTTGTTTCACTTACAGGTGCCTACAAGCAAAGAGTTTTCCAAGACACAGAACCACTTGTTTTTTCATGTGATCCATTTCTCCACTCTTACTTTAAGTCTTTTGTACCACTGCTTTCAGACTGTTCAGCTTTTACTAGGGGTGTCTTTATTGCATGATTGCCAAATAAGCAAAGGAATAGGAAGACCTCTACAAAGCATTCGTGCAAATGGCATTTAATGTGTTTATAATGTGCCACAACTCCTACTGCATGTGCTGAGACTAAGAAATAAGAATGAATGCATGCAAATTCTGAAGAAATACTTCAGTAGGACATTGTATTAATCTCTGGAAGATGTAGGTAGGGAGGAATAGTATCTAGATGCTGTCTTCAGCATCATTAGAATAACTGCATCATTTACAGGATTCTGCCACAAGCGGGAATCCGGGAAGAAGACAGTAAGAGAACTTTAAAAAAAAGTCCTGCTGAAAATAAACTTTTGTGGTTAAAAACCAGCCAGTTGGAACTGCAGCAGCGTTTTCTTAGGGTGGCAGAACAGTCGGAAAAGTTAGTGGATTATTTTTGGCAGTGGCCAGCATATTATAGCTCTGTCATTACTGTTACTAAACTGTCAACCATCCACTGAAAGAGTTATTACATTACTAGTACATTCTTGCTAAAATATAGCATATTCACTCTGGTAGCATGAAGCTTCCTATTTTAAAACTTTGACCTTTCTGACACATTTATATCACTGCAACAAGCTTAACTCTCAAATACTTCAGCCAGGCAGGTACAGAGCAACACGAGACACCGTCTACGGACAGTGGCAAACCCAAAGAGAGGCCAACTCACTGCAGCATTGAATGTGAGGCAACACTTACGTAATGGACTAACTCCTATGCCGCACGTGGCTTGAAAACGGTCTTGGAAGAGTTCAGTCACATTTTTAAAAATTAAGTAGCTTGTATTTGGATCCTGGTAAGAGTCAAACCCAGTGGCTACACTTCCTGGCAGTCAGCTCTCCTGTGGCCAGAAATCGTGCAGGTGTAAAATTAAACCATCTCATGCTTTGGCAGTAGCAGCAGG
The DNA here is from genome assembly GCA_033558185.1 of Dromococcyx pavoninus. Classification (NCBI taxonomy): domain Eukaryota; kingdom Metazoa; phylum Chordata; class Aves; order Cuculiformes; family Neomorphidae; genus Dromococcyx; species Dromococcyx pavoninus. The sequence goes on from JAUMJL010000554.1 coordinate 283,798, forward strand.
TTCTCATTAGCAAATGCACTTGTGTCTCCACACTGAACCCAGCAGGACCTTTTCAGTACAGGAGCATCTTTTACAAGCCTTATTTATCCTATTAAAAGGAACATATATGTTATCTAAATATTTAAGGTTAAAAAAATACTGTTGCTATCACTTCCAATGTCACTCAGGAATTCACCATCAGAAATGTACTCTGCTGGGAAAGTGCTGGCACGCTGGATTTAATTGGTGAAGAAAATAACAGTTTTCCTTTGATTTAGGGTCTATATGGCCATTCACAGTTTAGTAATTAAGAATGGAGTTAGTTCTGCCTTTGCAGTAGCCAGAGGACAAGCTTTTACGCACGTGCCTTCATATGTCTGTAAGTTTTATACCTTCAGTTCTTCTCAAATATTAGCCATGACCAGATAATTCTCTGCCAACAAACGGCAATCTGCAATTCTCCTCTAATTATTCACTGAACTGACCAAGAGGTTTCCCTGCCGTTGCAGCTGTTGGTTTCAGCCCACTGCTTTCCTCCTCTTCACTAGGCTCCAGCAGCTACCCCTATGTTTTGGCCAGTTTCTCCTAAAGCTAGGAGCAGGTCTACAGTTTATGTTGCCTCAATGAAAAGAGTATCCCAGTCAAATAGCTCATTTGGACTCATTTTGAATCACATTCCAAAAAAAAAAAACCAACCCAAGTTTAAGGCCTTTGTTCTGTGAAAGGTCTTAAGGTTCTCTCCTGAGCCAGGAACTTTCAAGTGCGTCTCAGGCCCTCACCTGATTCCTGCCTGAATACTGGTGAAAAAAAGAAGCCTCCTAGAACAGAAAGAGGGTAATTCATTGTCTTTTCACCTCAACAGTGATAGTTTGCCAAAGGTCATGATTAAGAGATTCTATCAGTAAGGAAACATTTGGTTCACCACCTAGATCGTAATCCCAAGCTCGTCTCTGAGTTTCACTTTGTACAGTATACTGATTTTCTGGTTTTTTTTCCTAAAACTGCAGACATCCAGCCTTGAGGCTTTCAACATGCTGTCTTTTTGCTCTGGCAGTATAAGAGCCTTCAAACTATGTTTAAGCCCTCATTTGTCTATCACTGCTGTGCAAACTGAGCTCAGATAGAGGCATCAGCAGGTATTGCTTCACTATATTGCATCAATCCTGATTTTGGTTAGCCTGGAAGATGCACAAGAGGGACTGGGAGCAGTGGATTGTTAACCACAGTCTGGTAAAGGTGCTGAATAAAGGTAGCTCTGTCTCACAAATGTGCTACTCTCGAAAGCAGAAAACTGCACTTTAGACAATCTCTAGACTGTAACAGTGAAAAAGGGACAGGTCAGAGAGCCCAACAAGACGATTTGTCCCCGTACTCCTGCTATCAAGTGGGGAATGGTACTGACAACACTTATTTGCTGGATAATAATTGAAACAAATACTTCTACTTCTAGTGGAACGCAGAATAAGCAACTCTCTGACTCAGCTACACAGTCCAACTGGCCCGATGGCATGCTGCAGTCAACCCCAGCTCCGTGTCCGGATGAAATAAAGACTTTGCTGGGGGAGCAGGTTTTTTGTGCAGTAGACTCAGAGGTAAGCACAACATGCACACTCGTCTCAGAGCAGACTGAAATAGTTTATTACCAATATCACACAGTGGCCTGAACAGCTATACCAGAAGAGGGGTTTAAATGGTACTTGACCAACATACAAGTGGGGAAGGGACCTGTCATCTTGAACTTAAAAAAAATAATCATTGGTCTGTCTTCAAAAGAACAAAGATGAGGCCAGTTTGCATATAATTTTTTTTTTAAAGTTCAGCTCTTTGTCTTGTTAGACAAGTTGCTTCACTAGCTAGCTATTGTCATGCTAAATTGGGAGAGTCCATTCTGTCTTCTCTTATTCTGTCTCCAGACACTGTATCTTTTGCAGGGAATGTTTATGCATCATGAGTGATGATCCACTTAGAAGTCACTGTTCACATTGAACATTCTCCGGTTTAGTAGAGGTTTTGTATTTCTGGCATTGACATGCCTATGCTACCTTTATGGCCAATGGTACAAAGACACCGAGGTACTGCCAGCACTAGAACCGACAGCTCTGCAAGTCCCTGGAAGTTCAGATGGGTCTGCTTGGCATGCACTGCGAACATTTCTAGAAGGCACCGTGAAAGGGTCTAAGTAGTTGACAAAGCTTAGAAATAAGACCCCAAAATAGCCTCTGAAATATTTGTATGTGTCAGCAAAAAGAAAGTCCACAACCTTCACAGTCTAAGCTGCACCTATGTTTACTTGTTTTGCTTGTGTTGTCATCAAGCTCAGTCCATTTTGTTAATCTGTCTATTTCTATTCTCCACTAATTTAATAATGGATTAAAAGACCCCATTTTGAATCTTTAGGAAAGGTACCAGGTATCCCAAATACATTTTGTCCTCTGTCTAGGCCATGCTCCCCATGGAACTCTTTATCCCATGAAGAAATACAAAGCAAGTTTTAAAAAAAATAAAGAAAATGGGAAGGGGGGAGCAAGCAGGTGAGATCTTTCTGGTTTTGTGTTAATGCTCTTAAAGCAATAATCTTAGCATATGCCACATAATAAACTCAGAGAAGGGAGATAAATGTAGCTGCATTTTAGAGCAGTGAATCTTGTACAGCACAAAATCAGAAACAGCCCTTTGCTGACATTGCAATGTCTTTTTCCTATAGAAGGAAATAATTAAAAAAAAGGGTTTATACATAAACACAATAGGTTGAGGCTGTTATTGGTATGTCTAAATTGTGCTTGGATTTTGTTCTGCAAACCTTTTCCATTAACATTTCTGTCGGGAAAGCTAACTCTCTAGCTAAGTAATGAACCATCTGATTTTCATTTGGTTGTAGAACAAGGGGTTACTCTTGAAATGTGCATAGCCAAGTTATTGAGCTACGCCCAGCTCTATTTCCTTATACAGATGATGATGACTGCCCAAGCACAAGCAGCATGTGGGAAGGCACCAACTCCTGGCCTTGTTTTAAGCAAACTAGAGTAGCTTTGGAACAATAAGGATTTTCTGTGAAAGAGCTTTGACCCTCCTCGTCACTATTTTGTCCCCAGTTCTTCAAGCCTAATTGCTGCGCAGAAAACTGCTCATGCAGCTTTTGGCCTTTCCCTTGTTTTCTCTCCTTGATGCAGAGACTGTAGCACCTTCACCCTCTTCAGTCACTGCCTTCACTTGGCATCTTCCATGACAGATTTCTTAAATGCTTGCCCAGCTCTGCACAAACACTGCTGTTTCACTTCATCGCTTGTCTAAGAGAAGACTATGCACACGAGATCCTGTGGAATCTCTTAGGGTTCTAGATTTTCTACAAGGTGCAGCTCTAGTAAAGATAAGGCCCTGGTTGAGTGCTTTAGTACTGCCTGTGATTCCGGTCTGAGAGTGCTCAACAGAAAGCGAGAGGGGGAACTTCAACAGTAATTGACCCACACCCAGAAGAAAACATTAAGACATGCTGGGAAATCACAGTGGAACTGCAGAGCCTGACTCTTCTTTCACAAAACCCTGTTTGTCCGGTCTGTGTGCGGCTGCCTGCCTGCTGGCTGGACACGGTGCAGTTCAGGGCCAGCTGAGGCACGTCAGGCAAAACAAGGCAAAGAGACAGGGAGGAGCCTTGCACGGTAGTCTCTTCTGTTTATACCCCATCTCTGCTCATGAGGTCTTCATGGAGGGAATACAATGTCTGCCTCTAACTCCAATTTCAGATCATTTTTGAATGTCTCTTATTCCCAGGATGTCTGCTGCTGGTTTGCAACCCCACATATAGCAGAACTAATCAACACGTGGTAGCTACTTAACGAGGTATTACTGCTGCTCCTCTCTCAACAGAAAATCGTTCCGAGCAAGGTTTAGACATTTATCTTACACTCTTCCGCAGTCAAACAGATTGAAGGAAGGCTAGCACTGGTGCTGCATCTGCTATGCAGTACATTCATGGAGCTTCTTACTCACAGCACTCCTAATAAAGGAAGGTGCTTGCCTGGACACAATTCTGAGTACTGTGGCCACAATGGTTTTAGCTGTGCTATACCTATGATGGCAACCCAGAGGTAGCCCATCATCCATGGTGCTCTTATGTAATATCCATATTTGTCCTAATAGGCAACCTGAACACGGGAAAACCCCATCTGCCCTTGTGACATGATACCTGAGCTCTTCTGCAAAGCAGCCTGGGCTTTATCTGCCCAAAATGAACAATGTGGTGCGTCCCAATAGGGAAGATGGGATAGATGGAGGCTGCTGAACCAGCCAGTGCCCACAGCAGGCAAGTGTGGCTCCAGAGAATGTGATAAAGGTAGAATTCACTTGGGTTCCCTCCCTCCTACAGGTACCGGCTTGGTGGTCCCCACTGTTCCCATAAGGACACCGCTGCAGACAAACTAACTGAACAGACAGCTGGTTTAGCCAAGGGACTGCTTTGGCTCTCACTGCTCTGCAGAGTATTTGCAGCCAAGAGACCAGCCACTGCCAGAAAAGGTTGCTGCAAAAATCACTAGAGATTTTACTCCCGGGAACATGCTGTCGCCATATGGTCTCCACATTAATAACACCAAACAAGTGCTTCATAAACAGCGTTCTAATAACAAATACCAGAGGAATTAATAATAATCTAGCTATTATTTTCTAATGTTCTCGCTTTATTAAGAACATTTATGCTGTCTGAATGAGCTTTCCGGAAGAACAACATCTGGCTTCCATATGAATACCTGATGAAATCTGTATAATCCTGGGTATCTTATAAAATTATTGCCAGCAACAGCATCCATTTGTGCCAGCACGGCTTACAGTAACATTACGTTTTTCTTTTGTTCTAGGTGCATAGCGTAATGTCCATGCTGTACTACACTCTGATTCTAGCTTTTTTGATCGGCACACAGGCAGCTCCAAAGTCAGAGGACAATGCTCCACTGGAGTATCCTGCAGAACACTCCCTGCTCAATACCCACCGAAGTAACAGACACCACAGCCCCAAGGCAGCTCCACAGGCATCTCACAGCCACTCTACTTGGACAATAGGTAGAAAAGAAGCTATAAATATCACCATGGATCCAAAACTTTTTCGGAAGAGGCGTTTCCGTTCTCCTCGGGTGCTGTTCAGCACACAGCCCCCACCAGTGTCGGGGCATGGACACAACATGGGATTTCTCAGCGGTGCAAGCTCTCTCAACAGGACTGCCAGGGCCAAGAGGACCGCACATCCTGTATTACACCGAGGAGAGTTCTCAGTGTGTGACAGCGTCAGCATGTGGGTTGGGGACAAAACCACAGCCACAGACATTAAAGGCAAAGAGGTGACAGTGTTGGGAGAGGTCAACGTTAACAACAACGTTTTTAAGCAGTACTTTTTTGAGACCAAATGCAGGGACCCTAAGCCAGTCTCCAGCGGATGCCGAGGGATCGATGCTAAGCACTGGAACTCTTACTGCACTACAACACACACCTTTGTCAAGGCACTGACAATGGAGGGCAAGCAAGCAGCATGGCGATTCATTCGAATCGACACTGCCTGTGTGTGCGTGCTCAGCAGGAAGTCAGGGAGACCCTGAGACGGATCTAAGCCCCACAACAGTACCCTCCCACCCCCTACCTCAGTCTGTAAATTATTTTAAGTTATAAAGGACTGCATGGTATATTTATAGTTTATACAGTACAGAAAGAACCTCATTATTTATTAAACTCTTTTGGAAACCTTTTGTGTTTTGCAGTTTATTTCCTCACTGAACCTCTCAAAAGATGCTCACCTCAGTGCCATTCAGCTGTACAACTCTGAAATGCTCACAGGGCCACCGAACAAGCTTTGCTCACCATTCTACAAAGAGAAAATAGTTTTCAAACAGATTCCTCTTTTACACAACAGAAGAGGTTTCCTTACAAAACCTCCCAGTTTACTGTGAAAATCTTGTATGTTTATTCTGAATTGAAATGTTTGCCCAACTACCAAGAGATTTAAAAAGACCTTTCAAAACTTACTTCCAGTTTTACTAACAGACATTAATCTTATACTATTAATCATCTTAGTGAACTCCGGATAGAAATCCTAGTTGTCCACATTGCTAGATAAATTTCTAAGCAAGACCTTTAGTGCATTTTTTTTAAATTGCCAAATTATTTTCACTGCAAAAATAAACCATTCTGAATTATTTTTGTAACATTTGTCCCATGCAGAGCTACAGACTGGGGATAGAGTGGCTGGAGAGTAGTCAGGCAGAAAGGGACCTGGGAGTGCTGGTTGACAGGAAGCTCAACATGAGCCAGCAGTGTGCCCAGGTGGCCAAGAAGGTCAATGGCATTCTGGCCTGCATCAGGAATAGTGTAGCGAGCAGGACCAGAGAAGTTATCGTCCCCCTGTACTCGGCACTGGTCAGGCCTCATCTTGAATATTGTGTACAGTTCTGGGCCCCCCAGTTTGGGAAAGATGTTAGGATACTGGAATGTGTTCAGAGGAGGGCAACGAAGATGGTGAAGGGGCTGGAGCACAAGCCCTACGAGGAGCGACTGAGGGAGTTGGGGCTGTTTAGTCTGAAGAAGAGGAGGCTCAGGGGAGACCTCATTGCTCTCTACAACTACCTAAAAGGAGAATGTAGTCAGGCAGGGGTTGGTCTCTTCTCTCAGGTGACCAGCGACAGAACCAGAGGGCATGGACTCAAGCTTCGTCAGGGAAAGTTTAGGCTTGATGTGAGGAAGAAGTTCTTCACTGAAAGGGTGATCGGCCATTGGAATGCGCTGCCCAGGGAGGGGGTGGAGTCGCCGACCCTGGAGGTGTTTAAGGGGAGATTGGATGAGGCACTGAGTGCCATGGTTTAGATGATGGTTGGTGTTAGTGTTGGTGTTAGTGTTGGGTTATAGGTTGGACTTGATGATCTCAGAGGTCCTTTCCAACCTTGTGATACTGTGATACTGTCTGCATAAGACTAGAATACAGATGTACATAATTCTGCATTATAATGGCATTTTACAGCTCATTACTTGAGAGCAGTGTAAGAAGTAGTGGGGTTGCAAATGCCAATATACATAGATAAATTTTAAAAAGCTCATGTGGCTTATAATTAAAATCTGAAAATTCTCTCAAGCAGTATCTTGAGGTGACCTGACATAGCAGCAGGTGTTTTCATGCATGATAGAATTAAAAAAAATAAACAAATCGGTGAGTCTGTGTTTCAGCAAGGAGCCCCCAATAACCCCAGGGTCACCCCTGTGCCTGGGACATGGGTCTCCATGACAGAGTGGCAGAGTGTGAACCCTGCACTGGGTGTTTGCATCTCTGCACACTGAACAAAGCCCCAGTTTCTCTCATTGTTTCCCTTGGAAGAGCAGTTATTATCCATTGCAGAAACTGTTTCAAAACAAATACCATCCAGGGTTTCAGCCTGGTTTCTTCCAGATCCAGAGGGCACACTTTCACCCTTGCCTTTCCTCCTGTGGTTATTTCTTTAATGAAAAAAGCAGACCTGACATTTGCTTCCTTCATCTAAACAGCAAAGAAGGGTGGCAAATCTCTAGTGAAAGTGTGCCATGGCAAAATAGTGCTGGTGGGAATAACCAAACCCAGGCAAGACAGCTCTATGGTACAGGAGCCAGCCTGTGTAAAGCAGAAGGCACCGAGCCAGGGACCATTCCTGTACACCACTGGGCAGCCCCTCTGGGAGGTGGTTGTGGTGTGGGACAGCAACATTCCAGCGAGAATGCTTTGCTCTCTCCAGAACAACATATTTGTAATATTTGCCTGAATAGCCAGTTATCCAAAAGGTCAAGGAGCAGCAGGCTCCTGGCTGTTCTGTGTCCTCCAAAGAATGACGACTTGTTCTGGAGCAGAGGAAGGCAGTGAAGGCTAAGGAGCACCGAGGGCACAATCATGTCGGCATCAGAGAGTCTGCCACAGTGGTGGACCGCAGCCCCCTGTCAGACATCACAGAGATCATGGCACCCGAGGCAAAGAAAACTGCAAACTGGGGCAGAGTCGCGCCTGTGCTCTTTGGTGGCCACAGAGCAGTGGACCAAAGTAACAAATCTGCTTTAGAAGTGCTCTTTACTGTACATGACACAACGTGAACAGGGGAAAATGAGGCTGCTACTCATCCAGGACTTCCAGGGCTACAGAGACTGCTATTATTCCACCACTGACATAACCAAACTGCAATTTAAAGTGCTTCGTGAATATATTTGGTAATTCCAAACTTGTGTAGGACTTGGCATTTCTTCAAAGAGCCCTGAAACCAATGACTTTCTTCTTACAGCAGTCTTGGGAACTGACATTTCTTCCACATCCAGCCAACTTGGGAGATCCTCTGACTGCACCTGAAAGCACATTCTTGCCAAGGTACTACTACCCAACCTGAGGGACAAAGAGCTGTCAATAAAACCTTTGTGAACTACCGCTATAGATCTGGATCTTGATTAAAGTATCTATTAGTAAACATTTAGATATTCATTATGGGGGAAAGTTTATTCAGTCTTGCAGCTATTGCTGCAATCTATTCCACATTTATCCCTTCAGCTGATTTTTATTTTGTGCTCCCAAGACTGACACGAGACTACTGGTTCATCCTTCGTAACAGTGATCTATTGTGTTACTGGCATTGCTTGCCTGTTCATAAAAAAGGTCTCAAAGGGAGAGTGGAAAAGTGAAAAGGACAGTTTGATGCATTCACACTTAATCTTGATCCCACTGTTAATTGCAGAATCTGGAATTCCAGACTTAGAGCTACAAACCCAAGCCTGTAATTTACTTTTTAAGGGTGTACATCGCTTCTCTTCCTGCACATGTTATTGCTATGCCTGTGTGACACATTGATGTGACCAGTGTTCTAGTTAGAAGTGGTGAAGTGTTTCAAGAAATTAATTCAACGAGAATGTGGGGCTTTATGATTATAAAATAAGAAAAACCTGGGAAAGTGCATTCTTAGAAAGAGAATTATTGCCATATTTCAATTTTTATATTAACTGTGCACTTAAATGACAAGATAAGGCTCCAACCCTGACCCCAGCTACACAAACACAGTCTGTGAGATTTGCTCTACAGCATTCAAACTTCATTCCACTTACAGATGTTTGTGCCACGTTTAAAGACTAGGATTTAAAACCACAGAAGTTCCAGCCATTCTCGCATTAACTGTCATCACACTTCCCTGTCACCTCCAGCCACAGAGAAATATACTTGATATTTCCCACACACAGTTTCATGCAATCTAAAGAGGTCAGTATTATATGGTAAGCATCTCCCAAACAGCCAGAAACAACGTGCTGGACTGACTGCCCAGAGGTATGAGAAACTGTCATCTCTGGACATGCCAGAAAACAGATGAGACAAACATCTGCCAGAAATACTTCTGCCTTGAGTAAGATGCAAGGACTTACATGACTTTCAGTGACATTTGTCACAATTTGCGTGCTTCCAGATTAACAGTTAGATTATAGCTCTTTTGTTGGTCACGCTCACAGCTGTCACCCATCTACACAAAGGCTGAGAAAGAACTTTTGAACATTTTGTTATGTATATGGACTCCGTTAAACATGGCCCCATTCCTTTGGAATTTCAATACATGGATGAAGGAGCACAAAATCCATATAGTAACTGCTGTGAAGAAACTCACCAATGTTGCTGGCCTACAGCACAGCAGGTCAGGTTAATAAAACCAGAAACAGAATGAAACCTGGGAGAACTTTTGATACTATTGTTGGCACTCCGAAAGGTTAGCCTTTCAAACCACAGTGAACCCAGAAACAACACCTCTTTTGTAAAGAACTTCTGATTATCTCCATGAAAAGTATCTCTTTGCATCCTACATCAGAGACAGGTGAACTGCCATGAAAAATTCCTCTACACGAACACATTACAATGGGATCTTAAAAGCCAACGTTTTCAACATCTTACTAGCAACTCAGTCTTGGAATGCAATGCCTCCAGGAGGTGATTCAGAGTGTGCATTTGTCACTAATTATCCTTACTGCTCTCTGCTTCCTTGAGCAACAACTGGTATCTTAAAAGTAAAAGGCTACATCAAGATTTAATCAGAAAACTAACTCAGTGCCAAGCTGTTGTTAATTTCTTTTTCCCCTAGAGATAAAATCCAGTGGGGGATGCCTGAGGTGTCATCTCTGCTGCAGTGACTCGATCCTTTACATCATTCGGTTACAGCAGAGGGTTGTACGCAATGCCTTCTGGCCAGCGTACAGAAAAGGGAACAAAACCACCTGCCTTCAGTTTGCTCTTCTGGAAAGTATACCATGAGGAACATCAGACCACCATATAAGACTGACAGAACTTCTAGAGACAGATTACACAGATTAAATGCAGTCATGCAAATTTACGTGTTTTAATTTGAAATATCTATTTCCAGTGTTGAAGTAAGTAATTTTCCAAATTCTTAATATGAACTGATTCGGCACTGTTGTGCAGGAATTGACAGCCATTATCAACTGTCAATACATTCCTTGCGTTCAGTCTGCAGCTTGTAAATGTTTTCAGGGACTGTACTTCATCAAGGTTAGCTGCTTTCTTTTTCTTTTTTTCCTCCAATCCAGCATGTGTTACATTTTCCGTTTTATCATCTGCGACTCACATGATTAATGTACTGAATCCTGTACGGCTACAAAGTTAGGTACAAAGAGGCTCGAGTGTCTTGCTTAAACCCCTTTCCCTATTTTTTTTTTTTATTTTAAACTGCTTCCTGTGCGATGTCCATGTTACGTTCACTGATTGAGAACCTGTGCTTTCGACAGCGCCTTTGCTCAGCATCTGAAAGTTACAGATAAGCTCACAGGATGCTACAAACTCATCTGTTCTTGTAATCAGACTGATGGCAATTACTCAAATCATCCTAGGGGTTGTACAGGGGGGAAATCTGTCTATAACTGCTAGCTTGAAGCACACAATATTTCTCAAGAGCACCTCTGGTACTGACAGCTTCTCCACTTCTTTTGAAACAAGTGCTACACGCTGTTTGCCAAATTCTCTTCTGACCATTTAAGAAGCCTACCAAGCTTTAATTATGTATACAAGCTTGGCAACCAGCTGATTCTCTAAAGAAGCGGTGCCTCCATCTCTTCTTAAAGTCTTACTTATAAGAACTGAAAGCAATTATAGCTAAGGAAAGCTACTTCATATAAAAAGGTCAACTACGGCACTGCTATGAAACAAATTTATTGGAAGAAGTGCATAGTCACTATTACAAGACTCTGCAATTCATGTATTTAAGATTATGAGGAAAGAAAAAAGATCCTTATACTTAAAAACCAAATCAGACCAGACGTGGTTTCACCTTTAGCCAAAGGCCACATGCATGACACCAACAATTTCACTACTGCTACTCATTTAGTCTGACTAAGGAGCACAGGTTAAATTTTGCCAGAAGGAAAACAGATCACTCTCCAGAAAGATGATGAAGATACGCACCACGATCAAGTTTCCATCACTTAACATGGGACTCATCCTCTCGTCACTGCTTTTATTACAGTTTTGGTTTTGTGGTGGTTTTTGTTAGGGGGGGAAGTGGTGGCGGGGGACAAAAACATGTCTGAAATCCTGGTTACACAATCATTCCTGCTGCTGAGTTGATGCCAAAAGCCTGGAATGCCAGAAAGCCCATTCTAAGGGCTAGGCCTGCAATCTTCACTGGACCTTGCCTTGGTTATTTTCACTTCAAATGTAACACTGACAGGAAAGTTCTGACACTGCTAGAGAAAGAGTCAGTTTACAGAACAGCCGTGCCTTCGATATATGCCTCCTTCCATCCTTTACAGGACACTGCTGCTTTATTATCTAATCCCTTGTTTAAAGATGCAACTAAAGATAAATGCTATAGAAGCCACACCCATTCCAGCTTTTCTTTATTAAGCAACATCTTTCATTAGAGCATTTACAACTACTGTCAGGGAACATACTTGTAGGGCTTAAAATCACTGTGTATTGTACTTTCACTTTTCTCTGGCTGTCTTCTAGAGCTCTAGAATAGTCAGCCTCTATATGCCTACAAACAAGCTGTTCTTACATGGTATCCAGCAATATCTAACAGCCATTGGATCTGATATGCAGTCTTGAATTCCAGCCCTTGGTCTGTATAACCATTGACAATTGTACATTGACACGTCAGTAGCACCCTTTTAACCAAGCTGCTTTAAGAAGTGAATAGAAAAAATGAACGAACAGTGAATGTCGCAGCCCAAAGTAGAACAAAATACAAATAACTGCTTTACAGTAGTTAATTTTTTAAAGAAAACAATCCAGCAGGACACGTGGGCACTGAGGGCAGGGTTGAAACTAAGAAAATACAAGACAGAATTTAACAAAAAAACCCTCAAAATTTCCCATGCCTAAAACGATTAAATGGATTACTACTTTAAATGTCTATAGATTTTTCTTCTGCAGCATTGCTTCTGGCACGCATAGCTTTTAAATAAAATGTTGTCAGACAGCATTAAAGCACAAAATCCACCATACTTAATCTGCAAACCAGTGCATCACTCAATACTCAAATTCAGTTGCTGTGCAATGGCTCCTTCTGCCTGGAAAAGGCAAGCCCATACTGAATGCACTGACTCATGGGCTGTCTCTTTTGTATCACTTCTGTTTACATAATCCAACATACTCAGTGGCCCTCTTCCGGCATTTAGCAAGGTCTTACCCTTAAGTTTGTGATCCAAAGTGTGATCAGTTGAGAAACGAGTCATGCCATTGTAAAGCTATGCAAGCATTCAACCTAGGTAACACCTTTAGCCTCCGATGAACACAGTGCGGATGTTCTCAGCATCTCTATGAAAAGCACATCTGCTGTTGCTACTGATCATATGCATCGTCTGGGGATTTTGGTCTGTTTTCCTTTTTCCTCTGGAATCATTTGAATTGGTTAGATTCCAATTCTACTGCACAGAATCCAACTCTGAGAACAAGTTAAACTGCGGCAGGAAGGAAGGAATGTGCATAATCCAAATTCCTTTGTGAGAGATCTATTAACCAATAAATAATAAGACTTTTATTACAGGTTCTAATTAATACTTTTCTGATTTAGGAGTTAAACTGTGTACTAATTCCAAAATTCAGTTTGGTGTGTTGCAGTAACATTCAAGCTCTATTCATTTTCACTTTGCATTGAATTGCTGCACAATAAAAAAGGAAGGGGAAAAGTGTTCATTCCACTAACTGCAAATGACTGCTTTGGTTCTAGGTACTTCACACAGCAGGGAACTCAGATTTCTAAAAACACATGCACTGTGAGACTTTAGACACCATGGGATGGTATTTTAAGTAGGGTGGAGTGTGCTGAACATAAGAGCTGCTGAACAGGTAAATAACGAAAGAATGAGTACGATTTGTGAGACAGTGTCCACTATGTCAAGCCTATAATTGTAAGACCCAAGATTTATTCTGTCTTCCCACACCAAGTTAAGAATATTTTTCAGAAAGTCATGGAAAACAATTTCCTATTAAGGTGGTAAAAAACTAAGCAGATAGTTTTTTGTACAAGTTTTTCAATAGCTTTTACATAAACTGACAGCGATAATAACAAATTCTAGCATAAATACTGTTTAGCAAACAGTAAAAGTAGAGGCTTAGGTAAAAAATATTCTGATTCAGAACAGCTGTATGTAAGCAGCTAAGATGAAGAATTGAAGGTGACCAGAATGCTAAAAGTGTATGAAAAGTCCCTTGCCCTCTGTTAGTTTCCTAAGACTAAAAAATCAGAATAGACAAGATTTTAGTATCATAAAAATTAATTTGGGTGATTAGTAATATAGGAGGGGCAGTAATCTAATGGGAAAGTGCTGTTCTAAACTGAGACTGTTTACTGACTAATGACGGAAGTCCAGTCCTCTCATTCGAGGAAGACAAGTTATTGAAGTTCTCTTACAAAGTGCACTCCCAAAGCAGATCCCTGAAGCCAAACACAACAAACTCAGCTAGGGCTATTGTTAGTCTGAAACAAACAACTTTTCAGATACCTGACTGAAGCAAGTTATTAGACAAGCTGGGTTCAGAGCAGTTAGGCAGTACTGCCAGTTTCAACAGCTACAAAACACATACCTCTTGCAGAGTTACTTGCCAACCACACTATTAGAATTACTACACACACAACTGTATCATCCAACTCTAATATACAGACAAAAAAAAAAAGACAACATGCAGCTACTTTTGCCACAAGACTGTGAGGTACCAGCTGGTGCAAACACCTGTAACAGTCACCACCTTCTTGCTTCGCTCCTTACCACGTTACAGTGACGTACATGACACAGCCTACTGAGCATTTCAGGTACAGCTACAATCAATGACTGCTGACATATAAAAGAGAAAAAAATGTTTGATTAAATCTCATTTGACTACCTCTGGTTGAAGCTTTCATGCTTCCTCCTTGTTGCTGCTGGAAAAGACCCCAGAGCCGGGAAAACTGTAGTGGTAATGTTTCTTAAATAATAAGGTAAAGGCTTTCAGCTGTGCCACAAGCTGAATCAATTACTGTGAGGACAACCTAGAGCCAGAAGGAACACAGCACTAAGAAAATTAAGGCCATACATTCTAGAAGTAGCAGACTTCTCCTCAGCACTACCAACAGACACACCACTTTCTACCCTACTAAGCTACAGCAACAGTTTTATCTTTCTGAAATTGTAAGAAGGTAGAGACCCCAGCAACTTAACTTATAATCAACCTAGACATTTCCTTCAAATTTGCACTTGAAATACTGAATTGCCCTCTATTTAACTGATGTTTTAAAGACTCAAGTTGCTGATTCATTTAAAAATAACGAGACATTTCTTTGGAGAATTTAACATACAGACTGTTTTGTCTACGATGGACTTGGGACAAATTGAAACAAATAATATTTATTCCATCTTTTATAAACTCAGGTCATCTTCAGGTTTATCACAGATTTAGACACTGTCTAATGCAGGTGAACAGATGACTCATTCAGTGATTAATAGCTTCCACTACAGCTGTCACCTGCAGCAAGGCTTAAACACTGACTTCTGAACATCAAAGCTATGCAAGGGCAAACAGGCATAATCGAATTAATAAATGAGATTTTGCAAACTGAAACTGCTCCTAGCTTCTAGCTTCTTCAGCACTAGGCTGAAAAATTATGTTTATTGTAAGAGTTTATTCCTTATGTTCCTAAAAACCAGTCATTCTTCAGATAAAGTGTACACTCACAGCTGTCTTGCCATTGATCTTACATTGCAAGACATGTCAACAAATTCTGGTTTTCTGTTAACTAGTTCTAACAGGATCTTAGTTTTCACTTTCTCAGTATCGCCCTGTATTTACTTGCAAACTGCTGCCTCTTTAATAATGCTGACTTTCTTAGGATATGGCTTTACTACTAAGCACCCATCTGAAGCTAACAGCTTAAAATCAAAGAGGCTGTCCTGCAGTTTTCATGTTTCCATTTTGGTTTTGCGAATTTGCTCCATCCCATTCTCATTGCTCTTTTTATTTTCATGCACGAAATATTTTTGTGCTCAGGATCTAGCTTATTAATATTATTTTTTAAATCTTCCTCATCAACAGCAGCTCTCATTCTATTATATTTTTGCCCATTTTTCATGATACTGACCTACTTTGCATCTAATCCCATAAATCTTCATTTTCCACTTTGCTGCTGGTGTGTTTCTCAGACTGCTGCCCTGGGTAGTAAGGCACAGAGGATGCTGTAACTCATCAGGCAGGCGACGATGTACAGCCGGGCCCAGTCAATCAACCAAGGCCTTCTGAACAGGTATCATTCCTTACCTAAAGGATCTTCCCTGTCAGGACCTTAAGCTGAAGCAGTAGTTGGAGGCAGGAGAAACCAGGCCATACCTTTAGCTGCTTATGATGAAGTAGTCAATGGAGAAATGAACGCGCCTTTTACCCTCCAAAGCTCATGCAGAACAGGCTGCAACAACGCCAATGCTCTTGCCAAGATCCTTCACTCTCCGATTGACAGAGCTTCTGTCATCCAAGTACCTTAGATCTTTCCTTTAGATATGTATTAAGTGCTGTATTTTGCAACCTGAGCATCTGTTACAGCTGGAGACAAACCCACCACTCTAGAATGTTCAAAGCAGCCCATGGAAACAGTAGACTTCCTTGGCCACTTGCCCTGCTTTTATGAGATCTCCAAAATTCACTCCACTGGAAAACTGCTAAATATACCTCTTTGGAAAACTGATCATTTTCAGATATCTTGTAGATGTAAGGAAGTTACTATACAGGAAATGAACAATGATTTATGCTGATCTGAGGCAGGACTGAAAATGAGCAAAATCGGGCATGCTTACAGCATTTGTTTTTATGCTTGACAGTTTCCTCTGTCAATCTTCATGCAGGTACCACAACTCAAGCAATCATTGTAAAGTCCTAAAACACTCTTTCAAAGAAAATGTACATTTTTGAAAAGGCCTTTTTGTGGATTTTTTTTAGTTTTTTATTTGTTTATTTGTTTGAACAAAGTGGCTATGAGGATAAAAAAAATGTTTCTGGGCTGACTCCAGTTGCTTTCCTGGCTTTTGTCCAATGATGTTCAAATCAAGGGCTGTTCAAACTAGCAAACAGTAGTTATGCGGTTTACTCATATGAAAAAATGAGAGCTCTGGTAGTTTTTTAGTACATATTAGTAACAGGGTTCAAGAGTACCCTCTCCTCTGTCCTGGGGTTTTGACTGTGCATAAACATCGCTTTGACCAGTAGGGGCAAATTTAGATACTTCTCAGAATGATTTGTTGCATTCTCACGACAGTTGCGGTCCCAGACTGGATTAGATCCAGTGGGAAAATGTTTAGACAAAGTACTGCACCAAATAACACTCCTGAGAGATGTGCCTGTGGTTCGCCTGCAACAGAAAATAAGGTTATAGAAAGGCATTAAAAACCAGCATGCTCTGATTGTGTGTTCCAGAATGAACGACCTATTCACAGGGAGTAATGTTCCTAAGATACTTCAGGCCAAAATATCCAGCATCCAGCAAATGTGCAGTCCTACTAACGATCTCTAACACCAACCATTTGGTTCAGCTCTCTGTAACTCACAATGTCATTGCAGTCCAGGAACAGAAACCAGAAAAAGTAAGGAAGTGCATGGGGAGAATAGAAAAGGAAGCTGGCACTTAACCCTCTCCTCCAAACACTCTCCCTCCTGACCTGCTAAACTTTAGGTTTTAAGATGTTAGGAAATATTTAGCTAAAAAGAGCGATCAAACATGAGAGGGAAGCATGTGGGATCTGAGAGCTGGGAAGCGCTAACACAGCACGAAATTGAAGCACGAAAATGGTCCCAGCACCTCCATGATGCTGCACATAACAAGCAGGCTGAGAGAAGCAACTATTCCCTACACATAATAGCTTTCACAGCAAAGAAAAAAAGGATGAAGAGCAAGAACATTGCGATCAAAACCACACCAGAGAAGCACCAAGAGTACCCAGTCACTATTACTAAGCAACACCAGGACTCAGTGAGCGGCTGCCTTTGGGTGCCAGGCACGGCCAGTCTGCCACCTGAGTCGTTTTGTCTCCTCAAACATTTCTACATGCACTCACAATTTAGTCACAGATTTTTGTGACAGATTTGCTTCTCCTTCACTGCAGTTAGACTTGGAACAGCTGCAACCCAACCATGGTTCCTTTATGTAGTCAGAAGTGACACAGCACATAATGGTTGGGGGCAGAGAGTTTATAGCCATCACAACTTGTAATTCTGTGGCAATGCTAAAGGCTCCGTTAGAGTCTCAAGTATTTTAGGGACTTAGCTCTGATATCAGCTTAGGCCACAAGTTGTTCCCCTGCGAACAGTCAGAAAGCAAAATGATAAAACGTTTTTATCAAAATATTTTTGGCAACGAGAACCAATGAGACAGCAAACACAGAAGCTCCACGTCCTTCACTACAGCTCAACTCCGTAACAGCCTGTGCCTTCTCAATTACCAACATTTAAACCTAGCCTACACCTCTGCTCATTTCTTCTCACCAACTAGTTTAGAACAACATTTCCAAACAGTTGCTTGGGTTTTTTCCCCCCTTCTCACTGTCTTCCTCTTTCTTCTCGTATTAAAGAGTTGTTTGGACTCATTCTACTTGTGTGGATTCCACTGAAAATACTTCTACTCTCAAAGGCATTTTTGCCATTGCCTTCCTTTCATCTTAAGACTACTACACAAGCTACAACACTACTAACAATGCATAGCCCTGCATTTTCATTCCCTTCAAGTGAGTTTTATCAAATTTTGCCCCTCTCACTGCTACAGCAGATTGCTCTGGATAGTAGTTACTATATGTGCACATTTATACAACACAGAAATAATGAATTATGTCTGTAAGTTTGACACACGTTGTTAGAAGTTCATTAAAATTACATTCTGACAATCATCTTGTGATAGCATGGTTATGAATATATTTTCTGACTCAGGTGACTCCATTATTCAGCTTTTCTTATACTCTTTCTTTGCTGGAATGTTACCTAAAGCTGTTTGGAACCTAGAAGATGTGAAAAATTGAAATCATCTGGATCATCTGGAGACAGCTTCTTGTCTGCCACTGATCACAGGTAACATTACAAAACCTAATTCACCATTACTGTTAAATTACTGTTAGATATAGTGCTAGTTACTTTCATTCACATTCTTGCTGTGAATTCACAAAAGATCCTTTGTAACCCAGAGGATAATCGACAGCCAGAATACACAGGAATTACTTACTATTAATAGTTCTTAAGCTGAATGTCCTTCATTTTGTGTTTATTCTCAGTTTTTCAATTAAATTCATTTCTAAGCCAGAGGTCAAAGTGAAATTTCTTGTATTTATTTTCTCAGTGTGATGGAATAAGCAGAATGTCGTGGTATTATTTTATGACAGACATGTTAACTTACATTACAAACACTGGCTTAGACTTTATATGAGGTGCATTTTTGAAACGGTAACAGCATAAAGCTGAGACCACATTTCTCAGTCTGGGTAGCTGATAATTGTGATGCCTTGGTGGACAGTCTGGTCCAGGAAGGAGGGGCTAAACTCGGAGGTCCATGGGCAGAATGGTTCATTGTATCAATGTGGGAAAAGAAAGTATTGAAAAACAGCGACAGGATATAGAGGACTCTGAACCAACAGCAGCAAAACCAAAACCCTTCTTAAGCTTGTCAAAATCAGTTTCCAATGCCTTTAGGAACTAAATAGGATTTTGGTGTTACTGTAAAAGTGTCTAAGCCACTATTTAGCCTCTTCCTTTTGCGTAACTGTAAAACATTGAGGGAGCTGGGAATGAACAAAGGATCAAATAAACCTTTCAGCCTCCTGTATTGGTCCACACCATCCACACTGCCAGCTTGCCAGGAGTTACACCCGGAGTGGGAGCGAACCCGCGCATACCACGCCAGCTCTGAAAATACAGACAGTGTTTCCATTAAGCACATAATCTGCTTACATGCAAAAGAGACAAGTGAAAGTGAGAGGATTCTTGCAGAGAGATTTTGAGGCTGGTCAGGGTGAGCAGCAGTATTGCTATGGGCTATAGACTAAAAAAATAACATATAAAAACAGTTTAAGCTCAATGGCTACTTAACTGAATTGAGTGGGGCAGACGGTTCCACAATGGCTCATCCAATGCATCTCATTTCTCCTACTTTATAAGAAAGGAACATGAATAGATGTTTATTTCCAAAGCATCACACAATTATTTTCCTTTTTCAAAGAAAGGTATGTCTTAATGTACTCATCACTCCAAAAGACAGTTTATTACACCTTTGGAAATTAACACCTACTCAAGATACTACCAAGACTTGATATTACTCATCCACACAAACATTTTCCAGGGCTGCACAACCGAGGCCCCATTTTATATAAACAGAGCACCATGAGTCACAAGCACACCACCTCTTCAACTCAATTACAAGATCTTTCTCTGAGATAAATACAATTGCTTGAAGTTAAATAATATGCACAGCAGAAAGAAAACTAATAGAAGGAAATCTGATTTAACTGAAAGAAGAATCCTCCCTGAAAATTCCATGCTGTCTGTAGCTCTGTAAAAAAAAAAAAACTGATGTACTCAGGTCAGCGCAAAGGTTTGCTATTTCAGCACCCTGTTTCCAACAATGGCCAAAACTGGATGCTTAGAAGAGAAGAAAACCCAGTATGCATACTTGCTTAATAGCTGGTAAGGATCTGGATACAATTTAAGCCCCTATCAAAAGAATATATTAAAACCCCTACGGTTCTGAGATCTATGAGATCAGAAGAACCTAATCAATAGCATATATCTTGCCACTCAATAAAAAAATACTTATGCTTTTACAGGAAGAGGAAAAATAGCAGAAAATTTTACCATCAACTCTCAGAATCTATGAAAAAGAGGAGTAATACTGCAGGAAAAAAAGGTTGTAGCTAGCAGCTGCATTACTAAATTATCCTCACTAAGATAGCTTCATGAAGAGTCAACTGCAATTCTGTATTCATTAAGTTATAGGCTAATACATGGAGTAAAAGTCTTCATTGGGCTCCTGAACACAGCAATCATGGATGCTCAGGCAAATCTTTGTCTTCTTGAACAGGCTTAGAGTGAACACAATCTCTATACAGTATTATTCACTGCACTATGACCAAAAATGCTACAGTTTTGTAACTGAACTGAGACTTGAGGATGCGTTGATGCTACCAGGAGTCTGGGAAATGCGTATCTGGGAAGGACAAATGCACTGAAAGAGTTCAGTCCCTTCTGAATGCTGCAGGACACAGCAATGTATGTTCAGTTGTGTGACACAAACCTACTGTAGCGGGACATAAAATGCTACAGAAAGTAACCAGCTAAGAGACAGGCACATACGACCCATCACCATCTTTCTTGTCATGGTTGGCATATATAGAACATATTATTATACCAATCTGTTATCATGGACCGCATACATCCTACACCATTATAAGTATGTATCGCAAGTAGAACACTGGCTTATACAAAATTCAGAATGCTTGGTCTGGAGGCAACAAAGAAACTTGATACTGCCCACTATTGTGGCATGTAACCATAAAAATACTGAATATTATCATTATATTACTCTTATGATTGAAAGTTGTTGTCTATTCTTTTCACTCCCCTTTCCCTCCTTTAACATTTCACCATATTTTAATTTATATATAACATTTAAGTTTGCGTTTCAAAAGTATACGTGCTCTTGGCCTCTGAAAAATCACCAAGCAAACACCTTTATGTCCCACAACATAGACCCAGAGCATCCAAAGTATATTGGCTTGTTATATTAATAGAATTCAGAAAATTGCTCTACAAAATTCCTAAAAGAGAGTCCGCCAAAGATAGACTTGGCATCTGCACAAGTCTCAGTTATTTTTTTGGAATACTTTGACAACACTCTTATGTTATTGTCTCCCAGTCCATTTTTCTGCTCATGTATTCCCCAAAGAAGGAAAGAATGATATTCCTGTTCTCTGAATAAGGACACATCTCGCTTGTTATAGTGAGTTAATTATTTATTTTCCCTTCCCCTTTGCAAATTGTTGGATCTTTGGATCATGAGGCTTCAAATCCTTCTAACTCTTGCTCTTCCACATGTGGGCACAGAGTCATCCTACTACCTCAAAGTAAGAGAAATGAGAACAAATGTTTACCAGCTAAGGAGACACTTGCTTTCAATTTTTGTCTTTTCAGCTGGATACTGCCAAGAGACCACAGAAAGCCTGTCGGTTTCTACATCTAATTGAGTAACACAGAAAACCTGAGATTTTTAGCGCTGGCATATGCCCAGCTCCACAGAGCTCTGCTTTGTTTCACCCGTGTGCACCTAGAGACAAAGAAAGGTGAAGTATGAACAGGGTTACTCTCCTACAAAGCTGCTTCTGAAGGAACTCTGCAGTCAATTGAGCACATTTTCATTTTCTTTCTTCCATTTGATCTTCTCTGCAACATATTTTTCATATTACTCCTCACATTTTACTTCCATCTGGTTTCAGCTTTTGATTAGAAACTTGGAAGTTCAATTTTAACAGCTCAGTGCAAAGACCTAAGCTGTTTCCAGCCATTTTCCTCCTTGGAGGATCTTAATTCAATCGTATGGTTCTTTTTAGTGCACCTCTGCCACACTGGAGGCTACAGCCTTAGAAAATAGTTTGGAACTCTTGCAAAGAGCAAAATGCCCTAAGCTCTGCAAATATAGGGGGATTTTGTTATCCTGAAAGTAACACCTACAAACAGATGATACTGCTTCAAAAGCATTTGCAGTACAAAGTGTCACTATAGGGAAGCTGCAAATCATCAGGTTAATCAGACAGGATACAATATACAATTAAATGTTAGTCAACAGTTTCACCAATAATATAGGAGCAAGAGTACCCCAGATATCTGAACTCAGTCTAGAATTCACTACAGAGTCACAAAGCTCCAAAACCCAAGTTACTGCTCAGAAAAAAAAGAATACAAAACGGCCAGTAATAAGCATTGCTTTGATAGGCTATCCACGTCCTTCCCCATGTAGGATCAAGAGAAGGTGGCAGTCATCAGGTGTGTAGTCACCTCAGGAAAGGCTGGTGGATGGTCCCATTTTCACCACTAAAAAAAAAAATCTTTATCTTAATAGCATTAAACCAGCATACTCAGTTAGATCGAAGACTGATCTGTATCCACTCAATTGCAACAGGGCAGACCTGTGAAGTACACAACAGGCAGGCATGTAAACACAACATAAATGTGGGTGTAAAGACAAATCAGTGATTTGGGAACAGTGACTCTCCCAACACACCTCAATTCCAGCAGAACAGCCAGAAGTGCTTAATTCTCAAGGACCTGTGAAAATCATGAAAGAAAACCAGATATAAGCCAATGCCAGAAACAAGATAAATCTTGTGATTTCAAACATATTTTGATCAGCACCACACAAAATAATTTTCAAACGCATTCTGAATCACGACCTTCCACAAGCATCCATGAGGTTGGAAATGCAGAACAGACCGGTAAAACAGGCATTCAACTGTGAACTGCAAGCATCAAGGAGATTGATTTAGACTTCCAACATTTCTGAGCAATCAAAACAATCAGCCAAATAAAGACAGAAAGCAGTACCCTAATCACAAGGCTATGAAGAAGCACGCTTCCACATCCATTCCGCTTTTATCGCTTGTGTATTACCCCATCTTAGCCGCACTGTAATATTATTCTGAGCAGTATTTGTTTGCTGAGTTCATAGTGTAAAGGTGTGAGACATATGTAAGACACATGCAGGAGATAACCTGAAATTATCTCGTATTTACAACTCAAAGAACCATTAGAGAGCTGAAAGTTGGTCTGGATTGTCCCCTAGTGGTCCTCTCCTTTCTTGGGGAGCAGAACCCAGAACAGGCTGCATGAGTGCTGATTGCCACATTCATCCCACAAGTTGCCATCTGTCCATAAGCAGTGTGTCTGCCTCCTTCTTGACAGCATTTCTGCTCGGCTTGCAGTTTGCAGCATCTGCCAAGTTCGTCAGTGCAGACCTTACCTGGCCATTTACTCCCAGTGCCACACGTGTCATGATGCTACTCCTACAAAAATGCAGGATCTTTTATGTTAATAAATTATTAAGTTACAGCTACTCTTTCGTATGTTTCCTCTAATCTGTCGGTCATTTACAATTCTAGCCTGCCTCTATTCTGGCAGCTTTTTGCAGCTTGTTGTCATTCGTTAATTGCTCACCAAGTTTACATTACATTATCGAGGTTACATTAAAGAAAATATTGGCCAGCACAAGATTCATTGCCATTTGCCCTGGTAACTTCACTTGATACAGCCGTTTAAGAACCAAGAAGCACAAGTAACTGATGGAGGTTTCTACTGAAAACATTCAATGAAGACGCCTGACTTTCCAGTATCTTGTCACAGATCTTTGCTCACATTTGTCTTACTTCCTTCAGCAATGCAGCTATCAGAGAAACAATACCATACAGAAAATATGAAATGCTATTTTCTTGGTAACAAGTTACAGTTTTGAAACCAGATCTGCTACCAACTCTACACACGCATAATTTTAATTACCTCTTGTCCAAATCGAGTCACATCTTCTTACATGATGTTGTCCATAGCCTTTCTTTCTGAATGTTTTTCAATGTTCAAACAACAGAGCTCTATTCTGTAACTTAATTGGAAGACTGACAGTTCCAGACATCCTGGGGCTCCTGCCCTACAGAGTAGATCTCCTCCATGTTTGACCCCAGCGACTGGAGGGAATCCTGTGCTTTATTAAGAGCTCAGGAAAACACTGCTTATGTCTCTTAGCTTCCAAAGAAGTTTTTGCTCTATTTCTTTCCCTTCTTTCTAAACCAACTCATAGCTGCAGGAGCAACCAAGCCATTTTGTTCAGGCTCTTATTATACATTTTTCTTTTATCCTTTCTCCCTTCTCTTTCTTTCCTTATTTTATGTCTTCTCTGGTGTCAATTTCAGCTGGTTTTCTAAGGAAGCTCATGTTCCTGACTGCAGAGAGCAGCAGGCCACACATGCAGCGGCACAGGAAGCCCAAAAGACATTGTGGTATTGAGTGGCTTAAGTACAATTAACTAAAGGATTGTTTTGGAAACAATCTAATTTCAGCTAAAGTTAGCCCAACTCGGCACCCCAGAATGTCACTAAACTTTCATTTCTGTTCTTGTTTTAATCCAAAAATACTAAGGAAGAAAGAAGTTAACCACAAACTCCAAGTCATGTTATTTGGGGAAAAAAACAAAAATAATAATTAATATATACGTCTATATTTGTGAAAACTTCACTCAGCAGGAAGGGAATTCTTTCTTATTCCAGACGTAGAAAACTCCTTCTGGAGAGGTAAACACTATTCAACCTTAAAAGATAAGCTCCCTTTTCTAAGCAGATGGAATGAGTTGTACGCTAATGCAATACTGAAAGAGAACAATACAATAACAACACAGTGACCAATAACCAGTACTTCACACGCTGGGATGAGTTAGGGAAGATACTTTTGTACTTGCCCATGGCAGGGGTGTTGGAGCTGGGTGATCTTTAAGTTCCCTTCCAACCCAAACCATTCTATGATTCTATACCTGACATCTGTGGCTGCATATTCTGTAACCAGGTTCCCCAAAGACAGAGCCTACATAACTCTGATAGCTGGTTCCTAATTGACCCCCCTAATTACATTGAGTTCTAAAACTTAGAAATTAAATCAGTTAAGTGTGCTGGGCATTGATCAGAGCCCTCTGAAACAAGAAATTCTATAGCTAAAGTTTTATACAACTACAGAGCAGAATAGTTCAGGAAAAATATGCAGTGAAGTGTCTTGTGAAGTTATAATAATTGTCCTGTCTGATGGCATCTGGGGGATTACATTAAATGTCTCAGGTTGGTAAAAACAAGTTGTTAGTTTTATAAAGAGACAAGATGGTAAAAAGACTAAGTCTTTCTTCTCTGCTTACATAATTCTCTGTCTAAACCATTATTAAGCCTTAGGATCAACTCCATTCACAAGTCCCACTCATTAACTTCTTTTCTTAGCACTGCTTTTATCACAGGGATTCTTATGCCAAAGACCAACCAAACCAGAGCACTGTGGGTCTACCCTTGGCCTTCCAGTAACTCCTAGAACCCAAAAGGCAGGTATGACACGTGGACAGACAGGTTCTCCTGTACACAGCGCAATAACCGTTCATGAGGCTAATACAGTTGGATACCTTTTGTTACCCATGTGCTCTGAATTCTGATAACTACTAAACTGCAAAAAAACCCCTGCAAGATACTTCAAAGAGGAGCTTTACAAAAGCTAATAAAAATTAGCTTTTTCAGGTGCTCAGGTTTCCTACTGGTATGCTTTTATGACATGGGTATGCAGGACATACACGGAAAGCTAACATGCCTGTAGTAAAAAGCAGGTATGTGCCATCCACTCTATTCCAGTCAAGTTTTAGCACTAACCTCATTAACAGGTTCCAAGCTCTAAAGAGTAAAACCAGCATCTGCCACAGGATATTCTCCTTCTTTCCTCATCCATGCGAATATGATGGAAGTGCTCTTATTTCATCCTGCGCCGAGCTTGCTACTGGAGTCAGATCAAAAGAGCACACCTTGCATTTGAATGGAACGCAAAGAAATCTGAGCTGGTTCATAGATCCTGTGAGGGCTTGTCCACAGCCTCCAGCCAGCTATTAACAAAGCTCTATCCTTTACACACAATTTTTCCTTGCTACAAGAAATGTCATGCATGCATGTCAGACTGTCAAATAATGTGTCCTACCTCAAGATATTGTGAATAGGAAAAACTCCCATTGTGACTAGATATTTATGAGGAAATCAGTACAGAAAGCCAAAACAATGTTTTTAAAGAAGCTTTTCCCAGCTTCAAATTATTTAACTCAGTAAATGCAAAATGGCAGCCAACTAACTAAACGCAGCCAGCCAAGACAATATATCTGTATCCCAGTATATTTCTTGCACCCCTCTCTGATCAGAAAGCTGTATTTTCATATGTTTGTATGATGGCTGGGCTTATCTGGAAGTTCCAGCTGGGAACTGAAATAAATAAACTACAGTTTGGTTTGGTCTATGGACAGGCCTGTACTACCTTTCTAGTCATCAGGTTTTATCGTGGATACTTTCTAGAAAGGTTGTCAAATGCTGTTTGTTCCATTTTTGCAAAAGCAAGCTTTTGGGGGCGTACTTGGGGAGGGGACAAAACAGGAGGAAAAGGAACACAGTGGGAGCGGGCTCCAAAGAACAGCACAATTCTTTGGACATTAGCTCTATTTGAGACTGGATTTTCCTTTAAACTCCCCAAATATCCCACATTTCTGAGGTTGATCCACACACAAAGACAAAGCACTATTGAAATACATCAGCAACTTTTAGGTTATTTTCTCCTAATTGCATACATTACCCATAAGCAAAATTTACACCTGGAAATTTACACATACACCCTCTCAGCAGGCTGTCGGGGAAGATCACTAAATGTTCCACCAATATCATACTGATAAATCCTAGGAATTCCCATGTTCAATGCTGTCCACTGCTGCTCCTAAGTATCCTACTGCTCTGACCTTTACCTACTCCAGAAGAAACAGCTCAAGTGCCCTCTAGTGTGGTTTCAGAGTATCTGGTCCATGCTTTTCTCACTTTTGTGGGACTAAATGAGAGGGCTTGCATTTTGTTTGAAGGTCCACAGACCTTCAAAGGTCCACACAGTTTTTATAGGTCCACAGAATATTATGACATAGGCCACTGTGAAAAGGACTCTGACTGAAAAATTGATGGTGATTGTGATTTTTTGGTGAAATTTGCTAGATGAAATTTCTGGTTACTTTCACAGGCATGTTACTATTTTATCCCCAACACACAAAATAATAACATTTACTAACCATGCCTGAGTTTTTCATGATCGTTATATCTGCTCATGTAGAGATGCTGCTGTTGGGTTCTTTTTCTTGATATAGATAGGTCACCATTCTGGAAAAAAACAATTACGATCCTTCTATTTACTTTTTCAGTTCCTTATGTTTCCAAACTTTTCACATATTTATCAAAGTAAATTTTATCTTTCTTTCTACTATATTTTTAGTAGCTTTTTGGCCACAATAAAAATCTTCTGTAATGCTCATGAGATTCTTACCTTTCTTTTTGAATTACTTTCCTAGCTGATTCAACCCTAAGGGCTTTGGCCCTTTTAAGGCTGTTCACCATTGGAATAATGAACATGCTTAGGTCATCTCAATGCAAATGTTTTGGGAAGCTTTCCTGGCTGTGGTGCACAGTCTTTGAAATAAGCTTCCTATTTAAGCTAATGCACTTATTTGCCTTCAGTAGCATGCACACCATGAAAGCTAACAGACTCGGGCACCAAACGGGTTTGTTTTTTCCCAGACTGAAGGTGGAAAGAGGAAGGCTGTGGGCTGATATAATTGTTTGAGACATCTCACAGAGCAGTGAAATTCTGCTTGAAAGTCAAAAAATTGACTTGAAATTGACTTGAAAGAAATGCCAGATACATAAACACGTGTTCTGCCCATACCAAGAGCCCATCTACTTTTATCGGCAGCTGCTGGTAAATACTTAAGGAAAAAGCTTTAGAATGTAGGTGTAACATTAGCAGGAGTACTTTCTTAGTATTAGCCTTCTTGAATTCAGTATGTTTGTTGTAAGAAGATTTAGAGTGAGAATACTGGAAATAAAGGACAGCCCAAAAGATTTGCAAAGGAAGGCTCCTGTCCTTCAGCTCATCAGTACACAAATAAATTAGAACACTAGAACTGAGTCTCTCAAATCCTCCTCTACCGTTCATAGACAGTAATGAAATTCCAATACCTTTCTCTCCATTTTTCCTAACCACTTTATCCTATTCCATTCTTAATGGCATTTGCTATTATTTCTAAGACCTGGGAAAATGTAGACATCTATTTAAAACACTGGCAACTTTCCAGTCAGCAGGAGCAGCTGTGAACACGACCAGCATCTGCTCCTGACAAAAATTTCCTCTTCTCGTACACAAACAGTATCACAGTATGATTGCATCAATATATTTCCTTCAATTCTCTGTTTCATGTTTTTTATCCTTAGTCCTACATATTTTCTTTCCCCTGAACTCCTGCATAGGCTGCATTTTCACGTTGTATATGTGTCTGTGTGCCAACAGGGCCTTTGCAGCAATAGTTTCCCCTGTTTTCCCCTGACATCATTGTATATCTCGCTATAACACATTTTTGCCCACCTGGTAGTCTTTTTGAGTCCAGAATTCATCCCCACATAAAGGGGATTGTAACCATCTTTAAAAGGCAGCTAGTAGCTAATTCTGAAAAAAACAATTTAGACATGAATCCATGCAGCCCAGCAGAGATAATTACTCTGTGAGGAGGAGGAGAAAGGTATTCCTGCTGCCAGTCTTTCACGTGCTAACTTGAGTCACAGTGTTGAAAGTGGAGCCATGACCATTATCTACCCTGTAGAACTGATTAAATAGCAAAGAAATCTTCCCAAAAATTAGTATAATCATTTACCGTAAACTTGTTGAAGACTCCTTGCAACAGAAACCAAAATTTCTCTTAGATAACTGAACAGTGTGTCCAAATATTCTTCCGATGCAACATGGGCAGAGGTTTTCTGTGCCAAGAGGAAAATCACATTTCATAGTAAGCATACAGCAGGCAGCTTGGTGGTTCCCCAGATATAACTCTAACCAAATGGAACTAATGGTGTAGCTTTATAACTACATAATATTGTTTGTTTGTTTTACATGGTGTCTTTCCTGACTGAAAGCCATCAAGCATTCAGTGAAATAGGGGGAAAATAGGGCTTACTAGACTTTTTCAGTTCTTTTGTTTTCTTCTATTTAACCAACAAAAGAATCAATTTACATTCTTTAAAACATTAAACAATACATGTCCAAATATCTATCTGACTTGGGGTTTAGTGAGCACTTCTCTGTGATGCACCTGCTACAGTTCAAACATCGTCTCCTTCTGCTGTCATTAGACAGTGAACTCAAAAAAAATATTTACACCTCCATCAGTTCCTCTCTCAAAGTAGTTCTGTGGAAGCAGACACTTGTCTTTACGGACTTCTGATGTCTGCTGGGCTACCCCACCCATCATCATAATGAGATGCAGGCCCTGCTACTCAATCCCTGCTGTGTATGGTCTTCATCTTTCATTGCTAGAATGATTATGCCAGCTAGAGGCAGATCTGAACTGAGGCCAGGATCTGTTGGTGGGAGCATGCCAGGCAACGCATCTCTCATTCATTCCCCAGGAGCGGATCCGACTTACAGACCTCACTGGTGGAACAGTTATTTCTCATCAGGTTACAGAAAAACACTGTCCTTCTGGTCAGTGAAGTGAAATGCAGAAAATATGTGGCACGTTTCACCACAGTTCTCTTATTTCACATTCCAGTCTTGATGCATTTTTGAAGGACCACAAGAAATGTGTAGTTTAAAACCTGTCTAGTAAAATTCCTTGATCCTGAGGCACACACTTTGAATTTAAGTAACTTTTTTCCATTGCTCTTTGGAACAGTTTCCTTTTCCTACTTGGCTCAAATAATTTTCAAATCAAGAAAGCAGCAACAGCACGTTCCATCTTGCAATGCAGACTGTGAGCTGGGGCTTTTGGGACCACCGTGCTGACTGGATGAAATTATGTGTGGCCCAGGCAGTTGCCCTGGGAATATTCCTGGAACGGCTGGCAGTACAGTGCAGTATCCGGAATTTCTGCTGCTGTGACACAGTGCAGGAACCCTGTTACTTTCCAGGCAAAGTGCAGAACTGCACAGCCTCCCCCACATCGTGGCACACAGCACTGAGATTAGCAGAGCTTTTTGTAGGCTTTCTCTAATAAACAGTCCCAGACCACTATGAAGTAAGTCATTCTTAGATCCCTTTTTATGTATTAGATTTTAATTCCCTAAACAGAAAAACATATTTACATGGGAGTAAACCACAAGGCTGAGCTAGGGCAAGCAGTCAAGAACTTTCAGTTCTGGGACCGCTCCAGTAGCCCAGTCTCAGCAGCAAATCTCCACTTCCACATTGGGTCTTGCGTTCCTGTGATACAGCCTCACAGCCTCCTGTGAGAGCACCCTGAGCCCAGAATAAATGTACACACAACAGCCAGAAACTCTGGAAAAACAGCCTTTTCACGTGTCACTGGGCATCAAAACCAGGGAGCACTGGCAGCACCTCAAGGCACTCAGTCTGTAAGAATGAGGATTATAATGTTAGCCCTTCACACTGAGAAGTCTGTCAATACAGAAGAAAAGGACAAGTGCAAGTATGCATCTGCTTCTTGGAATACACAGTCCAAAGAGAATTGGCAGAGTCAACAAAAGACAGTGCTATCCTTCCCTACTATACTCTTCTATTTGTACTTATATTACATATCCTTCACCAGGGCCAGTATCGCATATTTGAAGAATAAACGCGCACACACTGCTGTAAGAAAAAAAAACAAGAAATCAGGGAACACGGAGTGGGACAAGGGCAGCTGGTGCCTCAGAGCCATGGGCAGCGGTCCAGCACAGGGCTGCAGTGCAGCGCTCACCGCCGGAGAGACGCGGGGCGCAGAGGGACACGCGGGGCCCTGACATTACCACCCTGCATGGCAACCCCGCGCCCTGCGCCACTGCCCTCGCCCACCGTGTGGCTCGGTGGAGCAGGCAGGGGGCGCTGTGGAGCCGTCGGGAGGCGCAGCGGGGTCGGCAGGAGGCGCGGCGGGGCCGGCAGGGGGCGCTGCCGCACCCGGAGCGCGGGGCCGGCAGGAGGCGCTGCCCCGGAGCGTGGGGCCAGCAGGGAGCGCTGCGGGGTCGGCAGGGGTCGCTGCCCCGCCCCGAGCGCGAAGCCTGCAGGGGGCGCTGCGGGACCGGCGCTCCCCGCTCGCCCGCGGGAAAGGCTCCAGTCCCCGCTCCGGCCCCCTTGTCCCTCCCGCACCCTTTCCTGCCCTCAACGCACCGTAAGCCCCTTCCAAAAGAACAGATTCGATCCTAGCCCTGGTGAGTTCTACCCACAACAAAGGCAGCAGGAAGAACTGAGATGCGGGCTGCCCGCCCAGCAGCCTCCTCCATGCACCATCACGGGTCCCTCGGCCGCAGCGATCCCGCAGGATCCCGCAGGACCCAGGGCAGAGTCCGGGGCCGGCGGTGCCACCCCTCACCACCCCTCACCACCACCCACGGGGCCCCTTCCGCCTCCACTGCTGCGTCCTCATCGGTCTCGTCGGTTAAAAGGTTTTATCGAACGCTAAATTAAAACCTAAATGTAAATTTCATTTGTTGTCCTTGGAACCTGCATCGCAATTCACAGCAATTGAAATTTGAAAATCGTGTTTTGTGAAATTTTCAAATCCAGATTTTTGATTCGAAATTTAAAAAATAAAGGGAATTTTCTTCATGGATTCCTATTGTTGCAAGCTACCCATAACTCCTAGGAACAGACTTTGCTAGATTCAGATAATGAGGAGTCTAACAACCCTGCAAGGACCTCTGCGAGAAACTGTGGAGCTCTAAAGCACAGTTTTGGCAGAGGACCTTTAGTTCTGCCTTAAGTAAGAACAGACATTTCTGCGCTACAGAGCCTCTACAAGAACTTGACCAATGAAGATTGGTGAGGGGAATGGGACCGGGACCACAGCTCACAGGCCAACACCCTGTGCATGGACTCTGCTGGCCCCTTTGCCATAGCCCTGGGAACAAGGCTTTGGAGACAGAACAACGCCAAAGCAGCTAAATCACCACTCCTGAAATGCTTTTGAGAATAAAACACCACAAAAAGGTTGAATCAAGCCCACATTGAGTGATATCACACTTACTGAACACAGTCAAAAGAGCTAGACAACAGGAGAATATGCTCTTGTCACATGGCCGACTTTCTTCTGAAAGCAATGGCATATTAACCAAAATTCACCTGCACAACAAAGGACCAGGAAAAGCCCAGCCACATAGAGCACAATGTCAAATCGATGCCACTATCCTCATCACCAGCTTGAAACTGCTACCCAGAAAAAACCAAAACCCTCCTGATAAATTCAGCATTAGGTCAACTGGATTTCATTTACTGCAAGAATTACGTAGCAAGGAGACCATCTGCTTGTGAAGGGTGAATGTGCCGTTCCTAAACTTCTACAGAAAATTAGCATTAACATTATTCGAGAAGCCCAATAAAAAACGTTTTCAAAAGCCATCTATTTTTCCATCAAAGGCAATGCAAAACTGCTCCCTCTTTTAAGATTTTTTTATTGCTTCAAAGGTATCAGGGGATAATGAAATCTTTTCCTACTGTTTGATACATCTCACTGCCATTAAGTTATCTTGTCTATTCAACTGGATTCATGTTTTGGTTATTTCAGAAGGAATGCATCAGCCCTGGTAGGTTAGTATCATTTACACAACATTCCTCTGAAGCACAAAAGGCAAACTGCACAGTTTTGTGTGGTGTCCTACCTTATTAGGCTGAAAGTTTCTTTCAGAAAAAAAGAATAAACTGTATTTCATTGAACTGGAACAAGAGATTCTTAATCAAATTCTGTCACTGCAATTCAAATAAACCCTTTGAGATGTTTTTTCCAGGTTTTAAAGCAGCTGAAAGTAAAAAGCAAAGTGAGTGAAACCAGAAACCACCCCCAACATCTTCAGTACCTCTGGATCATTAGATGAGTGCAATTGCAACTGAAATAACAAGACCCAGCCATATTTTCTGATGCCTTTATGCATGGTTTCCCCATACACCTTGAGAATAATCAGTTCTAAACATTAAAACAATCTGGATAGGTAAAATGGCACAGTTACTCTTAATGTAGCAAAGCCAAGGCTTTTTTTTATTTATTCAGCGCTGAGAGGAAACATTTTAACACAGAAACTCCACTTCTCAAGGGGCTCCACCTTACCTTGTGCTCCCTTGTCAAACCTGCAGGAGCTTGTCCCAAAGAAGGTGAAGTCCACAATCACAACACCAGCTCAGACAAACTGTAAGAGGATAAAGATCTTAGATTTGGACAACAAAAGCGGCCTATTTGGACAAATCCTGAGAACAGCAGTGGATGTGTCACTGACACGGACACGAACTGTGAGGGCCCTTAGTTCAGAGTGTGAGCAAACACAATTTTTAAGGTGAACGGCCCTTTCTTGCTGCCCTCGGGCTGCATGGGTCAAACTCCCCGTCCTGCTCACAAGGCTGTGGGCATTCCCGTGCCTGCGCCTGTGCCTGTGCCTGATGTAAAGCCTCGCCTGAGGCACCTGCCGTGCACCTACGAGCGAAAAGAATTTTGTGGCGCCCGCGTGGGAAAAAAGGCTATCGGGGCCCGAGCGGAGCTGAACCCAGCCGAGCAGAGCCCAACTCAGCCGAGTCACCCCGCCCGAGCGGGCAGACCGCTCCGTGCCGCCGCTGGGGCTCGCGGCGGTCCCCTGCACTGTCCACCTCCCCCCGGGGCGGGCCCATGACGGGGGTGCCGCCCCGCCCAGTCCCGCACCTGCCTCCCGGCGCCGCCCGCCCCGCGGAGCTGCCGCGAGCCGGGCCGAGCCGCCGCGGGAGCTGCCGGATCCGGCGCCCGCCATGGGCACGGGGCGCCAGGGGATGCGCTGCGTAAAGATCCTGCTCTTCATCTTCAACCTGACCTTCTGGGTGAGCGCGGGCTGGGCGGCACCTGCGGCGGGCGGGGCCGGGCAGCGGGGGGAGCAGCGGGAGAGCCGCACGGGGAGCAGTGGAGGAGCAGCAGGGCGCTGCCCGGGCACGGCTCTGCTGGGCACGAAGCGCGGCGTCCTGAGCCGCTCGCTCACAGAAGCGTCCGTGTCCCCAGCGAGCAGAACGATCCCAACAAGAGGAAGCTGCGGGAGGCTCCCCGTGGAGCGGAACGCCTCGCAGCATCACGATGCTTTTAACAACGGAATTTCAAGCAGTCAGAGCCGATCGCCCCGAGCGCTCCGTGCACCCCGCTGGGCGCTGACAGCCAGCGGGTAACGGGCAGCGCCCACCGCGGGGTCCCGGACACCAAGCGCAGTGCCATCTCCTCCCTGCATCTTTCTTAAGAGCCTGACAGTTCACGGCGCAGTGCAATCCCTGCTCTCTTTACTTTCACTTTCCCTCATGCTGTGTTCTTGCCAGTTTTTCACGCTGGGCAACAATTAGCGACGTTATCTCCTTAAATGGCTTTTTCTTTCTGATTCACGGCTTTTAAAAAGAAGTCATACATTAATCCTGTTCAGCCTCTCTGGAGCAAGGGTCTTTAGGCTTTTGCCTCCTTTATGAGTGAAACACAGTTAAACCAAACGCCTTTGGCTCTCGGTGACAGCGCTGCACGCCCCGAGTACACAGTGGTGCTGTGCTCAAGCTGTGGGAGCGCAGTGATGCTGCCCAGCTGCAGCTGCAAGCCAGCAGAAGGACAAAGCTCTGTGTTATGTTATTTCACAAAGTGACAATTACTGTGTTTTGTTATCTGCCTTTTCACTGGGATGGAAGAAACCATCTCCTCAGCCGAACTGGGGAACATCCATCTCCAACACATCCACACTGCTGGAGGCACCAGCAGGACAGGAGAGGACTCCTGTTGTGCTCTGGCAGCCCAAAGGCTGAGTCCATGCCTGCGTGCCAGGAGGTTCAAATGCTCTGGCCAGGATGGCAGGGGACCCTCAGGCTTTGTTAACAGCACCCATCACTGTTTGTTAGTCATTGCTGTGATCCAAGAGACTGTATAATCTGTAAAAACCCTTTTCCCTGCTAGTTCTGGCAGGGGGTCCAGTGGTGATGAACAGAAAAATGCCTGTCACAGTAAGTCCAAGCACACTGAACTTCACATCCTTAGTACAGCCTTTCTTTCTGGTCAGCCTCTGAGCAGAACCCTCTTCCAGTGGTGCAGCAGCTCTGAGCTGGCGGGTGATCTCCTGTATTTGGAATGATGACTTAGAGCTCTAGTTGGTCTCTATAGCATCATACACCCAGTGACACAGGAGCAGGACCCATGATACATACAGGCACCTCTCAGCCAAAAAAGCTGTTACTAGCCCTAAAACTGCTAGGAGGGTTAAAAAAACAGTTAAGTTACTTCTGTCCAAAAAGTGTGGTGTGTGTCAAGCCAGCAGAGTTTCACTCCTGCTCACACTGCACTTTCCCATAGGGTGCTTTTTCTACAGGACCAGCGTCCAGAATCCAGATCTGGGCCCTGAGGGTCTCCTGTGTGCTGCCCGACTGCAGCACAGTTCTGAGGGGGAGCAAGCAGAGGGGTTCCTCATGGGTTTTGCAGCCTGGCTTTTCTCACGGGCACTCGCTTCCCCTCCACACACACTCAGCCCCACTCCCCACTGCAATTCAGGCCAAGTTCTGATGACTAAATTGATTTACTTACGAGGTTTGAAAGTCACTGGTAAGTTCAGAAGCACCACTACACTGAAAAGCGAAAGAAAGAAGTGCATTGCACTACAAAAGGCATTCATTATTATCAAACATCAGCAAGTATTTCCTGAGTTTTCTGACAGTGCAATCCTTAGCTGTGGGATTTCAAGAAAGCATAAGGTGCCGATGCCACCTCTTTGATGCTTTCCAGCCAACTGGAAGCACTCAAGCACTGTCTGTTTATCTTCCAGCTGGCAGGACTGGCTGTCATTGCCTTTGGTCTATGGCTGAGGTTCGGTGGGGTTATGGCAGACTTCGCTTCAGACAAAAAGTCTCCAGAGTATTTCTTCATGGGTAAGTTGAAGCACCTGTGATGATCGTAACCTTTAGCCCTGGTTTCATCCTACAGCAGACAACACACCTTATTCATTGAATTATAGGAAGGTAAACATTTCCTGGGCTGAACTACACAAAACTGGACATTCTGGAGCTGTGTGTCATGTGCATGAGGGCTTTTGTCCTTTCTCTGCTTGGCATCAACTTCCTTAGGCCTAACTGAATTCCTCTCTCGGATTTGATCTAGTCCTCAAGTATTCTAAATGAATCCTGCTAACACTGTCAAAATACAAGCTGAGATGGGTCAGAGATTCCTGGAACATGGGGCTCACCAATACACCCTTTCAGAGTTTTCTGCACAGCCGGTAGCCAACAAAACATATGTCATTGCTGAATGTTTCTAATACCGGTCAGCACTAACAGTCTTGGTCACCAGTTCTCTGTGTCTGCACACAGAGGCCTTCAGCATGACTTCGAGGATTAAATCCTTCCACAGCAAAAAAATAAAAGTTACACCGTGCTGATCATCTCAAGAACTGTTTGTTAGAAGCCAGAAAGTTACACATCCTGTGATGTCAGTAAGCACCACAGTCATTTCAAAGCTTTGCAGTGCAGGCAAAGTGTAAACAAGACATTCTTTGGCACATGTGTACTTAAAACTCTAAAAGATTTAATCTACTTCAGTTCTGATTAGAACAACAAAAGCTATTCAGAGTTGTTAATTTTGGGAAGTCCTGGGGAACCTTCTTGTAAAAATTTCGACATATACCGTGACATTTCAACTATTGGGCTGTCACATGTATTTATAGAGCTGTATGCTCTAATATCTAACTGCCAGCACAGGAAGAGCTAAGGAACAGGACATAAAGATGTTGAGAATTCTTTTAAACTTGTACTTTTGACTAAATTCTAAAGCAAAAGTTTGGACCTTTTTTTGTAATAGTGATTGTGCTTTGAATACAGTGTTCCTGTTCAAGAAAAAGAAAACATTTTCTGCTGCCCTCCCTCACTGCAGATCACATTAAATGCTGTTGTGACTTCTGAGCATCTGAGGGGGCAGCCTTGTAGAAGCCCGAGTCTGTTAACAAGCCGTGACTGAGGCAGTGGTAAAAGAATGGTGGTAAGTCCAGTAACAGTGGTTTTTACAGCAGGCAAGGCTGTACCTGACAGTCATGCTCAAGAGCTTTACCTCGACTCTAGTCTCCCGCGACAGCTGCGTATAGGAGACCCTGGGAGTGCTGGTTGTCAGGCTATGTGTGTTTGCTTGGTAACATACATCCTGGGTGACAGCCAAAATTTTACATAGGAATTCTTAATATGGAACGCTGTGCAGCACACCAAGAGCAACTGCCCAAAGGGCTGAAAGAGAAAGCAGATCCTCGTTATGAGAAGATATAAACATACGGCTGTGTATTTAAAAATAACTTCTTTAGTTCTGTTCCACTGACCGCTTTTGTGGCTGCCTTGTGATAACCCAAGCCTCTGTAATCAGATCAGCTTTGTGTTAGTGCTTGGAACAACAGTGCAGCTGCATTCAGAGTTTGCTTTGTAAGTTGAAGCACTGCCCAGAATCACCATCTTGTGGAAAACATCTTATTTTCTTGCTTTAAGGAGCAGCACATTCTGCTCTTTTTGTACCTGTATTGAGCTGCCAGCTGAATTTAACCAGCTTCTCTCCCGTGCTTCCTTGTGATGTTTTTTTCCTGGGTCTGAAACGTTTAGTTTAAAATAATTGATAATTATATCCTTGAATTTTCCATTAGGACAGAGTGAATCTCCTTAAATAGCCCTGTCTTTTACCAGCAGTCTAGCTTTTCTGCCCCCTGGAACATTGCGGGCCATGACTTGGCAACCCAGCCTGTTCATCTTTTCCAGCCACTGAAATGTTTTTGTTGGTTTGCAAACAACTTACAGGCAGCAGTGCTGAGGTCAAGCACATCTGTGTTCTTAGTTTTCTGTTGCTTGTGGTTTTGTATTCAGTGATCCATCTTCCCAATGCAGCTTGCAGGTTTTTAACCTACGATGTGAAAAGTTGGAATTGGAACTCTGACCCATGCAGTTCTCTGTCCACATTACCAGATGTATCTTAGACTGGAGCAGCCTCCTAAAATTGGACATCCTCTCTCCACAGCTCCCCAGGTTTTGGAATTTCCACTGCAGTGGCAGTAACAACATTTTTATGTTATTCCATCTCATAGTATGTTTTTATGTGCCTGTGCTTCAGGCAGTGAGGCAGAACTGTCGCTTTCCTGTTCCACTGAAGTTCAGCTCTGGTAGAGTTCAAATATTCCTCTCTTAGTTGTACCACAGAGAAAGAAAAAAAAATGAGAGGAAAAGACCAAGATAATTTCAGCAAAGGTCAATAGCTGGGCAGTTACTGCTTTTATCTGCGTTGTCTGTGACACTGCCTGACCAAATGGAGAAAAGATCTGTAGAGGAAAGGGAATTCTCTCGGATTGCTCATCCTTCTTGTGACTTCTGTAGCAAGACTCTGGAGAGTTTTCTACTGGGCAGAAAAGTCTGCAACAACCAGAAGGGAAAGAGAGATGCTAATAAATGAAGTGCAGAGGGTCACATCACTGACAATAGCAGTAAAAATTAAGTTTATGTATTCAACAGCCCTATCGGGAGTGGTAACAAACCCTGATGAATATAAATGAATCCATCTGGATGACTCTTTCTTGTAACTGGCAGCACTGAAGCATTGCTGCTCAAGCACAGCCAGAGCTCACCAGCTTTTTGCTATATCACGTTCTCTTCGCTCCAGTTCCACAATACAGTCTGTGGTCCCGGCATTCATCAGGGCCAAACCAGTTGTGAACAGAAGCTTCAGGGTGGCTGTGGCTCTTCCTTGGAGTCTGTGAGAGCGTAAGTGATCATTCTGGCTTTGGAAGGTACAGTTAGATGGTGCATACCTTAGGATATGAAGTCATGTCTGGAGTTGAAGGATATTAGTACTTTTTCTCCATAGTCGTGGGTGCCCATACAAACAGGAGTTGGCCAGCAGTTAAATCCATGTAAACTGCAATTCTCTGCTCCAGTGCCTCATTTTGTTGTAGTTCTATTCATGTATTTTGGAGTCAAGGACTATACCTTTAGTCAACCATATTTTCTCTTCAAAATCCATAGCCTCTCAAACTCTACCAGCCTTTAAAATGAGATCTATTGCCAAAGCAGCCTCTGTGTAGCGAGGCAATACCATAGGAGGAGCATCAAATGTTCCTGCTGTCATGTGTACTGGAGAGGCTTTTACTGGGTGCTTTTAAAGAATGAACTTGTCTTCCTTCCTATTATCTTGTGTGCAGGTCTCTTCTGCAGTTGAGGAACAGTGGTTTAGAAAACACTGATAGTGGCCCTGAGTGGAAAATGAAAGCTGCTGCACTGGAAATCTGCTTAAAAAATATGACACCACCACGTCACCCCCCTCAAAAAACATGTTGCTTAAAATGAAAGTTGTTCAAAAGTGCTCAGACTCTTTACTGGCTCCAAAAACCTAGCAATTATTTCCTAAGAGTCAGTGTCCCACCTGGAACAGTAAAGGCATGGCCACCACAAGGTGAAAATTCTGACAAAACAAGCTCATTAAGCCTAACGGAACAATCTGTCCATCTGGCTCGGGTTGATTGTTTCACATTTGCAATAGGCTAAGATTTTTTTAATTAATCACTCGAGCACATTAACGCACTTCATGCTTTCTGCCTGTTAAACTGTCCTCTCAGGTAAACCCTTCTCCCACCCTGCTCTCTGTCCGCAGCTGTCTAAAAGCCGCCCGGTTCCACACAGCAGCAATGGCCACAATTATGCCATTTCCTTCTTTGAGACACCCTCTTCTCCCTCCTCCGGGCACTGCGAGCTGCCCTGCTGCCTGATCGCTGCTGAATGGCCAGAACCGCGCTCGGAGCGGACAGGGTCTCCTCAGCGCGCGGCCAAGCTGCTCTGTCTGATTCGGGTTGGCCTGCCCAGACCTGAGCCCAGCACTGTGTGCACAGCACTCCTGCTTTTCCACAAACAGCCACCTGAGCCAGTGAACCAGTGGCTGGGGACAAACCTGCACTGGGACTACTTGAAGCAAGAAGACATCCCGATGTTGCCTCCTGCTGTAGCAGCACACTAAACCCCACCAGCGCTCATGGTTTTTCAGTTAGGTGCTTAGTTCTTCA
The DNA here is from genome assembly GCA_033558185.1 of Dromococcyx pavoninus. Lineage (NCBI taxonomy): Eukaryota > Metazoa > Chordata > Aves > Cuculiformes > Neomorphidae > Dromococcyx > Dromococcyx pavoninus. The sequence continues at coordinate 324,052 of JAUMJL010000554.1, forward strand.
TACAGACTCTATTTACAAGGACTAACTCTAGATCTAGAACTGGCCTCTAGAAAAAGAACCAAGCCGAGATTATCCATTGTGCCCCAAGGGAAACACCCTGTGTTGAAGTTCACGCTGACAGAGCTGGACATACAATGGCACCATCTGCTACGAAACCATTAAGAGAAAAGCATTTTGTCTGCTGGGGAAAATAAAACAGCAACAAAAAAGCCCTTTGTTCCGTTTTTGGGGTGTGTCCCTTCAAAAGCATCGACAGAGGATTTGATGGAGCTGGCTTGCTTTGTTCCAGCACTTAATCTGCACTCAGGTGCGTAAAGAGCTGCCTGCAGAGTCCCAGTGTTTGCTGCCGTGAGGGCTGCAGAGCGCAGTGAATGCACCATGGCCATCTTCCGCTTTCTGGTTTGGGTGGCTTGGAGCCTACGAGTTTACGCATCAGAAGTGTATAATTGTTGTCAATACATGCATGGATATGTATGCATATACACAGGATTATTCCTACTCTAGGGAGGACTGCAAAGAATGTGAGAAGATTTCAGAATACCAAATGACTCAGTATTAAAAAGACAGATGAAATGCAGTACCAGTAAAGCAAAGTGCCACAAGTGGTAACAGATACTCCAAGCAGTATAAACAGATAGACTATGAATTAATTATAACCACACGGGAACGTGATCTCAGACTTACTGTCTGTTGCTCTTCACAAAAGTGCTTTGCTCAGCTGCAGCCAAAACGGCATATAAACGTCAGGAATTATTAAGAAAGGAAATGAGAATCCAGCTGAAAAATCTGAATATCATTGTGTAAATTTCCAGTGCACTCAGTGTCTTGAATACATATGTGGTTCTGGTCAAAAACGATGCAATAAAACTAAAAAAAGTACTAAGAAGTTTGACAAGATTTTTATCAAGCTATGCAGTATGAACAACTTCCATAGGAGGAAGCTTTTCACACTCTTCACATCATTGAATTGTAGAATCCATTGCCATAGGATTCTGTGAAGCTCAGCCACAATAGTACAGATCCACCCAATACAGTTATGCGGATTACACCTGACTTCAGAGAAGGCTGGTATAGGGTGAAGCAGATATTGCCAGAGCCACTGGAGACTGCTGAGAAGGTAACAGCTGACATACTTTAGCTTATAGGAATATGTGTCACTATTACTTAGGCTTGGGAGATACATGTGAGTAACATATAAAACAAAAGCTGATATTATGTGAGAGGGGGAGGCAATGCATGGAAATGTTACATTACAGTGAGGTTGCTTTTAAATTGAAATTCAGGATTTGTGCATCAGCAGGAGCCTACAAACTGGCTAGTATCTGTAATGCTTTTGTGGTTCTAGGAAGATGAACCACAAAATACCTGTTGAATTCTCACGAGACATGTAAGTATGTTTGTGCATTATGCTCAAATTAAGGGTATGTTCCAGTTCTCCAGAAATTCATCATTCTTCAGAGGACTCTGCTTCTCTTCTCCAGTTTTGTAAATGTATTTTATAGATAAATGTAGTAAAACTCTACTAACAGAAAAATGGTAATCTCTAGTAAAAAGGCTATTTCACAAACTGACTTCGCCACCAGATGCAATACACATGACTCTCCCTTTTATTTCCGATTTCTTCGTGTGTTTCAAACAGTGCACTTCCTTGGGGCTCTACTGAGGGCTCAAGAGCCTCAGTCCTTGAAGAAGCACATCTGCCTCCCAGGCTCTAATGCACATACGTCAGGAAAATCCCTTCATGTCACACCCGGGTTCTAAGACTCCAATCATCATTGTCGCTGGATCCCTTACACCAAGAACAGAGCTGCTTGTTCTCTTGGTGGAGTACAAACAGTTGGCAGTTTGTTCAGTGTCAGTCACTCAGCCCAAAAAAAAAAAAAGTAGAATTATTTAAAATGGAAAGTGACCATAGCAGCCAGGTAAACAAGAAACTCATGTGAAATAAACCCAGACAGCATACGTTTGTTTGTCTACTGCTGCCCTTTGCAGGAAGCTCTAGACAGGGATTTGTATCTCAAAGCCGTCAGTGAGATTTTTGGGGAAAAAAGCCAAAACCACAACCCAAAACTCCCCAGCTCTGGGAATGCGTTCTTCCCAGTCTCTGAACTTCATTCTCTAGCAGTGTAGGCAGCCAGCAGAGCGTGTCTGGTGGTGGTAGTGGTGGTTCGTGCAAGGTCTGAAATAAGAATGGGCTTAACATTCCCTAGGTAGGTTCCTACCTGCCTGGTTTGTGTTGTAATGTTTCCTTTCTGTTCAGAAAAATACACTTCTGCCTGTCCCATGATTCTTTGCAGTGGGAGTATCATGGGATTCTGGGTCTGAGGACCAAGTGCTGTATGACAGACTAAAGAACTGGTGACATTTCCTTTCAGATTAGTTACACATAGATTCTCATGTTACCTTGAGAGCATTTTGTAATCGCTCTAAGGAACAAAGACCAAATTTCTTGTCATTTTTCTAAAAATGGGGCTGATCTCTCCCTCACTCTTGATACACAATAAAGACACTGCAGTCAGTAGCTATAAAATTCCATCCTTCTCTTCTACCTTCTGTATTCACTGCTAATCACAAAGGTTTCACTCATCTGAAAATGACACACAGAAAACCTTTTATCCTTCTTGAGGTGCTTCTTCACACCTGCAGATCTGCTGTCTCCAAGTATGGCCCCAGTAGGGAAGATGTGCTCATACCCAGAGGAAAGAGTATCTTATGGAAGAATTCTGTGCCGTGAACATAGATACCAAGCTAGAGATTTTGATCAAGTGGCAGATTTACCATTCTTCAATATCGGGAGCCACAGGTTGCTTGGAGATTGCCAGGTAACTTTATAATTCCCTTTGTAATTGCAAAGCAGAGTCTGCTAGAAAATGGGAACCCCTCCTGTTGGAATTTTCACAGGGAATACCCCCATTAGACATATTCCTTTCAGGAAATAAACATTCAAGTACATGGAAAAGCTATTGCTTTACTGCTTTCCAAATGTGTTCTTTGCAAAATGAAACAATGACTGCAGTATGGGCTTCCCCTATCTCACACTCTCTATTTTTCAGCCAGAAGGGAAACCAATTAGGTGCACTCTCACTTGACTTACTGCTAAGTACAAGTGTTCAGTTTCTCTTCACAGCTTATAAAAATCTGAGTGTTTGTGTGGGTGGGTGTTTTCGCACAACTAAAACCAAACAAAAACCCCACCATCCCCTAAACGTGAATATTTCTTCACAAAAACAGTCAAGAAAATAGGCTCTATTAAAAAAAAAAACAAACAGTCCTATTTTTCATCCTTCTGTGTTTACACAGAAACTTGTATTTCCTTCAGTACCCCTTGCAGCCATCGGTGTCCTGGCTGTGTCTGCTCAGACCAACCGATTTCCTGTTGGAAATGCAGAATTTTCTGAGGAACGTGCCAGTTCCTCCAGGGCTGAGAGTGACTTGGATCCTGCGTGTAGGTGCAGTAACTGACCTGCGGGCAGTCGCGCAGAGGGCAGTTTTCTGCCCTTAGGAGCAGTGTTTGCCCTTCCTAATTCCACCTGTTCCTGTATTCTCTCCATCTGTTCTCTGCCCCAGGGTGGGGTCTGTGCTGCTCAGACTCAGACTGGTTACTTGTCTCTCCTCATTAGCAGACACACGGGTGAAAGTGACAAAACTAGGAACCAGGATATGAAGAGAGGCAAGAGGAAAAATTTCACACAGGCCACAAACATTTGCTTCCTTTCTACTTTGTCCTTTTCTACATCTGCTGCACAAAGAGCTGCACAGGACAGTCTCCTCAGAACATCCCATTCACCAAACAAGCTCTCTACCTCTGTCCAACCCGCACACTTCTTTTTGCCGTGCTGAACTTTGCGGTGAGCATTTTTGTGTTGACTTCCTATCTATGAAAAGTGTTTAATTTTATGTGTCCTTCTTGTTTCTTTGCTGCGCGTTAGATGCCAAACTGGAGGCCGTGCCAAGGCTTTGTAATTTACAATGGAGATGCTATGATTAGAACCTGATTAAAGCTTTGCTTTCCATCCTGCTTTTTTGAAAGGAACAGGCTTTAGTGAAGCATAGTAACTTCTGACACAACATTATTGCATAGCAATGTATGACATTAACACCACTAAATTTCTGCATTTTTCTGCTTTGCTGATCCTAACTGGGCTAACTCCATGGTTATCAGTGTGTGAGGTCTCTAGGTACAGCTGTGATTCCAAAGAGTACCATACACTGCCACCCTTTACTTTTTCTTTCCCGCCTGGAAAGTCTCTCTTTTCACTTTAGGTATATTTCTATAAAGAATTTGAGGTGATCGTGCCAACAGCCCACGAGAAATAGAAATACTAGCTCCCTGCCTTATATTCTTACCTTCTCTAGGATGTTTCTGAGCCTATTGCTTTTATAACCTTCCCGGAAACCATCTTTCAGTCAAGTTCACCCAGATCTGGGTGCTAGGAGACCTCACAGTGCAAGGTGACGAGGAACCTGGTCCCTTTGAATTTTTTTCAAGCTACTCTTCAAGTGGCTCATTCCTGTGTGAATGATTATGTGTGTGTAAATATAGCAGATGACTTTAGTCATTTGCCACCTTTAGTTTAGTGGAAGTTTAAGTGTCATCAGTATTTTCCACCTAGACATAGCTCTTTGAGTACCAGCTGCTCCTAGTCCAGGATAAGAAAGGATGTCTGGAATGAATTCTCCTGTACAGACGATGGAAGAAGGTGCCTTTAAACTCTTGGCTGGTTCAGCTGTGGGGCCAGACACTAAAAAACGCTGCTGCGTTTAGTGAGTGCTGCAAGTTCTTCCTGTAACCGCCTTAAAAGGGAAGTTCTGACTGAGGTAGTGGTTTAGCTGTGAGTCATGGAAGTGAAATGTTCAGGCTGTTTCGCAGGCAGAAGAAAATCCAAACTCCTGAAAGTGGTCTCACCCCTCAGCCTCGGAAAGCTGTGTCTTTGTTAGCTGGAAGCAACAAAATGAAATGGGAAGACTTCTTTCAAGTCATCTTAATCAAAAAGTCCCTCTGCTCAGTTGCCTGATTCATAATAACAGGGATGGGAATTGGGAGTGGTATGCAGGAAACACCTCTGTAATTACGCTCCCCTTGTTCCTGTGGAGATCTTGGAAAATGCCTGGTTTGGTGCTCAGCAGCTGAACAGCAGATTCCGTACCTGAGAAGAGTTTTTGTCATTTCTAATTCGTCTTCCACGAGGGGCTGGCCTTTCTTCTCCTGAGCCATACAGAGCTTTGTACATCCCTACCTCAGTAAAATCCACTGTAGTGTAAAAACGTGTACAAGAATTAGCTTGAAGAATCCTCAGTCCTATTAAGTCAAAAGATGCTGAATATTAACAACCTAGAAAATAAAGATATGAGTTGCCAGCACAGTCAGCAGCAATTCCCATGTATCTGGCATCACAGACTTGGCACCACCAAATCAATTATACTTGGTTTATTGCTATTTAGCAGAATGTGTTCCTCAGCAGCAGTCCTTGGCACAAGAATGATACTGAGGAAAGAAGGATGGAGGGGGAGGAGAAGGATCACAATATCTGGGAGAGATATATGGCCACTATACAGTGACTGGAGAGGAATACGCCAGTGAATGGGCAGCAGGCTGCATCTGTGGGGCAGAGTACCTGAATGCTCTGCACACCTGTATTGATTGTTTGTCCCTTTTTCCTAGCAATCATTGCAAACTATCATTCGTGGGACTCTCTGGTCTGGGTTACACAAGGCCTGCTGAGAGTAAATGCCAGCAGCTCTGTTAATTCTAAAGATCTGGATCAGATTTTAAAATAATCTCTAAATTGGTAAGCAAGAATTCTAAATGTTCCCATGGAAAGTCTGGGCAGTCAAAGTGAGTAGCAAGGCTCACCGTGCCCTCTAGTGTATGCAGGCCGCAGCTCCACTGTCCCCTCACAACAGCATGAGGGAAGCGAAGCTGCTGTTTCTAGTGCTGGATTGGCACGGCAGATTGCTGTGCATCCTCCACACTTCCCACACAAGACAAACACTAGAATTTCAAGGCACTGACTGCACTGAGCCTGTGGTATATGACATGGTACCCAGAGACAAGGCACAAACAGCGTTGTTGTAATGGGATGGGAACTGATGCCACACGTGAATGGATATATTACCTGTACCTTTGCAAGTGAGGAAAGAAAAATTCTGTACTCTGATGTCCTTTTGTCCTAGACAAACCCCATACCAAAAAAAATCCCATTGAATGTATTTCTAGCAGTTTTACAGGTGGTAGAGATGAATGCTACTCCTCTCACCTCTACAGCATTTGTCCTGTCAAGCTCTGAACGTAGCTAGGGTCCTGGATCTTGAACTGCATACAGGGCAATACTGACTTTGCTGGCAGCCTCATCCTGAGATTGCTTCATTGTCCTCTTCACCTGTTTAGTCTGATGATCCACTATTTGCTGTTCTTCCTTTATGTAATTAAATTTGTCTACACACAGCTAGCTCCTTGTGGCAGTTCTTCCACTCATTATTTTGCCAGACTGCAAATTCCTTTCTTGATTCACTTCTAACAGCTTTCAAGGGGTTCGCCAAACCAGCCTCTTCTTTCCAACAGCAATCAGCTTTTTCCCCAGCCAAAGCATCAATTTCCAGAGGAACATCACACTGTAATGCCTGTAACCTTTCCTGAAGATCTTCAAATGTCCTTTTTAATGTACTCCCAGGCAACTGACAGAGCACAGCTGCCAGGTAACTTTTTAAGTTCCACTCCTGCATAGCAGTACAGCCCATTTCCGGTTCCAGGTTTCATAGAAATGTTCCCTCCAGCAATTTTTTTCTGCCTTCCTTTCCTCACTGAAGAGTTGTGGTATAGGAAATATTCTTCCTGAACTGAGCTGTCCTTGGGACAGGAACCTTGGGAGACAGCATACTGCTCATTTGCCTTTATGAGGTTCTCCAAGAATTCTGAAGAAATCATTGGTCTCCTTTTGTGAGAATTCTCTGTGTAACATGTTCATTGTGAGAGCCAGAGACCACTGATACTTACAAATGTGTGGTTTTGACAAATAGACTTCAGGAGAGAAACCTTAAATTCTTGTCTGATTCTGATTTTTCATAGGATTGTACGTACTGGTGGGAGCAGGGGCTCTCATGAGTACAGTTGGATTTTTTGGGTGCTGTGGAGCAGCGCGGGAGTCCCAGTGCTTGCTTGGAGCAGTAAGTAAAAAGTTTCCACGGGCTGGGCTGTGCAGGAAAATAATTCAAATGCATACAATTTGTGTCATTAGTGGAAAGGTCTTTGCTGTTCAAGATCTGAAGCACCTTATGTCCTTTAACTGGCCAATCTGGCACCTCCTAGCTATTGCAGAGCTTCCATACGTGAAGGAGTTCCATTGTGTGTCTCGTGATCGATCTCCCAGAATTACCTCCTGTCTTTTCTGAAGTTACCATCTAAGCCGCAGCTTTGCCATTTCAACCTTTGTTTCCTTATTATAGCCTTGTTACAGACTCTATTGACCAGCCTTGTTTCAGTAACTGTGTGGGCTGTTGAGGACTGCGCAAGGATGAGGGGGGCTGACTGGCAGTCCACATGAAGCAGAATTGTGCAATGTATATTAATATAAGATTCTCTTCTTCCTCTGCAGTTCTTTGCTTGCTTGTTGGTGATATTTGCAGCTGAGGTCACTGCTGGAGTATTTGCCTTTATAGGCAAGAAAGTGGTAAGTAGCAAGCAACTTGTAATGTAATAGTGGGGCAGTTATGGATTCCAGTGCTGACTGACTTGCAGCCTGGCTCTTACATAGGAAATATTTGCAGGAGCCTTTTCCCAGGAAGACTCTAACATTCTTCTCAGGAGTCAGGAAGAGCTTGTGTTAACACAAGCCAGAATGGGATGCAATTTTTGCCATCCTCTATTAAAGAAAATCTGGAGGTGTGGTTCCACCTTACACCCACAAGGAACATCAGGAACTATATGATAAGAGGGTAATGCTTGGGAAGAGGGCAAATTCAAGTACTAAACCTCTCCAACTAACAGTGTCTGACCAAAGCACAGAACACAACATATGCACAGTGTGACCCATGCAGAGTCCCTCGGAATGCTATCGGGCCACACCTCCCGTCTTTCCAGTCATGGCGCCTCAGTTTATCAACCATAATTTTCTGCTCTAGAGGGTGACAACACAAGCTCGAAGTCTGCACTGGACTGGGGGTAAGACGTATTTGCCACTTACTTGGAAAGTGTGATTTCTGCAGGCAATACAGGAAGCTCAGAAAATCTATGAAGACACTTATGACGACTATATGAAAAACCCAGGGGGGAAGGTCAACGGGACTATCTATCGCTACCACTTGGCTGTGAGTACTCCTCCTGAGCCTTAATACCTTGCACTACTACCCTACTGTCACATTACCATTTAAAACTCAGAAAGCTTTCCACTGAAGGAATAGAACCCAGTGCTACTCACAAAATAGGATCCTGATGGGTCTGCCAGAATTTTGTTTTTCAGATCCCAATTGATTCCTACCTTTGAAGTGAAAATGGTCAGGTTTTTAAACGTCAGCTGATGCTTCTCCTCTTTGTTGTGCAGAAGATATGACTATTATAGCCCTTCTGAATATCAAAATCCAAGAATAAATACTCACAAATGCAGAGAGGTAGAAAGGTCTGAATCTCTCTGGGTTTGATAGAGAAAAAATTGCGACCCACGCGCCAGATCCTACAATGTGGCAGATCCTGTCACTGATGGAACCAAGAACCAAAAGCACGTGTGTAACTCGCTTCAGGCCACCCAAAAAGTTTGTGTCTGAATTGGAATTAGAACCTGTGACTTCCTGAACCCTGTTTGCGTCCGTCCTTTATCTATCTGCCTCACACAGAGATCAAGCCCAAGCTTTGTTGCTCTTTTCAGCATTCCCACGTTCTTTAGAACAAACATTTCAAAACCTCAGACCCTTCTGTCCTTCTCCCATAGCTGTTATTTCTGACCCAAAGAGGAATTCCAAGTATTTTGTGGAAGACAGGCAAACAAGATATACAAACCCTCTAAAACACTCTGATTTATTACTGTTTCCAAACTCAGTGCTATGTTTTGTTAAAAACAAAGATTCTAGCATTCTCTGCTCTAGGTTTTTTGCATTGCCCACAATTCTGTATGTCCTATTTGAACTTTCTGCTTTCTCCCTTCAACAACTCCTTTTTCCTTGTAAGCCAGAGATCTGCTTTTCTAAAAACCCACTTGTTTGCTACGGCTTCAAACAACTAAAACTGATTTTTGAGAATTTTGGCCCATACAGTTGGAATTCTACCAGAGGTAGCAGTTAATATAATAAATTTATTACTGGATCTATATAATTTCTCTTTTTTTTAGTTATTTATTGTCTCACTTTCAGTAGGAAACACATCTATGATTTCTCCTTCTCTGATTCTTCTTCTTCTCTCTCTCTCTCTTTCACTAAGCTCCAATGCTGTGGTAAAGATACCATGGAACAACACATGGGATTACCGTGTCCAGAGAATATCCAGGTGCCAAAGGCAAGTGTCCTAGTCACTTTTTCATGTCAATTGTTTAGTGGAATTTGAGATATTATATAAGTAAAAGAGAGGAAGAACTTCCTTTTCACCTTGCAAATTCCAGCATGAAATTCTATATGAAACAGAGCAGAGTGGAGGCAGAAAAAAGTTGGAGGTCAGATTGAACATCAGTCCTCATTTCTGCAGCCTGCTGGTAGCATCCCATGGTAGCTGAGACATTGCATCATGTGAAAAAGACAGTGGTAAAGATGCAGCAGAACAGAGTCCTAAATGAAAAGCCCCGTGAGGGCTGATCTTTGGCAAGTGCCTGCCCTGATGGAGCATGGAGACTCCTCACTAGACACTTTGTTGGTGTTGAGGAGGACACTGTGTTTCTGAACTGCTGTGAGCACCCCTCGACCTGAAGGGCCAAACTTCCTCGTTTAGCATGGCCTGTCACGTAAAGGGATTAGGGAAAACTGATTGTCACAAAATGACTTGTCTGTGCCAGCCTGTACAGGCCAAGAGGTTCAGATGTCTCACTAGTAGAAATATGCTGTGAAAATTGTCCAACGAAACACAAGGCATAGAAGCAAGAATTAGGACAGCGACTACGATAATAGATTTCATGTTTATCTATTGTCTAGTGGGAACGGCTGATGGAGTTGGTTGGTGTATATTTTTCTAGGACTAAAAATCTTTCAATTTTCCTTCTAATAGAACTGCCTGGTTGAAATCCAGAATGTAATTGATGCTTACTTGCATTTAGTCGGAATTGTTGGAATTGCAATTGCTGGCACCACAGTGAGTAAATCCATGTTCTCACTCTCAAATGTATATTTGAGCGCAGTACCCTGTCCCTTACTCAAAGCTTTGTAGAGGGAGTTTTGCAGCAACAGGTGAGATTCCTCAGAGATGCAGCTAGTCTTATCACCTTTGGTGTGCCCTCTCGCTCGGAACTGGCCACAACAGCGCAAGAAACTTGCACTACTTCATTTTAGCAGTTCATTTTGTGTCCTTAGACAGGGCCTGAAGTAGCTAACAGCAATCTTATTTTGTTGTAATAGTAGGTAAAAGAAGTGCACATGAACCACACTGAAAAGCAAAAGGCCAGCATTTCATCTATTCCAGAACTGCAGACTGATGCTTTAAGTCCTTTGAGAATCCATTCCTTAGATTTCATAAGGAATAGAGAGCACCTACAGAGGTCTCCTGGAAAATGCTGGCTGTAGCACTGGTTCAGTGAGCAGGACAGTTTAGAAATAGATTTTCTAGGTCATAGGTCCAGTGATCCCCATGTATTTTCTTAAGGGAACAGGACTTAAACTGCGTGGTTTGCAGAACAGCATCTCTTTCCTAAATGTGCAGCACCTGGTTACAGGCACCTGCTTCATCGAACCGTGTCACTGAAGTGTCCATAACTGTCCTCACAGTCCACCTGCTGCGGAGTGCGCAGTCGCATTCCCAAGGTCTGCTCCGCATGCCAGAGCTGTGACCAATAGATGTCATCCTGCGGCCAGGATGCGGCAAGAGTGGGCACAGTACCACACAGGCCTGTGCCATGACCTCCCTCAGGCTCAGAAAGCAACATCAGTGGGAAGCGGTATGAGGAGCCGGAATATCAATAACAAAATACACCTCTAGCTGCTTCTGAACAGGAGGTTCGTGGACTTAAGCAGACAGTTAAAAGCAGAGAGTTCATGTATGTAATAGAAGATTAAATAATCCTATGATTTATGTAAAGGTGAAGGTGTACTCAACAATATAAAGCAACATGAGTTGGACAGAGCTCCAATAACGTCCCTGCTCAAGAAGGATACACCAGAAACAGGGACATCTCTCCTATGGCTTCCCAACTGAGACAGCAGGAGTTATGAAACAATACCCTCCTTAGCAGCAGGAACACTGCTGTGCATTCATGCTTGTTTCTGACCCTCCCTGGGGCATGACTGGGCAGCCTTCTCCTTCCTGAGGGAGTCATGCCAGGAGGGGATGTGATCTCAGATAAGAACTCAGCTATTTAACCGCCCTGCAGCACTGCTCACCTCCAGCATTGGCAGCAAAGCCTCTGGAGGTCACTGCTAACTGCTCCGGAGCACCAGCCTGTGGCAAAGAAGAAACCTCTGGAGACTCAGGCCACTCTCCTCTGCCTCTGACATTCCCTCTACATTCACTAGCTCCCCAACACAAAAACGGTTTATATTTAATGTACAGTCTTGGTCTTGAGTAGTAACTGTCAAAGTTAAGCTTTCTCTACACACCGCACTCCTCAGTACCAGTTCCAGAGACCAAGCTGCTCTGTGATGCTCCTCTGCTCTAATTCAGGTGCACATGCAACATTCTACATAGAAACATTCTGAAATGGAGCGCTTTTTGGTGCAATACTAGGCACCATACCAACAGTCACAGTTACTGATGTCAGTGAAGTTTTTGTTAATAATATTGATGTTTGGGGCTGTTACACTGGCCTTAACGTGTAGAACAAAGACCAGTGAAGCCTGCATGAGCAGATCAAGTCATGGCTTTGAGTATCAGTGAAATCTCTTACGTTAACTATCTGATGCCTTGGGGTCTGTAGGTGGAGGCAGTCACAACTGCCACGAGAACCTTCACATTGCTCTGATATGCACCCTGCTTCGTAAGTGTTTTCTATGTGGATCCCTAAATTGCATCCCTTCTCTTCTAGATCTTTGGCATGATATTCAGCATGGTTCTGTGCTGTGTGATCCGTAACACGAGAGACATCATCTAAAACATTCACTGCACAACTATGTCCCAGGAATTCCAGACTAAGCTTCACAAGAAGTGCTCTTCTACCCAATTTAATAATTGTAATGCATTTTAATTAGTGTTTTAACAAACTGAGAAGAAAATATCCCATTAGGTGAGCAGTGAATTGTATTAGTTACAGTAAAACTGAAGTGAACAAAAAAGGGTTCTAAAATGTTCTTTTTAATGAAAAAAAAGCAAAGGTGCATCTAAGACTAATCTGATTTTTAATGTTTGCATGTGTGCAGTTAAGAGTTTACAGATCTATAGACATTCTGTAAGCACATGTATCTCTCCTTACAAACACATGTGCGCATGAGCAGGTATCCGCAGTGTGGTACCTTGTTTAGGGAAGTACATGTCCCTGGAACAGGCTGTGCATCCACCTGTGTGTGCACGTTCCTCCAGAGCTGCAGTATGCCGGAGCGTGCGCACACCATAGGTACTCCAGGCTTGAAACCCTTCCGTATTGAGCCCTGACACCAACAATTAGTAGAGGAACAAATGCCACTTTAAAAAGTAAGATCTATGATCCACTTTGTAACTGTTCTTTCCAAAGACCTAACAGAGTAGAACTAATAAAATTGGACTTCATTTAAAAAAAATGTAATGTCTAAGGGCCTGCTCCAGCAAACTTTAATCCATGCGAGCAGACCCAGTGACTGTCACACAGAAACTGGATTCTTTTTTTTAGGACTGGACCCTTCATGCAAATGCAGAAAGCTCTGGGGGAGGAAACATGTCCAAGAAGATTCAGGCAAAAGGAAGAGGGGAAAAGAGGTGGGAAGCTGACAAGGTAACGCAGTCATTTGGGAGCAACTACAGGGCAAATTATGCTTAAGCTTCCCAAGCTAGTCTGACACACACACAAATAGATCCATGAATGAAAGGGACACTAAAATCTTCATGCGCAAGTCCCTTTATCCTGCAAGACTCTCTATGGAATATCTGCTGGTGCAGGAGTGGAGTCCATTCCCAGAAAAACAGCAGCCTTGTCAGATACTCCATAGAATCTGAGTGGGTTGTGGAAGCCAACCCAAGCGTGAGGACGGTCAGGGAAAGACACACAGCACTTTAATGTTCTCTGTTTCTGCTTCTGTGACTATCACAGCTTCCATGGGGCTCTTACCTCAACCTCTCACCCTTTCTTGCAGGTGTAAGGCAGGAAAAGAAAGATGGGATATATTTACAGAGCCACAAAGTAAAGTTTCTTACTGGCACCTTTAGATTGCATGTCAGGTATAGAAATTACACTGTCTGCTTGAAATACCTCAGGGCTTGCGTTTACAGAGTTTGTTCCTATGTTTTTATTTTTCTATTTGTCATATTTATTCAAAAGAGAATGTTAAAACAGCCTAGAGGGGAGAAATTATGTCCCCAGAAGGGGAAAAATAAATCACATCAAAGGCTCAGAATCTTTTAGTTTTTGGCTTACTCAAGATAATTCACCACCTCAAAGAACAGCTTTTTGCTAACGATATACACATAGCAGCTCTGTCTCTCTGATGATCACCAGTTCAGATTTCTGATGCAGTTGTTTCATATATAATGAGGAAAAGTTCAGCTAACCTATGGATCTCACTGAAATGATCCATGATGTCTGACAGGACTTGGCATTTACAAGTAATGGGGTCTTTATGCCACTGAAGCATGATGGAAAGAAATGGTATTTCAGAAAAAGTGTGCGTTGCAGTGTACATGTCTGTGGAACAGACACACCCCCATGATATTTATCTCATATTTCCCAAAGAAACTCAAGTTCCCATCGCTCTTCTCTTACTTTGGGATTGCAAATAGTGCTGCTGTTCCTTGTACTCCACTCAACTGACACATCTCACTGCCTTTAACATAGGTCTTTTTTCCCCTTGTTCCACCACAAACTGACACGGACATGGCTGTGCAGTAAATGCTGGGCGTGCAGCCAGCCCTGCCACTGAGCACTCCCAGGCTGGCTTCAGGTACCAGCTGACATACAGATGTATCTGACACCAAAGCGGAGCCAATTTGTCTCCCTGTTCACAGCCAATGAGCTACAGAAGCCATGTAGAAGTAGGACCTGGGAATTACTCTGCAAGCACCAGAGTGGGAAATAGAGCCCCCACCTGCTGTTAGCTTCCAAGAAAGGCTCAGTCGCGAGAACTGCACTGGCAGCAAATCCATGAGGGCCACAGTCAGAAATAAGAAAGCGAGTGTCTCACAGCAGACAACTGACATACCCAAAGCTTTATCCTGGATCCCGGGTACTCCTGAGCCTGTCCCCACTGCTGCTTCTGCTCTACAGGGCTAATGGGATAGGATCCATCTGGGGTGTTTTCTCCCCACGTGATATTGACAGAAAGAAGAAAACTGTGTAGAATGTCCCTTTTGCCATTCAGAGCAAAACAGCTTTCCAGGAAAACTAGTAAAAATAGCATGATAGGGAAGCCAATGGTCCAGGATCCAAGATTACTGCCCTAGAGACAGAAATTTATTGTGAATAAAGCTATTTCCTTCTATTACACTCCCCCTTATAAAGACAGTATTTTATTTATTTTAAACAAATCTACATATAAGTGGTTTTAATTCCTCAAATTTGTATCACCAGAACACAATGACGGGACCAGAGTTTACTTCATTTGTTTACTGTTTCCTGAGTAAGCTGGGCAATGCCCACCCCTGCTTTTGATGCACGGAGAAAAGGCAGCTTGCAGAAACTTGTGCCTTCCCCAGCCCTCATCTCTTCCCGAAGTACTAAAACATCCAAGTGCCTTAAGAAAACAGGGAAGAGTGGTACAAAGAAAACTCTATAAATTCAGACTTAACAATCTAACTTTCTGCTGAAGTGTCTGGGGTTTGTGGTTGTTTTTTCTTCCTCTGAGTAGTGCATTTGTTTTTCTGAGCATAATTATTGCTGATACTCTAGAGTTTACTGCTGCTCTTGCACTTGTAGTGCCTATTGGGAACAGAATA
The DNA here is from genome assembly GCA_033558185.1 of Dromococcyx pavoninus. Taxonomy (NCBI): domain Eukaryota; kingdom Metazoa; phylum Chordata; class Aves; order Cuculiformes; family Neomorphidae; genus Dromococcyx; species Dromococcyx pavoninus. Next base: position 339,230 of record JAUMJL010000554.1, read on the forward strand.
TCGCTTACTAGTTTAGTTTTGAGTTATTGGTATAATTTAAGCTGGAAATCAATACGTTACTGCATCCACTAGTGCCTTTAACAGAATCCAGAAATAAAGCCTCCTTTGTTGTTTCCTGCTGTTGTGAGCTGCACAGTTTCTTTGCAGTTTTCTCTGCACCTCAGTAACTGATAGTCTTTTTCAGCTCATTAAGGGACAGAAAGTACAGCTGCTCTTTCCCTGTCAGAACTGCAAGGGTTCTCCCCTGCTGCCGTTCCATCACAGCTAACTAACAGCTCCGACTGCCCCCGAGCCAAGCAGCGCTTTTAAATGCCCAGATGTCAGAGGCGGGGTTTTGGCTATCAAAACCGGATGTACAGGGCCTGCGCTCTTCAATCTGGGTGTTCAATGTGCAAAAACCTTTGACCTGTGGCGGCAGAACCAAATCACTTCCAAGCAACTGCACCACATCTTCGATAAGAAAGCTTCCCAAATGTAAACAAACTCAAACCAATATCTAAACCTTCTCAAATACAGTTCACACTCTAGAGTTGCCTCCTGGGATTTAATTACAAACTCCAGTGCTCACATGCACAGTAACTGCACCAGCTGGCAGAAGAACCTATTTGGTCCTGTTCCTCGTATCAGTTTGAGAAGAGGGTGACAAACCCCACGTCCGACCAGGTGATCATTCCAAAAGCGCATCACACACTCTTTCTCCTACCAAACAGCTCGTTCTAATGCATCAAGATGCAAATTGTCGATGCCCTTTTTATGTCTCCAAACACCACTACTGACATTTTCCTTGTCTAATTTTGCTAAGTAACTGACTTTAGGGGGAGCTTCGTTACAGGATCAGCCGATGCCCCTTGCAGAGATCGCACAAGAGTAGCACAGTCTGGTCAAGTCCCTGCAACGCAGATTTCCTTCCGCGTACTGAAAGTGACAGTTTTATAGCCAAGTGTGCTTCTTGTCTGTTTCAAAAGAAACTGAGTTACTCGATCCTCCAGAACCGCTCGCCGCAGCCCATGGCTCGCGGCGACCGGAGCTGCTCACAGGAAACGGACACAAGAGTTTTTAACCTCACCTCTCGCTCTGCCGGTGCTGCAGCCGCCGGGCTCCCCACGCGGGCACCGACCGGACGCCTCCCCCGTCGCGCTGCGCGGGGTGGCAACTGCTCGTTAACAAAGGACCGAGTGCTGCTAAGGACTCCGTGCCCGCCACGGCACTACCCCCGCACCCGCTGCCCCCGCGCCGCCGCTCAGGGAAAGGGAGGAGGGGAAGGGGCACGAAGGGTGCTCGCGCGCACGCGGGACATTGTGGGGCACGCGGGGCGCGAGCGCGGAGGGCGGGGGGCGCGAGCGCGAGACGCGTGAGAGGCGCGGAGCGCGGCCAATGGAGGAGCGGGGGGGCGGGGCTGGCTGTACACCCCGTGGCTCCGCCTCCGGCTCTGCCCCTGGGCGGGTCACCACTGCTGGGGCGGGGCGGGGCTCTCCCCGCTACTCTCTGGGGCAAATCCCGGGCTCTTGGTTGCTGCTGCCGTCCTTTACGTTCTTCCCGGGCTCGAGCGCAGCCGCTCCGGGGCGGCTGATGGGGGGGTTCGGGAGGCGTCGCTCCCGGCGGGACCGGGCCGGTCGCAGCCCCGGTGTCGGTGCGGGGCGCGATTCTGGGGAATCCGCGGGGCCCTGGTTCGCGCAGGGGGCGTCCGTCCGCGGTGCGTTCGCGACCCTCCCCTGCGGGGCCGTTTTCCCCACCGAAGGATCTGCGTGGCAGAGGCGGCTCCGGCCCCGCCCAGCGCGGGCGCCCCCGGCCCCTTCCCGCCTCAGCCCGGGGCTGGCGAGAGCTCCCGCAGCGGCCACCGAGGAGACTCCCGAGGGCTCCCAGCGAGTCTTTGCTGCGGGTAAGATAGAGCAGGGCTGTTCGGACAGAACAGCGCGTCCCGGCAGCGCCCGTGGAAACTGCAGAACCGAAAGCAAGATTCTTCTAAGAAAATGACATATCACGCTCGTGTCCTGTGAACCCTGGCTCCTTTACTCACATGGAACATGTAATTTCTTGAGAACCACGCTATTTCTAAAATTAATTTACATAAACAGCAAAAAATACCCCTTGCATCTCAGTGTCCCAGTTGACTTTGGCCCTGGTAACTGAGAAGCAGGCAGCCACGCTGGCAGGAGGTTGCTGCACCGGACAGTTTGACAGGGATGGGAATGTTTATTTTCTAATATTCTGAATCATTCATGTTTTGCATATGTCCTAGTTTTGGTTTTCAGAGTGATTAAATTGTTTTAAGCACTTTAATCCACCCTAATGACCTTTCTGAATGTAATAATTTAAAAATGGAAGCATAATTTTAAAAGAATGAGCAGTACTGAGTTTACAGCAGTGTTAACGGGACACCTGATGGTTTGCCACACATTGACAGTGTCTTGTCTGTTGTGATACGCTTTGCATTTCATTCTGAGTAAACTTTGGTAATCGGGTTAAAAATCCATCTTGTTCGTTAGAAAAGATGTTTCCAGACTCATCTGTTTCTCTCTCATGCTTTGAATGGAGTTGTGATTATTTGACCTGTTTAATAGATAATTGTGACACAAACAGAGCTGCAGTGGTTGTTGCTGGGGCACCACATGCAGGATTAGAGCTGGCTAATGCATGTCAATAGGCTGAAATCACCGGTTTGTGATGATATGTTGAAAATCCAGTTACAGGGTGCTAGAAGGGTGGGTAATTGAATATTTATTTATCATCTTCACAGATTACATGGTTGGTTCAAGTATCTGTTTCTAAATATTAATTATTTGATGTTTCTGCTAAAAAATAACTTTTACACTTTTTAATGCAAAGCTTTGAAACAGTGCTGCCTAAGGAACCCAGGCCGGGACAGCAGTGGTGATGATGTGGAGCTACAGTATAGACAAGCAAACTGGAAGTGCTTGATCCAGCTGACTACGCTGAAGCTCAAAATGTCCTCAAAAAAACTATTCTATATATTGAAAAACGTTTTTTATATGAAGGCTGTAAGTATATGTGAAAATCCAAATCTAATTAAAATGTTCAATACTAAGAACAAGCATTGCCTTTTTTTAACTCTGAAATATATCAGATGTTTTGTCTGCAAGTCTCTCTTCACAAAATACCTGGGATTTTTGAGCAAAGGCTGTGTATAAACACACAGAGCCATCTCTCCTTCTTCCTCAAAGTAAATTAGAGGTGGGTTCTAAATACAAACCTGCACTCCTACGATTCTGCTTTTGTACGTGTCCAGGTAACTGAAGCGCCTAGTGATACCTCTTTACAATAAAATGTTGTACACAGTGATTTGCAAACCTGTTATGAAATACACCTTTATTTACGCTTATTTGTGAGCAGAGACGTACATTTCAACCACGTTCTGTTGGAAACTTACATGTTGCAAAGCTTCTGTGGTTTCGTGCAGTAGTTTGTCCTAACCTTCTCATGAACACAGTCACTATAATCAGTGTTGCATTTACCACACTTGCAGCTCACAGCCACGGGGTAGGAATAATAAGGGATGGTGTGATGAGGGCAGCCCGGGATAAGTGCCGTTCGATACAACATCTCTTTGTATGTGCACACATTCTGGGACAGAGCACTTCTGAGCAGCAGCTTCTTGCCATTGCTGTCCTACAAAGAAAAAAGAAATGGGATGTTTCACTGAAGCAGACACGAGCATCAGACGGTTTCCTCTGGCATTCTCTCAAACATGCAGAAAGCAAAACCTCTTTACACTTATACCGGCTCTGATATTTTCAGTGCACTTCTGTTCAAATCTGTAATTTTGGATCTGCTTGGGACTGGGGCTCTCTGCGCCCATAGATATGTTCCCCTGGCTGTCATGGATTTAACTGATCTGCTTGGCTCACAGTGCCTTTGTTTTCTGCATTATCCTCCCAACCAAGGTGGAACTTGAAGTGCTGTGGTGAACAGTGACACTCGCACACAGTGCTCAGCATGCTGAGATGCAACTTGTTCTCCACAGCGGGAGTAGAAGTTACCCACGCCATCTATATTAAACAAGAGTGACTAAATGTAATATGACCCCACATGCTGACCACAGCATCTCTGCAGCGACAGCAGGCAGCTGTCTGCTACCCACCCGTGTTACAGGCTCTGTAGCTCCAGAGGCTTGACACTTTTTCAGCTATACCTTTGCAAAAAGCTAACTTGAAAACATGATAGTGTCATTTTTTCTGTGACAAACACTATGAAAATTGGATCATTCACTAACAGTTTTCCAGTGAGAACAGGCACTCATTTAGCCATGAGGGCCCTCACAGAAACAAAGGAGTCACACCTCGTACCCGAGTCATGCAGAATCCAGCGCAGATGGTGGTGTTGATGGTCAGGCAGTAGGCACATTCCTTTTTCTCCACATGGATTATGTACTGGGAAGGAGCACAAAGTGATGCTGTTTGACCCAGAGCCACGACAAAAAGGAGAGACATCACAAAGAACGGATTCATGCTAGATGTGGAGAGAACAATCAAGGCAAACCCTCAGTAAAAGCAGATGTGCCTTCCAGCCCTTCAAAGGCTGACAAGAACAGTTCTAATAGTCACAGACTGGAAGTAATGTTAACATTTTTAGCTACAGCCAGACAAATTCTCTCCCATCTCAGACCCTTAACTGAAATGGTATTAGCAACAAGACATAAAAGAAGGGTCACAGGCCATTAACAACATAAACCAAATCCTCTTTTCCCTCACTAAAGCATATTACATGGAACTTTTCACTGATGAGTGGTAAAAAGCTGACACAGAAAAGTAACAGGAGCTAAAGGATTTGAAAATGTGACGTCTGTAAAAGAACAGGAGCTCTAGAATTAACCAGGGATGCTAAAATAATTTTGCTGGGTTAAAAATAATTTTCTAAAGAAAGCTTCTTATAAAATGTGAGAAAAAAAGAAGCAGCTGTACATATCAGGCATGCCACTGTATTTTTTACTTTCCTGTTGGCTTAGAGGTGTGATGAAATGGGAATGCTGCCAAGAATTAAATAATGGATTCAAGCAAATGACAATAAAGAACACCAACAAAGCATTCAAACCAACAAAATCCCCTCTTTATCTCTCTTATGCTGACCTCATTGCTCGACTCTGCTGGGGAATCCTGAGAACAAAACTTAGCTTCGGTCCCAGGCAGTTCCAGGGTGCACTCCATAGCCTCTAAATGACACACTTGAAATGACAGTGCCTACAAACCTGTGCACATCACCCTCCAGCCTCTGCCAGCTGCCCATCACCAAAACCATTTAACGCACCATCTGGTTTACCCTGTAGCTGCAACAGTGTAAGCTGGAAAGACCAACCTCTTGTCAGCTGAGTTCTTCTCTACCACAGGAACCTGATTCTGCCTTGAGCTGGGAGAGGCAGTGACCCAGCACAGGCTCTGTGTGTGCTTTATACTCTCCAGGCTAATTCCAGGATGATCTTATTGTTTATATAATTGCATCTCAACTGCTGCTTTCTTATCGCAAAGTCATCTATTGAAAATTCATACTGAACCACAAAGCAAATGTGATAGGAACAAATGTGTCCATGATATCCTAAACAGGAAATTGGAGCTGGAAATCTAATTATTTTAACAGTCATTCTCTCCTCAGGCTTTTAAACTAACCACTGCTTTAAAAAACTTATTATTGATGAATTTAACTGCTACATAGGACAGCAACATCATGACAGGAAGGCCAGCATGGAGACGGAGGCATCCTGAATCACATATGACTTAATCCCACACCTATGTTTCGTAGAAGTTTAATGATGCCTGGTTCACTCTGGCCATTACCAGGCAGGCAAAACCATGCTACACGGTGCAGTGCTATGCACATGAAGTAACACACCTCACCCACAGCAATTGCTCTGTGCTGTTGTTAGGTACAGCCTGGCTCACCTACCCAAACAAAACACACCAAGTTGTCTGGCCTTGAACCTACAGAGCAAATACTGAAGTATGGAGCAATTCACTCTGAAACACTCGTTCATAGGGGAGAAACCACTAAACCACTCCTTGTAGCACAAAGAGAAGCAAAATATTGCACCAGTACCAGCGAAACAGAGATGTCCACAGATGAGGGGAAAACACACGCATTCAGAGTTTTGTGGAACACCTGGGAGGAGCAAAAGTGAGAAAGGCTCGAACAAGTACACACACCTTGCACTGATCCAGCACAAAGCCACTGCCCTCTACAGCGACCCACCAGCCTCCTCACTGTGCCTGTCCACGGCAGCTCTGCTAGCGCTTTTCCTCTCAGTTCATCCCCTTGCTGCTACTTGGACTCTATCTGATCTGTGTGCTGTGCAGCTCAGCCACAGTCTCGATTTATTATTTCTTGTAGCCACAAGAAATATTAGAAAATTGTGTTTGAGCTGATAAACGTGGTCACTTTGGGCTATCAGAGGAGTGATCCAGTCAGGTCCGGTTGGTGTTTCACTAATTCCTGAATAATACTGCCTCCTTTTCCCGTGGTTTCAGAGTGCTGCACACAGCCTTGTGCCACAGACCAGCTCTCCAGGGGTGTTTTTGGATAACATGATAGAGTTCTTGTTTTATTAAGATTACCTGAATGCTTTCTGTTCTCATGTAGTCTTTATTTATGGGTTAATTTCTACCATATAACTTCTCAGGAATTAAATATAGCTCTTTCTGGCTTAATGAGATGAGCAGAGCATTAATTGTACTCTCAGTAACATCTGTCCATCTACACTTAGCAACAGCACCATCACACTGCTATTTGCTATTACTCCAATTCGTTATTGAACTCCATATTTTTCCAACATATTGTAAATGCAGTTAAACATACACGCTATGGGCACACACACATATCTATAGATAATGTGCATACACACACCCCCACTGTATACACACACACACACTACGGATGGATGTATGGATTTGGTTATTTAAAGCTTCATTCACAGAAAAGAATGCTCATTCTTGGAAAATCTCAAGAGTATCTGAAAGGAGACAATGATCCTGGAAGGAAAAGGAAAAAAACTAATAAAACTAAACCCTGAAGAGAACAAAAATTGCCCAAAATAAGAATAAAAATCATCATTCCTAGCACGAGAACATCACATGTGACCCTTGCATGCATAGCTGAAGTAGGCACAGCTAATGCTTCTCTCTAAAGACTTCACACTCCTTTCCAAGCCTGGCTTTAGGCAATTGGAGCTGTATTTGTGTGCCCTGGTCCTGACAGGAAGACCCCCACATCCAGGTTTAAAGTGCCCTCAACATATCCTGTAAGAATACAGGTAGAGGCCAGAGCAGAGCAAGAGGGCAAAGATCCTTTGCTGCTTCAAAGTGCTAATGTCTCTGATTCGAGAAAAGTGGGTGGAAATTCAGATTAGGGTGAAAAAAGGTTAAAGAATTTCCTATAAGAGGATTTAGGGAAATGCCCACAAACATGAATAACAAAGAATAATTATACCAACAGTTACAAGTCTATCATAGGGAACATGAAAAAGAGAATGTAACAATAAAAACTACAGCAATGAAATAAAAAGGAAAACAAACAACAGGCACTGTTATAAGTGAGAAAATGTACTAAGATCCCATGGGAAGCTGGAGCCTAAGAAATAAACTTCTGTCAGGACAGAGGCCAAGGGTAATGCCAAGGGACTCGACCAGATGAAGGGAAGCTGTTTGTTGGCACGGAGTAAGTGCAATAAGAACACAGTAAGAAAACGTAGTGGCTGAACAACAACATACATATCGGCAACAAAAGTTATTAAAGTATAAGGAATAAATATTTTAAATATTAGCTAACTAATGCTGATTTCAACAAGTCTTGGAATACTGAGGAAATTTCAGAGCATTAACAGAAGTGCCAATATTATGCTGATATGCAAAGAGAGATTGTTGACCCAAGTAACTCTCAATCAGCTCACCTGACATCCATCCCTGGTAAACCAGGTAAAATAACAGAAAGTTGATACAGGATTTGCGCAATAAAGAATTAACGGATGAGAATTAATGCCTGTCAAGATGGTGTCACGTAAAATAGGTCATGCCACATAAACCTGATCTCATTCTTTGAGATGATTACAAATTTCGTTGTTAAGGCAACTACATAGATGCCATGTCCTTGGCTCCATCTGTCCGGAGCCCCTGCTGCCACCAACAGTTAGAGCTATTAGGCAGAGTCCAGTGTGGCACACGCTGAATGTCAGGAAGTATTAACCACTGAATGCAGTGCCTGACAGAAATATGTGACCCAGTATTAAGAATGAACATTCATTTATCTGGAAGCACAAGTCTGAGTGGACCTTGAGACTGATGTGACTGCAGCTGCTCTTGTTCATGTTAGGTCCACACTGAGACAGACAAAGAACCTCTTGGCCATGGCCTCTCCTTGGCTGGCATCCCGCCAGCCTGCCCATTGTCAGAGACGCATCGCATGTCACCAGAGTGATAATGCACACATCTCTTTGGTGACTTACACAAACTATTAAGCTGGTCCAGAAACTTCTCCTTGATAGTCCTTCTGGATATGACCATGGAGTTCACTCACTGCTGACCTCTGAACACTTGATAGGAGTGAGATCCCACTATCTGCTGGGATCAGCAAGACGAAGACTGTGGCAGCACAGCAAAAAGCCCCGCATGGCAATCTAGGAGTGCCCAAGGCTTCCTTCATTATCCATCATTAAAAGTCTGTTGGTTATGGATCTATTTCTTTGGCTGCTCCCCTGCTGACCTGCAGACTATTCAGTGATAGAGATTTTTAATGTGCTTTTACAGCCATCAGCTTTGTAGTCTTGTTCTGGAACAGCCAGTTACACTGTTAATTATTTATCTTTAACCTTTCTGTTAACTAAACCGATCCATTCACTGACATCACTTATTTTACACTTTCATTACATGTCAGTATGCCACTGTTCTACAAGAAGTGTTGTAAGTGACCTCTGTAAAGATAATTCAGTGATCATAAAATTCTGGGGTTCATTAGCCATGAATGTTTGTAATGGACTAGAGAAATTTAAAGCATGCCAGAAGCTGATATGTAAAAGCAATTTAATAGGGATCTCCGTCACTGACCAATGCCTAAGATAAAAATAGGAACAGTGAGAAGTTATCACACATTATTCCTATTCACTCTTCACCCATACACGATGAAAACTTTCCAATCTTATGAGCAGATTAATTTATAGAGCAGAGCAACTCTTGTTTCCACGGCATACAGCACTGTATTATTAAAATAAAGGCATGTCAATGGTTGCAAACCGCAGGAAATTAGAAGCTATGCTGGTGAAAAACAGACAAAGCCAATCAGATTTCTAAAAGATTAGTATTCTGGTAGAGGAATTATTTCCAGCTCCATCCTACCGCAGACCTCCACTGATAAAAGGAAATAAGATCCTAATATGCTGCCACGGAAACAAGTGGATTTGCCAAGTTTTGCATTTAAACACACCGTGGTTGCTGGATTTTCAAAGCTAATCTGTCTACTGCAATTACTCTCTGTAATTATTTGAAACACAGCTCTCATCTCAGAGTCACAGGTGACCGTCCTTCTCTGTCTTTCCTAGGAAATGAAGGCCACATCCTCCTCCAAACTGGTTAGTACAGTCCCAGAGTAAAAAGAAATGTGACAAATATATCAGGTGTTTCACTGGAAACCACACTGAAAAAAGAAGCATTCTGTTTAATTCATAACTACATGTACTGGCTCAGTTAACACACATTTTAAAACCTTGTGAAAAGGGCATTTAGAAACAAGCTTATCTTGCTAATACTTTTAAATAAAGCATATTTATAAAAATATATATTAAAAACCTGTAGTAATTGGGAATGTGGGTAGGTTAGATTTGATGTAACTTTTGACTCAACTTCAAGTGTGCAAAATTACAGTGCATGCATCTCTCTGTGAGCCATAGCTCAGAGGATCAGGTAGTAGAAGTCTCCTTATGCTCAGAAACAACTGCGATTTTGACTACTCAGTAAGAAGCTTAGGAGCCGAGTCTGCGTATCGGTTGCTGTCCACAACAGCAAGAGTCAAAACGAGAAATGCCATCTTAAAATGAAGTACAAACCTCGGCAGGTATTTAGATCTCGTATAAAACAGCACTCTCTATTAAAGTAAATAATAAGCCGCACACACATGTTGTGTTTCTGGTGACTGCATTTTCTTTTTCCTGAAAAGCAGGTGAAGAGATATTAGGAAGGGGAATTCCAAACTAAAATGAAGGATAACTGACTTTGCATGACATTCTCTGTATTGAGCCAAAAAAAGTCATTAATGTATCTCAGAGAGGTTTAAATGTATTATTTTACACTACCTATGGTAAAATAATCTGTCTTGTAAAGAACAGATATCTGAAATTTGTATGTTATGAGCAGCTTCTCTGCTCTTTGTTTGGTCTAATTTACATTAGTTAAGTAGATACATTACAAAAACTCAGTATTCTGCAAACATATGAAATATCTTTATGGCAAGAAGAGTCAATCTAACTTCTCAGAAAAGTTGCTTGCAGAACAGATTCTATTTCCAAAAGCTGAGGAAAAACTAGTCTGCTCTTTCAGACCTTTGGAAAATATTTGTCATATACATACAATAAAAAACTTTACTGATATCACTGCTCAACAAGAACCCAAACTACTTGCCTATACATGAACTTGCTGCACAAAAAGAATGAAGTGCGTGTGTTCTTCCCACTGGAGATGAACCCAGGATGATTTTGTTTTTTCATAATATTTTAAGATGTACTTGTAGTTTTCTTGCTATCTCTAGACTCTGGAGCAGGTTTTTGTTGTTGTTGTGAAACCAAGATAAATCAAGGATTAACCCAGAAATCTATGTTGTTCTAAATAAACTATGCTTATGTGCACATGGCAGGCGCTGTTAGTCCTTCGGAAGGCTGCCTGGCAATTTATATCCAAGTTCTAATATATAAAGAAACAACATTTGGTCCCACACTTTACATTTCAGGTAAACAATTTAATGACATCTTAACATTGTTCTTACAATCTTAAAACACTTGTGCCTACTTTGATCCTTAGGAAGCCGAAATCTTTTTAAACCAAAGTAATTCTATTGAAAATTCAATTTTACAAGTTTCAACACTGTTTTACCATATTGAAATAGCAGCAACTGAAAACAAAAGAGTCTAAACAGACAGTTCTGACATTTAAAAGGAATGAAAAAGCAAGACAACTTCAGGTAAAACTGCATGCATTTTAACAACTTCAGTATTTTTTTCACTAAATAATATCCTTCTGTGAATTATGTATTAAGAAAAAGAGAGTCAATTTAAAAGAACAAAACTGTAAAACCAGTATTTCTAATGCCAGGCTTTTTTTTTCCTCTTTGAAAGAGCAGTTATCCTAATTTCTAAACTTAAAAATGGGCTAACGTTTTATGCATCTATAAAGTTTATGTGTATAAAGGAAATGAATGCAGTATTAAACAAACCAAGTATGACAGAAAAATGCATCAAAGTACTAACTCTGAAAGAACAATAACATTGTGTTTGCACCAACCAAATGATGCTAGGGCACCAGTCATTTTTTCATTTTAAGTAAAGAACTTCTCAGCTTCTTTCATTTTTCTTTTCCTGTCCATCTTCGAGACTGTTGTCCATCCAGCTTCTCGCGTTTGTCTCATGGTTGTCAGTTTCAGTACGGAACCTGCAGTACTCAGGTTTGATGTAGTTGGTTTCTAAGAAGAAAAACAATGCCGTTCATTAGTTTCTATAACCAATTGTATTAACTGTTCATTTTGATCTGAAGAAAATCTAAGGTACCTTTTTTGGTGTCATGGCATATAATTGTGAAGCTTGAGGGTAATCTTTGTACAATTTTTTAAACATTTCTTCCTCCGAGACTATGCTCTTAAATCAAAAATAAAAGATACTTAATCACACTCTAATAAAAATATATTTTCTTTCCCCCTAGGAATATTAGAGTATGAAAAAAGAAAAGTTAAGATGTTAATATGAAGCCTCAACAGTTCCATAAAAACAATGTTAAAGATCATTATAAATGTTAATATATATGTTTGTGCAGAGGCACTCTTGACTGTCACATAGGTACTAATAATGTACACATAAACACAATTCCAGACAGATCCAATGAAACAAAACCACACACACAAATATTGCGTTGGGTACAGAACCTCACACGCTTTACATTCACTCTTAGATATAGCAGCGTGCACAAAGAACTGTCAAGGACACATTGTTCTCTGATTTTTACCAGGAGGTCGTTGTGTTCAGAGCTATCTGAGTGAGCATCCAGATGTAGGAGCACTTTTTGCTTTTTCCTCACGCACTGTTCTGTCTGCGCATTCGTGCTTTCACTCTGCAGTTTATGTATTGGAGGAGTCTTTATAGAGTATGTCTGGGAAATAAAAAGATGGCATTTAAAATTACATTTTCAGTTGTAATTACAGAATTTAAACAAAATAACCCACAGGCTGAGTATCCAGGACACCAGAAAGATGCTGTGGAACAATTATATTTCCATCCAAAATGTGAAGTAAAGAACCAAACAAAGGAAAAAAAAAAAGCCTTTTTTGTTGCCAAACAAGTAGAATGAACAGGAAGCTGTGGAAGAGCCAAGCTTTATGTCTTCACTATATCTAACTTCTTCATGTTTCTCTGTAAAAATTGAGGTTATTCTGAATGGCAGAATTACAAACCTTTAACGAAGGACTTCCCAAGGGATTCTTTGCAGGTGCTGAAGTAGCCATTTTTTTCTTTTCCATCATGTTGACTTTTACAGCCATATCATTTGGAGACATTTTTTTTTTTACAGTAGTAGATGCAAAGTCCAAATCTAAATGAGGTTTAGGAGTCTCAGAAAAATCAGTTTGTATTTTCTAAAATTAAAAAGAGATTTAAATTATAAGCAATTTTATGTCTTTTGCTAAGTGTACATAATTTATCATGGAATTTCACTTACCAAAATCTAAAATTAATTAATGATACGGTTACAGCTACCTTGTGCCTCTTTTCATTTTCAGGAGTTATGTGATAGAAAGTAAATATTTAAATTTTCATTTCAGAGTTATGTGATAGAAAGTAAATATTTAAATTTAGTTGCTGAAAGCATCTTCTTGGTGTAATTACAGAACACAGTCCACAACCATACTCTGTTGCATATGTGACCCAGATTTAGTCAAACTGCAGCATTCGAAAGAGATCACTTTTCTGTTCACAGTTTTGTTCCTTATACTTCTATCTCCACTAAGAATTTACTTACCATCCTTTGTTAATGAGAAAATATGATACAATTTTATCACAACTGTATTTAAGAAAGGAACTCTATTTTTGTAATTATTTCATGCAAGAAACTGGAAGCATTCTTGTTTATTGAAGTGTTCCTTTGCTGTCTTTTTAATTCTATTTTGCATTTCTTTTGCCAGCTGAAGAACACTATATAGCAACCACAAGATCCCAGAATGGTTAAGGTTGGAATGGGCCCCTGGAGATCATCCCATTTGAGGATTCCATTCACAACACAGTGAACTGCATTCACTGCCAAAGGAAATGAGACATAATGACTTCAGAGAACACCGAGCTCTCAAAATCAGACTGCAAGTGAGAGCAAGACCTAGAATCAAAAGCGCCCCCCACAGCTATCAGTATTACAGTGCGTAAGACCAGGCCAGGTATGTCACCCATACTGCTACATTTAATAAAAAAACCACCTTCTCTTCAATTGTTGCTTTAAGTTGTTCCTTAAGGGATAACAGTTCGCTTTTCAAACATGACAGCTCACTTTCCTGAAAAGAGATAAAGGATAGGGTTAGCTACACTTAACCTGGAAAAGAGAAAACGTTCCAAATGAGACACTTATGGCATATTCATAATAAACAAAGTAAAGTTCCATGTGTTCAACAGAGCTGACATCCATAAAGTAAGCGTGCCGAGAGGTATCTACAATTCAGTTCCAGAATGATTCAATCATGATAATGACAGATGATCAAGGACGTAACTACGAAATTAAAAAAACCACATATAGATGCGAGTCACACCTCCTTCTATGAAAACAATTAACTGAAACAAAGCTCTGTGAAGGGAAATGTCAGAAGAAATGTCACTCGTGAGAAGGGGGTCGGAAGGGGGCATAGGGTGGAATCCAATTATTTAATACAAAAGTTTCTTATTCAGACAGTGAGGTTAGAACTATCAGGAAAAGCAGAAAAGCAGAGCCACTCCAATTTATTTTTAGAAATGTCTGGTTTTTTTGTGATGCACATAATAAATTCTCTAAGAAAATAACAGTAAACAGAAATTAGTGGGTTGATCTTTGCTGCTTAGCCCCACTAAAGCAGACACTTAACCTCCCAAGTATCAAACAGGAAGAAGTCTCGTATGATATTTCTAATTATGTTACACCTTAAGGATAGCAGCCCCTCCATTATTTAGTGCTAAAGAGTATGCCTTACCAATGATTTTTTTGAAGATAACTGCTCTTGCTCTTTGATTTTATAAAGTTTTAACTCTGTGTCTTTTTCTTCAACCATTTTATCATATTCATGCTGTGTTAAAAAAAAAACAACAAAACAAACTCAAAACATTTGATTACATGTTACAATTACAGATCTGCCTACTCTTAAAACATTGCGCTTTTTTTTTTCCAAAAAAGGCCCTTCTGAAAATCCCTTACTTTGTGTTTTTCCATAAGTGCCACCATTTCAGTTATCTTGTGCTGACATCGGATATCAGTTTCTCTCTGTGTTATCGTTGCTTCATCAGCAAGCAACCTCATTTTTTCTACCTGTTTGTAACAAGTTTCAATTAATTTATGAATCATTAACAACAATTTTTTTTTTAAATCATAGTGTTATTTCTTCTTACCCCTGTGGGTGCAATGTATTTATAGTCTCATTTAGGGTAGTTTTCATTTGGTTTTAAGATGTTTTTCAAATCCTACATCTTTTATACGTATTGTTAAAACGGGTAAATAAATACACACTAAAAGTATGTCCATTCTTCCATGGCAGACAAGTGTCATTTCAAACCCCAAGGCCACTTCAAGCACTCTGCCCTAAGTTTTTTGTATTACCATTAAAAAAGCATGGGCAGGAAAGTACTGATATGGGAGAACTTATAATCCAATTTTCTTATGCTGTGTTTACAGCAAGAATAGAATTTCTTTAAACAATATCTTGACAAGAAGAATCTTTAATTGGGTTCTTATTTTTAAAGACATACAAATACTTCAACTTAAGGATCTAATGTACTAAAGCTTGGCTAATATGCACACACAAGAAGTTCTGTTTATCTTAATAAGACTGCTAAGTAAGAGCAAGAGTTCTGGATGGTTCTGCTTCATAAAACCAGCATCCATACAATAATAATTAAAAATTGCAGTAAAAATTAACAATTCTCACCTCTTCAAGAAGTTTATTTTCATTTACTTTTTGTGTTTCAATCTCTTTTTGACAGATGTCAACTCTTTCCTTATGTTGTTTTTTCATATTTTCCATCTCTGACTCTAATTTATTCACCTTTTGAGAACGCAGAAATATTGTTGTTATTTGTTCAGGAACAAATATGGCAATGATTTTTTTTTACTTCTTATTTTTGAGCAGAACCACTTTGTTACTTTTCAGGTAAATGACTGTACTATTTCCTATTTAATGTTCAGCTTTTTTCATAAAGTGTTGCATTATGGCCTGAAGCGAGTTAGAAAACACTGATAGAAACGCTGGCAACACCACACTGGGAAAGAGGCACATGGCAGTTCTGTGCACCCCAGTCAATGAACCTGTCCTACGCTTAAAAATGGGAGCAGCTTCCAAAAATTATGGGCTCATTCCTGTAAAATGTGTATCCTAATCCATAAATCAATCAAGAATGTGCTTAACATATATTATCATTAGTTAC
This sequence comes from Dromococcyx pavoninus, assembly GCA_033558185.1. Lineage (NCBI taxonomy): Eukaryota > Metazoa > Chordata > Aves > Cuculiformes > Neomorphidae > Dromococcyx > Dromococcyx pavoninus. The sequence goes on from JAUMJL010000554.1 coordinate 355,068, forward strand.
GCTGGGACTTAAAACACTCAGGTTTTGTGCTCTACCCTCACCTTGTATATGAAGTTATTTAAACCTACCTTCCCTTCATAAATAATTGTCTTCTTGCTTTCTGCAGTAATTTTCTTTTTCAGCACCTTATTCTGTTAAAGTAAAAAAAACACTACGCTTTAGTAAGTTAATAGAATTATGCAACGATTTAACTGCAGCATTATTTCAAGTATATCAATGATAACATGTACTAAATGAAAATAGTAAAGTTTTGTTAAAGATAATATTTCTGTAATTACTTTTTTTTAAAAGTAAGGACAATTATATAAATCAGGTAATTACAAAGGAGACTCTTTAATTTCCTGAGTTAGGGCAAGAAAGGAAATGTTATAAATTATATCAGTATATGTAAAGATATCACACCACACAAAAACGTTGAACAGTAACAGTTACCACCAAATTCCATAGTTTTTGTGTTTGTGACTCTAAAAAAAATGTACATACCTCCTGTTGCAACTCTTCAATACATTTCGTTTTATTTTCCACCTGTTTCTTTAAATTATTCAACTAAAAGAGATATTTCAGACATTAAGAAATTCCTGAAGAATTACCCACTATATTAGAGATTACTGTCAACATGTTCTCAAACAAACATTTGCACAAGCTCTGATTAAGTACAGTGGGACCAAAACACAAGCTAACATGCTACAACAATTGGAGTTCTCACCATAAAGTGCTACAATAATTTGACAGCCCAATATTAACAACATCAATAGCAGTGAACCAGTTCCTTGGTGGCTGTAGAGCTTAGAATGAAGAAAAAAAAAGTAATGTTGCAATTTAAAAAATAATCTTGTATGAAGTTCTCTGCAATCCATGAAAAAGTGAATTTTCACACCTTATTTTCCAGAATCTTCAACTGCTTTTCCTTTCTTGAAATTTCATTTTCGATACTTTTAGCCTGGAATTATAATGGTAAATATAGTCATATTGTTAGAATTTTTACTATTTCAAAGCAGTTCCCTTAAAAATCAGAATTAAGCTTATTCCCCTTTTTTGTATTTGTGAAAAAACCCTAAGCTATCACCTCAAGCCCTGAATATCTTGATTTTTACAACAAAGTTTTGAAATTCATTATGATGTCAAAAAAACAGGTGTGCTTTGAAATTACAATTAGGAAGTAAAAATGTTTGAACATATTTAAACTAAAACTCATATTACATATTGAAAGCTAATCCATACCCCATCTGTCACTAAGTGGGTACACGGAAATTAAAAACAAAGAGGGGGTTCTCTGCCTGAAATCTATCAAATCTGGACTTTCAAGTCTCCGTGTGAAAAGTAAACATCCCAGTGAAGGTTCTTGTCTTTTAAAATAAAAGGGCTCAGCATGGGTACAAATGTTGACTCATCTGGTAGCAGCACTGAAAGAAGAAAGACTCTGTAAGGGACCACATCCCAAGGCAGAGCTTTGCAGAAAAAAAAAGAAAACCACAAACAAATTTTACATTTAGATTTTGTCCTACAGGTTGTGTTATCTATTTCATGATAAAGCACAGGACATAGCATACATTTTCTTCTCTTTCATCCAGTTTACTTTTAATCTCTTCACCTTTCTTTGTCATCTTCTCCTTCAAAGACTTCAGTTCATTTCTGAAGGCCAGATTAACAAGCATTAGTAAGCATTTACTTAATAACTTCAAATTCTCTTCGCTACTTCTAGATAAACCCATACTTTATTTTCTCAAAATAATTGCTGATGTTGAGGAGAACCTCATAAGCTGTTCAATGAAAATGTTCTTCAATGGATGCAAAGTGACTGGTAAGTTAACATCTGACTGGCACATCCTTCTCCTAAGTATGAAAGATGATCCCCTAACCTGGGTAAAACGTATTCTAATCTGTGATATCATAACACATCTGACACAGAGGCTGCCTGTCTATTGGGTTGGTAGTACAGGGACTACTTCAGAGAGCAGCGCTTAACCAGTTTCATCTTTTCCCATTTAAGCCATAACCTTTAACTTCTGTTTTCATTTCCTTCACACGTAAGACGTCAATGCAGAGGAGGAGAGCTCTCCATACTGTATAGGGAACCATGGCAAAAATTGTCCCTGTAGCAATAGCTGTCATTAATTTGTAGAAACCTCTATGTGGTCAGCACCAATACCACAATAAACAGTTTCTTTTCAGCTATATAACCTAGAAAGGCACTGATCAAAAAATCACAGAAAGCAGCATATGAACACAACAATTCAACTAACTCTGAAAGAAACGATTCTGCTTCCATTAATAACACTGTAGATTAATATTTGTTTTTACTTGCCTTAGCTGGCCATTTGCTTCTTCCAGGTTTTTAACTAACTGCATTGTATTTTCCTCTTTCTTTCTGCTATCCTAAATAAAGATGCATGCAAGTAAAATGAGTAAGATTCAAAGTGATATCTTAAAAAAATTCAAACAGCTTAAGCAGTATCTTGACCTGCCTCATCCACAAAGGCAACTGCGCTTCGTCTTTTGAACACAAAAAGTAGGTCAGGTGCTCTACAGAACCATGTCATGTCACAGTTTACCATATGATCTATATTTCAAATTTAATGTTGTCCTTTAAAAACACTTGGAAGTTTACAACTTGCCTCATGACTTTCTTGCAGTCTCTTGAGTTCTGTAGCCAAATCACTTTTCTCTTGCACTATTTGTTCGTTTTCTAGTGAAAGCTTATTGATATACGCTGTTAGTTGTTCATTCTTTAGCCTGATTTAAAACAAATGGTTCCAAAAAATAAGAACATGTATTTTGAAACTTTCTTTTAGGTTAAATTTATCTGTTACCAAATGTTACTTCATGCTTAAAAGCTTTGCAGCAAAGTTACTATGATGCAAAAGGCAAGAGAAGAAGGAAAGAAAAGGAGAATCAACTTTACTATAAACATAATGGTTGTTGAAGATGATGTAGTTCAACATCCAACTCACAGCAGGGTTAACAATCAATTCAGAAACTTTCTCCTCATATTAACCCAACTAAGTCACAGAGATATGGAACAATTACATAAACAGAGAAAATGTAAATTATAAATGTAAGTATATAATGGATATCATACTATCTTTTCATTGGAAAACAATTACAGACCATTTCATTGTCTAGTAAAGTAACTTCTATGTAACATACAAAAAAAAGAAACTAATACTATATTTTCAAAAATGATCATACGTCTCTTGTTCAAGATGTGTATTCAGTGTCATAAGCTGTTTTAAATAATTTTGTTCCTTTTCAGTTGTACTAGTCAGCTGTGCTTTCAAATCATGGATTTCTTTCTGTAGAAGAAAAGGAAAGTGTTTTGAGTATACATATGTAAACTGTAAGTCACGAAAGCTATCAGAAACAAACTGATAAGACAAAGCTTTAAGATGAAACAAACCTACATACATGCCATAACTTAGGCAGATTGCATCTCCGCACCCCTCTGGTGTGAGGTGGAAGTAGTGTAAGGTATTAAGCTCTGATAAGAATGCAAAACGTGTCCCCTATTGTAAGTCTAATGAGTCTGCAGAATTACTAACAAACTTAGCTTTCCTTGGACATTATTTTAAACAAAGAGATTTGATTCAGACATCATAAGCTTTTGCAATCACCTAAAAAAAGCAAATAATTTAAAACCCCCACAAAACTCCAGTACTATGTGACAGAATAAGTACATATTTTGGATGCATCCCAAACCACAAAGCAAAACTCTTTGCTCAGAAATGTACTGCCACTACGAGATAAGGTAAGACTCGTAATGTAATGTACAAGGAGGATGAAAAACAGATGATACAATTGAATACGAGCAAGTGCATAAACTGATAGCAAAGGCAACTGACAGGGATGTGTCCCCAGACATCCTTAATGCAGCTACAGTAGCAATGTAAAGGAAAGGACCACAGATAACTTGGGCTCCCCTACTACGTCCTGTCTTCTGCTGTCACTGTCATGTGCAGAGCAGTGCACTGGTCTGAGGATGTGATATTTCTTATGTTCTTATAGCCATGGGATAATGTGTAACTTAACTATTTATTAAAAAAATGTTACTATCACCCTTTAATCAGACCTCTCTGACTTGGAGAACATCTTTTGTTTCTTTTTCTCTCTCCTGCAGATTTTCTACAGTAGCCTCAAGATCTTTATTCTTCACTAGTAATCCTTCAGCTTTTCCCTGTTTAAGAACATTAGTGAAACACAGTTTAGAAAATTCAATGCATAGCATATAAAGAACAAACATGCATGGTAAAATGCAAACCTTCACACCATCTTACTTCAGCTGATGCAGTTTCTGATTAGACTTCTAACTACATGATCATAACTAAAATAATCCTGTGTTAAAAGCGTATTTCATATAGTTTACACTTCTGTAACAGAAAATGGGCCTGTGTCACAGTTCAGTAATTAGATCAGAGCTAATTACCTGAGGAAACCTTCATATAAATAAGAAGAGAACACCCAGCATAACGGGAATACAGGGAACAGGGTGTTACAACCCAAGAGACTTTTCTGCAGGTTTGCTATGAAAAGGGACAAGCATCAACACATGTTTCAAGTGCGGCAGTATGGAGGAGATCTCACCATAACTAACACCCCACAAACACCAAACTAATAACAACACATTTGTGAAGTATGAAAACCATGAAACTGCTTTTTAGTTTCCTCATTTTGTTGCACATAACCTTTTCACAAATTTCACTGCCTTTTCTGGGTGGCATCAGAAGTCTGGTTATCCTTTAAACACCAAAATGAGATAAGCCTTCACAATGCCTAATATTTAGAAGATTATTGTGAAGAAAGCCAGTCACTCGAGAAATTATCTCTACTGTCGAAAATCAGTCGATCCCTCAGCCTTAAATATCATATGTGTGATCCTCACAAGGTTTGAGCTAATGCTCAAAGGAAAAAAATTTTTTTTCAGAAAGGTTCAGAATGGGGAAAGAGTGAGTACTGGGTATAACTGTAAATAGGAAATCCTTGCATCCAGAGGGACTGGGAATTGAATAGATGTGAATGATGAAGGAAATGACCAGAAATGCTGACAAGGAAAACTGAAACAAAGCAGAAGAAAACAAAAAAAAAGAGGAAAGAATCAAGTCCTTAAAGAAAACACTGAAGTTGTCTAACAGGTAAAAAAGTTTAGTAGCAACTTTAAGGCAGATTACACAGCGTTTACATATGGCATTTAAGATAGTTAAAAAGAAAGAGAGACTTCGTATGAAAGTAAATGCCACGAGACTAATAAAACAAACATTTACCAGTGTTTCTGACAGCTCCTCAAGTTGCATCTCTTTGTCACGTTTTAATTTAATCATAACTTCTACAGCACATGTAAGGGAAAATTAATTGAAAAGAAATAATTTTATACATTTAGTAGGCACTATAAAGCATTAATCCCTTTGCAGTACCCAATTTTCAAGGCTTGTTGGATTAAGTTCAGAAATTGTAAAGCTAAATTATAACCTAAATTATGACTTAATCTAAATGAAGAGTTCGAAAAAATATTCAGAAAGACATTAGCAAATATATATCTGAAGAGAAACCACAAGGACATTGAACTGTATCTCTCATCTACCATATCAGGACTAGAGACATATGCTGCACACCAGGAAAACAGTGCCAAAGACAGGTCACTTACTCTGAGGTGTAGGAAGCACATATCTAGAAATCACAGGTTATCAAAGCAATATTTAAAGATAACCACTCTCTGCGTGATTATGCATCCACCCTGGGGGGAGTGGTCTGCAGGAAAGCTTATTGCAAGCATTTTGTCTCCTACAAGATACAGAAGTAATTCCTGGAATGTTAGGCATTCTAACACCACCTCTCAAAGAGCTCTGCTCTGCCACCGCTCTTAAGTGGAAAGCACAGAGAAATTAACATGACTTCCACGAGAATCCATGCATGTATGGCCTTACTGCTGGAGGTCTGCTCTTAGACCACAGCCAGCTACAATGACTACCAAAGCAAAGTCAGTCAAATGAGTAAAAATAAATTTAAGCATTTCTGACAAGTACAGGATACTGTAAAAACATTTTTCCAAGCAACAGGGACAGTCTGTTTTCAGAAGAAAGCAGAAGACATTTTTATTACTACCTAGCTCATTTTCTTTCTACAAATCTTACCCAGTTCAGCAGACTTGTTTCTGAGCTCCAAGGTAAGTAGCTTTGACTCCTCTACACATTTCTCCAATCTAAGAAAATAGCAATTTAAAAAAAAATATGTATTTACAAAGCATCACACTTGAAACTTAAAGGACAACAAGACACAATCTTTCCACAAGCATTTTAAGAACATTTGTCTTTAAATGGGCAGATAATACACCCTCACAAAACATGTATAAAATTTCACTTTTACAGCTTTGGAAGAGCAGACATAATAAAAATATATGTATACATATATCTTTATTTCTTAAAAAATTGAATTAGGAAAGTCAGGGAGAGGGGCGAAAATTTGCTTTCTTATACCCCAATATAAACCAGCAAAACTGAAAGAAATTATATTAAATTCTCTGCATTTAGACCAGTGTGTCAAAAAAAACTGAATTTCAGCTTCATATCTCTTTGTTCTTGGATCTGTCATAAAATGCAACTACCTGAAGACACCTTAATGCCACACACCCAAAATTATTGTTTCTTTAAAGCCTCAGCTGTGACAATATATTGAAATACATCTTTACTGCTCTGTTCTCATTTTTAGAAAGGCTGATTTTAGTTGCTGTCAGGTTCTTTGGGAAAGGCATACTTTTTATAACAGCAGCAAGCCTGAAATACATTAATAATAGGCACCAACATTAGCCAGTACTATTATCCCATACAGAAGAATCTCTTCCTTAACTAAGTGTTCCATTAAAACTGTCAAGTACTGAATGACTTAACTGCTCTCTTAGTTGAGCTGCATCCACACAAAATCAAACAGCATAATTGTCTTCAAGTGCTAATAATTCAAATAACTAGAGAGATGAAGGGCTTTTTTTTAAAAAAAGGAAGTTATTAGTGATTACAAAAAACCCATAATTACACCAGATCACATACAAAGTTTAGGTTTTACTCCCAGCAGCTCAGCAAACTAGTATTTTACCTATAAGACGATTCTCTGAATTTAAACTCCTTAATTTACCTATTTTGCTCTTTTTGCAGCAAGCTTTTCAAATTGGAAATAGAAGTCTCAAGCTCCTCTCTCAGGGATGCCTGCAAAGCCTTAGTTTTTTTACATTCTTCCACCTGTGCTTCTTTTTCTTCAGTGACCTGAATTAACGCTTCCACTGTAGCCTGCAATTCAGTTTGTAAGCTCTTTTGAGCAACCTGCAAAAAATAATTAAGCATGTTTTGCACAGCACGTTTTGCAACAAAGTATCAGTAATTATTTATACAATTATGTGTCTAATCTACATATACTGAAAAATTATAAGCAAGCTGTACCTCTCCTTTTTGCAATGAAACTTTGGCCTCTTCCAGTTCTGCCCTCAAATGTTCTTGATTGATCTGATACTCCTTTAACATTTCTCCTTCAAGTTCTAAGCAAAAAGATATATGCTTGTATTTTAGTAAAATAGGATATTTACTAAAAATTGCCTGCAATTCTATTCCTCAGATAAATACATTCCCACAACTTCAAGTTACATGATGTCATTGTTAAGGGAACTCATTCAGTAAGAGTAATCAAAACATAAAATTACCTATATTTATAAAATTTGCCAAATACAGTCCCTTACACATATCTAGCATAAAAACAACACTAAAACCTCCTCCCTGCTCCCCAGGGAAGAGGAGGTTGAAAATTGCCTCAGTTCTAAATATGAAAGGTACTTGCATCATACACCATAAATATTTAGTAATATAAATGGTTAAAAAATACTGAAAAACAAGTTCTTTAAAGTAAGTTTCCTCAGTGGCACCTGACTGTAAGTGTGCAAAACTCAAGCAATGTATTTTCTCCTCGCGTCTTCAAAAGCTTTCACTGCTTGGCTCACCCTTAAAACAGAACGTTTCAAAAACAGTTATACTTCCAGTCCCAGTCAATCCTTTGCCTATTTGCAGATAAGACTCCATTTAAAAGTTTCTACATTTCGGGGGTTATTTGGCCAAGATGTGAAAACACGTCTTGATGAACACAGAGCAAGGCAATGATTTACAGACCGACCCAGCACCCAGGAAAAAAAACTTGTATCTATTATTGTGCCGTGTTTACTATATGAGTTAAACTGAAACTGGAAAAGCGTCCACAGCAGCGGCAGGGTTACAATGTCCTGGTAAAACTGCTGTTCCAGAAAAGGAATGACAGGGTATGTGGCACCTTTACAGTACTACAACATGTTTACACGAGAGTTTATTGAAGAGTAAAAGAAAAATCCCTCGCAGTGGAGCTGTCATGTCAATACAAAACCAAGGTGTAGCCTAAGCATAAAGAGAAAAACTCTTTGATAGGAAATGTGTCCTGATTTTATACATGCACAGGTGGTGCTTTCAGTTCTGATTCCACATCAGCAGCTTTTGTTCCAAACGAAAACATGGCTGCAAGGCCCCAAGAATCTGTTGCCGGCAAAATTATCACGATTCTGTTTCCCACACTTCTATAACTAATTATATTTTAACATAGCAGAGAGAGATCTTACTTTTTGCTTCTACTAAGTCAGCAATCTTATTTTTTGATTCCTGCAGCTGAGTCTTGATGTCCCTTATTATATCATCTTTTTCATCGCTCTGTATCGTAAGAACTGAAATCTAACAAAATTAAAATAACATCATAATGAAGTCAAGACAGGACAGAGTCACCGGTGCGTGACGTATGATTAGCATACATACTGCTGTCATTCACATTCAATAAGGTGATCAGTCAGCCAAATATTGATCAAGTCATATGAATCTGGATGAAAAAGCTCTTCATTTCAAAATCAAAACATAAATCCCAGCAGACTAAAGATACTGGAACATCACTAAAGTGATGAAGAACCTGACTGAAATGCGGCTCCAGCTGACATTGGTGTCCTTTTCACTAATGCCCAGAAACAATCCTTGCTGCTTTGCAATATCACATCCATCCTCAGAAAAATAAAAAACTCTTGATCTTTCCGGATACAAACGGATGCTGTGCTTCTCAAACTCCTGCTTACAAACTCTCAATTAATTTCTACTTAATCAGTCGCCCACTGTGGCTACCTCAACACCACTACAAAAAAACTACTCTAATCCCAGATTCTGAAACTCTCTTATCAGCTTGTGGTCTCCTTCCCACCTTCCCTCTTACAAGGGGTGGTGAGCTCTACCTTTTGCAGCTATGAGGAGTGATGACCGCTTCACTAATGTCATGCTTCTGCACTAGCCACTTTTATAAAGGCAAGCGTATGTACAGAGAACAGAAACATTCAATTTTTATGTGGTGCTTTTAAATCCTGTCACTAAGATCTCCCTTGTTACAGCACAGCAATCTAATTCACATTTTATTCCAAATAAATAACACAGAAGGAACATACCATCAAAAGGTCGTTTGCAATACTAATTCTATCCTTCCAAAATACAAATATTTTATGGTCAACCAAGCACTTTTAAAGTAATTATTTTCATTTGATATATCAGTAAGACACAACAGCAAATCAGAGTTCAAATATTAAAGAAATGGCAAGATTTGTTTCAAATATAAAGCTGTACATTTTAGATGGTAAAATTGCGCAAACCTGCTTTTCCTTCATACTGACTTCCAGTCTGCATGCTTTCTCAAGCTTGTCCATTTTTTCTGCTTCTTCTTTTACTTTTAAGATACAGCAATATTCATAATTAATATTCTAGCTAAAAAATACTCCAAGGTAAATCCAATTTCTAGTTTAAGATTGCTTATAATCGTACATCTGTACCATTCGTTTCCCAAAGAGTAATTGTTCATGTTACATTTGAAATTATTTTCTAATCAAACTCATTTTTGTGTCAGCTTTCCTCAGAATCAGTCCATTATTCCATGTATTACTTCACAGTTTGCTAAAAGAAACTAACAGAAATGCATATGTAAAAATGGAACAGATGCATAGTAGTGTAAATAAAGCAAATAATTACAATTTCTGTGGCTATACGCTCAAGCATTACCATTTAAATAAACCAATAACTAAAAATAGGTGGTGATCTCTAGACTGTACTCCACAGTCAAAACTTGGACTTTAGAGTGACTACTCGAAAAATAAAGTTCCAAATATGACCCAGTGGAAAACCAATAACAAGGCCCAGGCATTTAATAGCAAGCAGTGTGAATAAAAGAGGGTCCAGACTGTCACAGCATTAAGAGCTCACCATTCCAGCACTTCCTGCAGCATAAACACAATAAATAGAATTCTCACATTTGAAAGACATATCCAATCTGGTGTTCTCTGCTTGCCCACGAAGCTCTTCAAATGTCATTATCATTTTCTGAAAATAAAATTCAATATAGACGTTCATATAAAACTAAGTACCTCCAGTACAAACAGCACTTCAACATGGGCTTGTAACCCAGGTATCTCCACGTATCCATGTAACTCGGATCACATTTGAGCCTTTTAACAAGCTACATCACTTACTTCAACGTTGCTATTCAGTTCCACGTACAGTTGTCTTGTTTCTTCTCTTTCATTTTCATCTATCAAAGTAATAAAGTACCACAAAATTTTCCTTTTCAAAAAGAATGCCAGCTGCCCAAGCGATTACATCTAAACAGCATAATTAATTAAAAGGATTTACAGGCTCTTTTCCTATTTAAAATCATTATGAAACATGGCGCCAGAAGTTATATAATCCACAAAAACATGAAGCAAGCTCAGTTTTTCCAATTTCCTCCCCAATATCACTTTCTCCATGAAGAGCGTCATTCTGGATCAATTTATACAACCATACTAATTTTGACAGAATCAGTCTGGTTGAATATTAATGTATCAAAACCAATAGTATTTTAAAAACTGGAATATAAGGTTTAGAACTGAATTTCTTCCCATAAGCAGAGACACTCCTGACCACAGAACTGTCATTATAGTATATCAATACTCCATCTCCATGATCTTCGTTTTTTCCTTTCATTTTTGTAATTAATATTATTTTTCCCTAAGAAAACAATTATAGAAGAGAAAAGGAAGAAAGGTAGCTGTCAAAGAAGTACAGTTCATCTGTGCACAGGTGTTTGTCAAAGCAAGGCTAAAAAGAAACAGACACTCCTTAAGTATCCAGGATCAAGTTAGTAAAATTGTGAACATTATAATAACAACTCTCATTTTCATATAGAAGAAAATCCCAAGTCAAGAACATCTTTTGAAATCTCAGATTTAAACTTCGTCAAGTCATCCAGCTGTCTTGGTTTGGCCAATTTAGTGAGAAGAACACTGGTTACTCATAGCATCTTGGAGTCTGGAACTTTTGTCTCCACAAATCCCTAACTGTTCCAAACAGGGAAACACGAACTCTAGAAATTTATCAGAGAAACCTGGGGAAGGTAACTGGGGTAGATTCCACTGCCTAAACACAGGCACAAAGCGCACCTCATCTCTCTCAATATATTCAAGGTATCTGGGCGGGACTAACAAATACCTCTGGAGTGGCTGCTAGTGGTTGACCAGGGCTGCTCACACTGCCTTAAACCTGTATCAGATATCTAAACAGCTCTCAGGCTTGTCTCCTTTTAGCGAATCGTCATATTGGCTTCAGAAAACCTCTGGATTCAGCATTACAAATATATGCCTATTAGGCCTATGGCTTCACTTCCAGTTTCACTCTGCAGAGCCACACAGCGTTTATCTCAACAGAAGATCATGTCTGGAACAGAATGACAGCTTTTTTCCTTTGTGAATTTATAGAAAAATAGAAGTGCGTTTGTTTTCACAAATCAAAATCTAAATAGCATTTACATTTGGTGGACTTCTCCGTGAAATGAGTACAGGTTTCCTTGAGCAGATTACACAGATGTCTTGAAGCACTGTTTCTAAAAGAGGAAAAAAATACTGTCACAGGAACGCAAGGTACTTTGCGTGCCTACATAATAACAACGTAAATGCCCCGATGGTCTTTACAATTAAACAGCTGTGTGTAACTTCCCATACTGATACAGTTCGCAGCACAAAACCCAATTATTTTCACAAAAATACATTTGACTGTACTACTTACTCTTTTAAGAGATCTTTATTTTCACATATCTCATCTTCCAGTTTTAAACTTAGTTTTTCATTTTCAAACTAAATTTCGTAGGGAACAAAGACAAAACCACATTGTTATTGAAAAAATATATTAGAAATATACTTTTACTGCTAAAATCTCACATGAAGTAATTTTCTGCATCAGAAGACAGAAATCTGTTTTATCTGATCTTGCATGTTGAGCCATCTTTTGCTACAGTTTGCATGAAAGACATAATAATAACCAATAATTCACCAGCAAGCGAAACACTTACAGGTATGTTATTCATACACACCTTAACAACCTACATGTGCACACCCCTTCAAAGAAAAAACATTTTCTCAAGGCAAACAGTGGAACAAAGAGGACTCACGTTACCAAACACAATACAAACAAACAAGCAACCAAAGAAGGACCGATAAATTATTTAAAATACGTATTTCAGTCACAAAGCTGCCCATTGCTACCAGCAAGATAAGAGACTGGGATAAAGCAGAATATGCACCTTCCTGTATGTGTTGAGTACAGAAACATGTGTGAGCATACTTTACACATACCAGGAGGACCAAAGCTTATTCAGTCTTGAAAAGGTTTCTGCGCACCCACAGTATGATGGACATGTAAATAATACAAATATGGAATGCACATTGTTAATACAAGGAAAACCACTTCTAAAAACCAAAATGCTACTTTTTCCTTTAACAGCAGCAGAGTCATTGGTCACTGGTACACAGCCAAACAGCTTCTCTGAAGTCATCACATTAACAATTTCTTCAACCTCTGCAATGTTATTTAATGGTATGAATAATATTTTCATACTAAATCAAGAAAACCTTTCTCTTTGCTTTATATATTCAAGGTATATACAATATTGTACAACACTGGCCTGCAATTCTTGAATGGCTTTACGCTGTGCTTCGATAATCTTCCTATTTTCTTGCAGTTTTCTTTCTTTCTGCTTTAGTTCTGATTCCACAGTCAGTTTCCACTGCTTGATCTTCTCAGCCTCTTTGTAGAGTTTTGAATACAACTCATTCATTGTTTCTATATTCTATTAAAACAGGTTCCACAATTTAATCTCAAAAACTGACAATAGTTTAGAAACAGATTTGTATCTTAGAAATACCACAATAGCAATTTTTTTTGTCCACAGACAGTGACAAAAGCTTATATACAACTAGGAACCAAAGTTTACATATTTTTGCATGCACTGTGCGTATTGATAGACCTTACAGAACAAGTGACACAAACACACGGAAAAAAACCCCACTGCCTTCAGATACAGTTACATCACGGAACATACAGCCTTAAAGATATGGGTAACTGCACTACACCAGAAGTCAATAAGAGTTTTGCTATAGAGCCAAGATTCCTTCTATTAGGTTCTCCACATCATTTCCCTCCTATTATTCTGACAGACAGCAATAAGCAAGAGCAGCCTTCGCTCAGAGATTGCACCCACGACAACTTGCAACACGTTTTTGCAGCAGTTAACTCATACATGAAACAGGAAGACAACCCAACCAATCAACCCTGCGCTTCCAGCACACTTTTGAAAAGCAGTGCCTGATCAGTAGTTCAGGCAGGTAAGAGCAGCACGGTGGGCAACAGGGCAGTTCTGCAGCTGGTTTCAGGTATGATGTCCCCCAACACTACTCTTGTTTTGGCTGCATCATGATGTTATTACTGTCCTGACTGTACTGTAATTAGCTGCTAGGACTAAAAGAAGTGTAATCCTCAGGGATACGGAAATCACTGGGAGGACTGCAAGCAATATGCCCCATTTTTTGCAGCAAGCAGCATTTTGTATCTGGGAAGCACAGGAAACCACCACAAAAAAAAATCAGCTTTACCGAGTTATACTAAAGCTATACTTTAGCTATACTAAAGAAAAAAGTTGGTAAAGATGCTATGAGAAAAATCAAAAGCTTGGGAAAAACACTGCACTAAATTCATCATTTCATAGCTAAAATAAAGCCAGACATGGCAATTGGGATAATCTGTTTCAATTTTCCAAAGGATACTGATTTCAGTGCTGCCTTTTAACAGACTAATCAGAAGCAGTTTCACAAAGATACTTAAGGGCCTAAATCTTACTCTGATTATCAAACTCCCAGACTTCCCAGGCATTTTAAAACCCGCCTTCCTCCACCCCCAGTCCCCCCAAAAAAACCCCAAACAAAACCAATCCCTGGAAATGATCTTAAGATTTGAAGATTTATCTCCAGGCACGTTCACTGAACTACAAATACCTCCTATAAAGTGATGAAGCTTTAAAGAGGAGACAGAAAATTATTATTCCCCTTTGTCTACTTTCTTTAGCCCTTAAGTACCTACTGAATAGCATTTTGATGCATTTCTGGGAACAAATTAAGAGGTCCCAAGAAATCACATAGTCAAGAGTTTATACTTAGCTGACCTTTTCATCGACCTCAGAGCAAAGTTTTACTTGCTGCGAAATCTCATCTGAAATATGAAGAGATTTTGATCAATGTATTTCTAAAAAAAACCAACAGTGGAACTGTATTTAATGGTGTTGCAGCTATGAAATTGTTAAACTGTTCATGAAAAATGTTGACAGTATAGAACATGCAAGGTAAATGCTGATTGTTCTTACCTGAATCAGTGATTTCACCACGGTTTGGTGTGCTCATCATTACAAACGGCAAATTAAAATCATCATTTGGGCATTTGTTAAAACCCTGCACAAATTTAAAAATAAGTTTCCTATGCATTTGTAAACAGCGATTGCAAAACCCAGGAAAAAAAAAAGTACAGCTAAGATGAACTTAAAAAAAATGAACTGCCTACAATTTTCAAAGCCCAAGGTACTGGTAATGGCTTTGGAGCCCTCCTGCATCGTTTTTACTTCACATGTTTTTTTCAAACTGGTTTGTGCTCAGGCCAAAATGGAAGGCTGTGGTCACAAGAACCTCTTACCTATCGCGTGTCCGCACACAGCTCTATGGGAAAGGACTCATTAACCAAAATGATTTTTTTTAAGTCCACTATTTGATACTTTTTTTTTTGCTTTATTACCAAGAGTACTTCTAAGCCACATCTGATTATGTTTTAGCATGAAAACTTCACTTTACAATGTGTTTTAAAGGTTACAGAGATCTGCCCGGTGAATGGTGTAACTCAGCTCCTGTCAGAATACCACATTTGCATCTGAATGTATTTCATAAGGAGCCTCAACACGAGAAAGATCGCCTTAAGCTCGCACCCTCGGAGAGCAGCGCCGGGAGGTTCTCCCTTCCCAAGCCCGGGACCGAGGGCAGGCGGGGCGTGCGCGGGGCTCTCTCTGCTGTCTGCACCGCGCACACCCAGCCCGGTTTGACACCAAGTTCCCCCAGCGCCGATCTCGAGTTTGCAGACAGACGAGCCTGGCCCGGAGGGCTTGGGGCTCAAGGCTCCCCGCGAGGAACGCGCCCCGTGCCGGGGATGCGGCCCCTGCGCCATCGCCTCAGTAGTGGCGCCGGTACCTGGCTCAGCGCCGCCGCCCGCGCGCTGGCTTGCGGTTTGACCGCGGACACCTGGCCCCCGCTCAGCCGCGGCGGCACGAACAGCTTGAACGGCTTTTCTTTCTCCATGGCGTAGAGGGCGTTCAGCGCGGGCGACCCATGGCGAGAGCGGCGGCTGCTGAGGGGGCTAAAAAAGGCGGGAAGCGGGGGGGGTAGGGGGGGGGGGGGGCGCGTGCCGGGCGGGTCGGGGGGGCCGGGGAGGGGCGCGGGACCGGCGCGTCCTCGGCCGGGCGGTGACAACCGCCATGTGGCGGGTCTGTGGCGCTCCGTCGGATGCCGTCGCGGCTCTGTCGGGCGGTGCCAGGCTCCGTCGGGCGCTATCGCGGCTCTGGTGCCGCGGCCCCTACTGCAGGTCCCGCAGCCCGCGCAGCAGCGCGCGCAGCCGCGGGTCGGTCGCGCGCCGCGCCGCCTGCGCGTGGCCGTGGCGCAGGGAGCGCAGCTCCGTCAGGCGTCCCACGAGGCGCGCGAAGCGCTGCGGGTCCGCGGGATGGTGGATCTTGGCCAGCTTGTAGAGGATGCCCAGCAGTGGCTCCTGCAGCTCCTCCACCAAGCGCCGGTTGCGCAGCAGCGGGCGGTCTGGGGCGGCGGGAGAGCGCGGTTATGGGGGGAGGGAGCAGAGGCCGGGAGGGGGATCTCGCTGCGAGGCGCCGCTGTTACCTGAGAAGAACACCGTGGTCGCAACGAGCAGGGCGTATTCGGGCTCCGTCACTCTCAGTTCCCCCATGCTTCTGTAGAAGTAAAACAGCGCGGAGATGAACTCCTCCGTTATTCCTGAAAGTGACAAATTGGGATCTTATTTCCAGGCAGAGGTGGTGCCGCTGTCGCGGATCGGCTCTGGTCTGGGACTCCGAGCTGCCGTGTTCCATCGAACAGCGAGCAGACCCCGCGAACGTAGCATTGTCTGAACGGTTGAGGAAAGCTGCGCTCAGGTTGTACTGTGGAGTTTTTGAATCATGGAATCACTGAGGCTGAAAAAGATCACTCAGCTTATCCAGTCCAACATCAGCCCGGACCCATCGTGCCTGCTAAGCCCTGCCTGCAAGCGCTGCCGCCGCATGGTTTGGAACCCCTTCAGGGATGGGGACTCCACCACCGTTCTGGGCAGCCTCTGCCAGGGCTTCACCACCCTTTCAGTGAAGGAATTCTCCCTACTATCTAGTCTAAACCTCCCCTGGCACAACGTGAGGCAATTTCCTCTCATCCTATCGCTTGTTACTTGTAGAACTTTTCATGTGTGTAGCTCAGGCCATGTCCTAGGACTTAAGGAAACAGGGACACCACCTCTTCTTTCCATGGGGATGGGATGCCAGTGCATGTAGCAAAGCAGGGAGAGGAGGGGAGAGGAGCAGAGAACGTGCAGCAGCTTCGACAACAGAGTTGCTCAGTGATGAAGAACAAGCCTGGCAAAGGAAGAGGTTCCCAAGTGTTTTGATTCCGAGACCTCTGTTACCTGTGGTAGTAGTGGAAGATGGACTCTCTTCATTGTGAGACATTTCCATGGAGTAAATGTTGGTTTTATCAAAGTTTTGAACGTGACAACATGTCCCACGATCAGAAAGTCTGACATGACCTGCAAGAAGAGAGATGAGTTCCCAGACAGGCTCAGTGTGGCTTCAGATATTGCTCTGCATCTGCTTCGCAGATAAATACCTGCAAATGAGTGAAATTTTCCCAGACCCATGCAGGCAGAAAAAAAAATGTTCTTTTTGGCATCTAGCACCAAGCTTATTGGTTGTGTTATTGTTGGTGAAGGCCTTGTGTTAAGCTTGACACAATATACTATATATCATTAATATGGCTAAGATCATCCATACACCCCACAATGTGTGCAAACGCTCAAAAATTGTGCTCCTTGTTTGGAACTGATGGGAGGAAAGTAGAGGTCAGATTAACTTTATTTCCTTTTTTTTATTTCCTTATTTTTGTATACTTTTTTTTTAAAAAAAAGCCTATAGGAGGGATGTGGGTATTACTATTTCAAGTACCACTGTGCTTGAATAGGACAATATTTGAGATTAATTGAAACAAAAGGAAGTTGTTTCATAGTGGCAGATTGAAACAAAAGGAAGTTGTTTCATAGTGGCAGTTGTTCATAGTGGCAGAACGTTAATAACAGGCTTGTTAGTCAAACTTACTTTCAGTTGCTGGTGGTTGGCATTCACTGATTCTTTGGTTATACATTTGGGCTGAGCGCAAAAACATTGCCTCTACTGTTGAGCCTTTTAGCAGTGCGATCTGATCTTCACTAGCTAAACTTTGAAATCCTGCAGAGGAAGATCCATGTTAAGAATCAAGGAGGGCTGTGGCTGCCTTTCAGTCCCGAACATGAGCTGGTAAAATGATTTTGTTAATAAATGCCTTTATTGGAAGGAGCAGCCATAGTTCGAAGATGTGTGTACCAAAGACTGTTGGGATCTTTCTTGCTAGTTTGCAAGTTAGACAAAAAAAAAAGAAGTGCCATTCTCAGTGGCCAGTGTTAGGAAATTCACAGGAAGGTGCAAGTGAAAATTTTGGGACTAAGCAAGGCTTTATTGAAAATTTCTTAATATCTGTTTTATATCACATGGCCAAATACTCTTATGAATTTGCTGCATTGTTTACTGTGGACATTCTCCTTACTCATTGATACCTCTCTTTTTAAAAATGGTGTTCATCTTTTGACAAACCCAGTATCTGCACTGAAAATTCAAGAGCAAAGGAGTTTTATTGATCCTTCTCTCAGTCCTGATCAAAGCAGGATATGTAACACAGGAAGACAGCTCATCCAGTCTTTCAGGTCTGTTCCACAATAGTGCTAAATTACATCAAATATCTGTTTTAGACGTGTTGATTGACTTCTGTCAAGATGTTTTACAACTTAAAGAGTAATGAAAAAATCACTCTCCCATGCAATGTTATTTTATCAACTTTAGATTGAAATGTAGTGAATTTAATTGCATGTTCGCTTGTTCTTCTTTAAAGGAAAATATTAATAGAGCACCTGGTTAATCCCTTCTGTGCTGCCTTTCCCTTTGAAGGAACATCTGGATTTGTCTTTGGTGACTGTAATAAATGCAAACTGTACTGGATTTCAGAGAATATGTTACAATAGTAATTCACTCAAGTATTTTAAAGTTTATGTACTTTCGAAAACGTCTCTAGTCCCTGTCAGAAATGGAAGAGAAATCTAATCATAGCAACCTCTTGAAGTAAATGCTTTGAACTTGTCCTCATGGCAAGTAAATGGTAACCCTGATTGTTAGGGTTGGAAGATAAAACAGTTGAATGAGAGTTTTCTTAAAGCCTGTGTTTTTCTCAGATTCATGCCATCAGCATGATTTCCACCTTTTAAACAGAGTCAGACTGTCCTGTAACATTTCCCAAATGAAGGAACTTACCTGGAAGTCTTTTTGTGAAATCCACTAACACCTGCACATGGACAACGGCTGTCTCAGAGAGATGGAGAAAACTCTCCTCAGGACTTGCGGTTTCTTGCAGCTGCATGGAAGAGCGTTTAGACACCTGATATAACCGAGTTACGGTGCTTAGGATAACAACAGCTTAGCAGTGCGGGCGGATTGTGCTGTATACGTACAAACTTCCTTGCCTCCTCAAGGGGAATTGTGTATTTTTGGTGTGCTGCTACTATGTGGTCAAGAAGCTGATGTTCCCCTGGAGTAAGTTCCATCTTCTCTGGGATCTGTTGAAAAATAAACCAATCAGGTGACAATGACTTGGGGCAAAAATAAATTATAAAAAGAGATATTTTAAATAGAAAAATATCCCACTTTTCCAGATCTTGTTGTAGATGATACTTGCTTACTATTCAGTCCCTCATCTTCCAGTTTTATGTTGCAAAGAAAGCTGCTCTTGTGTTTGAAATTCTTCCTGAGTCGCTTTGACTTGCACTGAACTTCAGTCAGCAAACCTGTGAGGCACGCAAAGGTGTGTCAATACGTGTATTTTCAAATAACTGCGATTTGAAATGATCACGTTCATTGTTATAGATAATATGAGTCTTGCATCTCCTGTAAGGAACTGTGTTCCCTAGAGAGTGGCCATATGTTACTTGTTAGGGGAGTTAGTGTTGAGTAACCCCAGCGGCCCCAGTGCACGCACTCTGCTCATACTGTCTTGTGCCTCTGTGACATTCAAGCAGGAGGAGTTGTCATTACACACTGTTGTGCCATTTTTAAATGTTTGTTCTTTTTCCAAACACATAAGCTCATCTGATATGCTCGCTGCTGCCCTGTCAAGGTTCATCTGATGAGGAGAAGGGATGGCCTTTGGAAAAGGTTTTATCCAAGTAGATCAGCAAAGTAGCCAGCGTGGAAGGAGCACTTACATTCTGCCAACATTCCCACAGCTTTACACTTCTTCAGGCGACATTCCTGGCACTTCCTTCGCATGTACATGTCCATTTCACAGTGACCACCGTTCTTGCATCGATACACTGCGTTTTTGGTTATGCTGCGTCGAAAGAAGCCTACAGACAGGGATTGGGTTATGACTGAAGGAATCTGAGGAGCTTTATCTCATAATGATTTAAAGAATTAAGTAGCAAGTAATTATTACCTGGTTTTATTTATTTTTAATTATAAGTGGAATTAATAGCACTGAGGTAAATCTATAATAAATGGACATGAGAAAATGAACACCTGCTTAAACAGACACTGTTCTAGTGGATAATCAATGCGGAAATCAATTACCTGAAATGCTCATAATAAATACAGCATTTCTTCAAAAAAAGTGTTATAAAAATGTGGATCTGGAGTAAGTGTCTTAGATAAAAGGCTCCTTAGAATAGTTACAGTCCTCTGTAGAAATGTCAGCTTCAAAAAGAACTTTATTTGCTTAAATTGCAGGTGTGGAACATTGTGTTGAGCTTGGGGACCACGGTCCAGATTGGGTCCGGAGCAGCCCCATTCTTCGCTTACCTTTACAGCCCTCGCAGGTTAGTGCGTTGTAGTGGTATCCAGAGGCCTTGTCACCACACACCACACACAGCTCCTCCTGCCCCTTCACTCTAGGAGAGGAGTGGCTCAGGCGCGGCCGTTTCAGCCCTTGGTATCCCCCGCTGTCGGTGTGGGGAGCCGAGAAGGGCGCTTTGCTCAGCTCACAGCTGCTGATGGCGCACTGCCCATCGCCATACGGACAGTCCAGGCTGTATATGCCGTATGGCTGCTGGGCAGGTGGTGCCGGTAACACCGGAGGAGGGATTTGGGCTGTTGAGTATTGGCAGTATGGTGCCGTCTGAAAATCTGTGTCTTGCAGCTGGTAGTTGATGTGCTCTGGTAAAACATCTGGAAACAGAAGAAATGGAAAATGAAATTAAAACCTGAGGAATATTTCTACATCAGCTGCTTGAAAGCTGTAAAAATTAATCACAAATACTAGAAGAACACATTTTCGGAAGGGCAGTCTGACACATTCTTTTAAATGTCCTACCTGTAATGTTTTTAAATACAATCGTAGATGTGGTGAAAATGGCTTGGTAACAGTTTGGGGCAGTGTCGTGTGTGCCACTGGTTTCTTGTTGGCACTTAATTCCAAATCACTTGCCAACTGATGGTAGAGCTGCCTTTTGATTTTACCGTTATGGGTGGGTTTTATTACTTGTCCCCACTGCAGAAGACTATTTTCCTATAAGTAGGTGAGTTTGTTAATGGGTGAAGTGTTTGTCATTGATACATATTTCAGGCATAATTTTGAACATGTCGCACAACAGGAGTCTGAGAAAGATGGTCCAGGAATTATGGAGTGGTAAAAATTACTGTGGCAGGAGTCCTAAAGTTGAAATTCTTTAGAGTAAAAAACAGAGACTTGTTTTGTTTAGTATTTTTCTAAATATATCCTTTATAGATTAGAAATTTCATTTTAGCAAAATTCATGTACAGAATTATGTACAGAGCTGGTTCCTGCCTTTGTCTGTAGAGTTCAAATTTTATCCAGCCCCCCCTAAATGTACACAGCCATCCTGAAGAAAGCTTGTGCAACATGAGTTGTATTTTGTTCTTCCTTTGGGATTGTTCACATCTCTGGAATAACGAATTGGAAAGGATTTTTTTAACCAGTTTGGAGGTCTTTTTCTTCTTAATGGGCTTTGGGTCCTGCTTTTACTCATCCAGAATCAAATTAATTATTGAAATTATAGTTCTGTAACATATAGACTAACAATTATCTATTCATAATGTATCTGGAATACTGTAAGAAAACCTGTATCTTCTTCCTGCAAGTCCCAGAGAGGCAGCCCCAGTAATGTTGATGTGAAACGATCAGTCAGCATAATGACACTGTGCAGAATCTGTATAAGCACATGCTTCTGTATTTCAGTACCCTTCAGTATGGGCTTGATAGTCAAATGTGTAGGTTCTAAGAGCTTGTAAAGATAAACTAAGTGAAGAAAACGAGGGAAGTTTTCGCAGATGCTCATTTTTCTGTACTACTTTTTCACGCTGTGAGAATTTTGCTTTACTCACCGTAATACTGAATGGGCTCAGGAAGACAATACCCATCGGGTACAGCCACAAATGTATTGGCCATGTTCTGCTCCCAGCTGCACTGTTTCATTCACTTTGCTGTAAATGTGCCTCCACTTTTAAGGCAACCTGGAGAAATAGAAAGGTAAGATAAGCATCACGTGAGAAACAAATGCTGGGTAGGTTTAGCTACAGAGCTAAAACCAGAAAACTCCAGGATGTGAAAGAAGAAAATCAAAGGCACCTGGGAAGTCATGTAATACTTCCAATGAGGTTGCAAAACATTTGATTGGCCTAACACTAAGGATTCAGGATAGAGTCCATTCCTAAATTTCAGTTATATTTGGAACAGTTTTCCTCCTAATTTTCACAGAACCACATGGGGTAATCAGACACATCATTGGTAAATTCGCTAGCTTGAGAAGAGATTAAAAGGGCTTCGCTGGACAGAAAAAAACTTGCTTTCAGGATGAGTTGGGGCATTTGCACTAACATGGATGTGGTGGATGTTCTGTTTCTGCACAAATATGGGTTTTTAGTGAATTTGCTTCATTCACTTTTTATGCAAATTTGAAGCTCTTCTTCCCCATTAAATTGCTTTTTTATGGAATAGAAGTCAGCTGTGCTGCACTTAAGCACTGCCCCATTTACATTAAGTTCCAAATTTAAGAGCCTATATTCCTTTAAGAGTAAAAAGCGTCCTCTAAAGATCAAAAAACCCCACATCTCATCTAGGATGTATTCCCTTCAGAGAGATTTTCTCTGTCCCTTGATTACTGACGAGGCCTGGGATCCTGGCTAGATGTTTTGTTGCTCACCATAATGCAGTGACTTGCAAGCTCACCGTGGCACAGTGCAGAAGTGCCATTGTGCTTTGAATTCAAAACTTA
The DNA here is from genome assembly GCA_033558185.1 of Dromococcyx pavoninus. NCBI lineage: Eukaryota > Metazoa > Chordata > Aves > Cuculiformes > Neomorphidae > Dromococcyx > Dromococcyx pavoninus. The sequence goes on from JAUMJL010000554.1 coordinate 378,059, forward strand.
CCTTTCAGTAATCACACTCTATAGGGAGGTTCTGAAAAAGGATGTTCTAAAAATTCTTAAATGAGTTGTAGGAAAAAAAGAATGTTGGGATGGACAGCAGCATCAGCTGGGTTTGAGCTTACATGTGCGCATGCAGAATCCCTGGTATTGCCCAGCAATTGAGTGGTCGTGGAGTACCTGTTAGAGCAATAACTAGAAATGTTTTTCGTGCCACCTTGTCCCTTTGTATGGGTGGGATGCACCAGAGCATCGCTGGTTACAGGTGTATTGTATCTGATGCTGCTGAGTAGAGACTTTACAAGAGAGTTTGCCAGCGGGCTATTCGTAAGAAAGAGGCAAGTTTTTGGAAAGTACAGAAAATCAGACTCATGTATGTGCAGAGGGATTCTCTGTGTACCTGTTGCAGAATTTACAGCAAATTGGGTTTAAAATTCTTCCTTGAAAGACTCGAATGCTGGGTTTTGTGCAATACCTGTAGTACCTCCAGCTGAGAAAATGGGTCTATAATTGCAAGGAATCCAAACTGAACTCATGTCCTGAAAGACATGCATCCCTTCCCCCAAAACTGGACGTATCTTTGGAACTGAACACTTTCTCTTTGTGTTGTCAGCAGAAGGTGAAGAGATGCAGTGAGCCTGGAATGCTGGGGTTTTTGTTATCTCTGCTAGTAAATATTTGTTCTAAAGAGAAATGACTGACTGCATCATGAGGGCTTATCAGTTAGATCAGTTTGGCCTGGGCAAAGTCTACATTTTTCCCCAAAAATGTGTATTTGCTGAATAAATGTGTTTCTGGGTTCCAGTAGTTTCTTTAAATAAAGTAATAATAGAAGTTAAAATAAAATTACACTGATCCAGTCTGATAAAAACATTATATTGGAAGCATGAAGTATGTATCATCAAAAGCAAGGTGGTTGGTGGATTAAACATTCTAAATCTTGGTAGCAGGCTTTCACAAAGTTTCCACAATTTAGGTATTGTATGAGAACAGATTTGAGGATTTAGCTTTTCTTATCGATTCTTATGGCTGATAAAAGTTACCATTTGCAACTACAGAATTCCCAGCTTAGAATAAGACTTTGTAAATTGAAATTCTTACATTAGGAGAATGTTATAAAAATCCAGAGGTTATTTGAGGAATGCTGTGGTGTCTTGAAATGAGAGTTAATGGTCATGTCTGTGCACATACTTGAGCTGTTCCATTTTCTGACACTTGAGGACTTAGCGTTCTGGTGGAAAATAGCATTGGGCTTTTTAAAACAAAGATGGAGAACAGAAGAAGATGTGTGAGGAAGGGTCTTAATTTTCTAGGACAGGGAAGTTTTGGTTTTTTATATGACTGACTGCTGGAGCTGCACGTGCCTGCCTGTGCATGGCCCGTTATGGGTGAGCCAGCCAGCAGCAGGGCAGCCTCCTCCCAACTTTGGGAGTCATGATGCATCTGCTGCTCTCTCAGGTGTTCGGTAGCCATCCTTAATCTCTCATCTGGGGTGGAGCCCTGACCTGCAGGAGCCTTCTTCAGCCCTTGCATACATGCGTTAACCCTTTCCCATGCGGGCAAGTCGATTCTGCGTGCCCACAAAGCTCTGCTGTGCATTGTGAGCTGTGGAGCACAGGCAGACGGCAGCGTGCTGCCCAGCTGTCGCTGTCAAAACAGTAACCTGGGCAAACTCAGAACAAGATTGGAGTCAGAGTATCGGCTGTTCGGAGCAGTTATGGTCTTGCCATTCACACCCAAATATTCTGTGCCCATTTTTTTCTCTGTACTCAGCACAGCTCTACATTTGTGTGCATGTGCTTAGAAAGGAGCAAAAACCAGATATGTGTTCCCAGAGATGATGCATAAAGGTCTTTAGCCTAAAAAGTGGAAATAACTGAAAACAAAAGAAGGTGAATTTTTTAATTACTTATCTCGAAGGATTGCAAGCAGCAACACAGGTAGGGTGAAAGCCTTTAGTCCTTAGACTGACCTGAAAGAAAATGTCATCTACATAAAGGCAGACGCCGTTTTTCCTTCCTCTCAGTTACTTCTGAGGTGCAATTTCTGCTGGGTATTCTTACGTGTGAAATCCTCATCATTTTGGGTGGGTGTAATTTTAAAAGCCTCTGCAAGTGTGAGAATTTAATTATCTTTTTTTCAGGACAAGCTGTGACCCAGACTCAAGGTTGCTTAAGTGCATTTGAAAATGGTGCACTTTTACAGGCTTAGTTTTGATAGTAATCAGCCTTCTGAACTAACACAGTTCAATGTAAACTGGAATGCCGGTTGATTGGGGCTTGGTTATGCATCCAGTTGTTAGTCCTAACTGAAAAGCTTTTCATTGTGTTGAAGGGGGAAGCCGTTACAGAAAAAAAAAGTAATTAATTGATAAAATTAAGTAAATTCGCAAACCAGTCACATTCAGACTTGAATATGTACTGTACAGCAATTTACTGTCAGGGGAAGCATGTTGGTTTTATCATTTTTATTGCTACAAAATACCATATCATAGAATAACATATTATCAACTTATATTATTAAATTTATTAAGAGCCAAACCATACTCTTTATAGAAGAGGCTCCAGGGAGCTCTTTAAGAGCTGTATATTGACTGTATTTCAGCTGCTATCGTAAATATTTTGACAGTTGGGTCACGGGGATCTTGTTTACAGGGAATTTTAGGAACTCAAGCTGAAGGTCTCCAACTTTTATTTAACCCACCTTGCAGCACATTAATGGCCTGGTAGTGGAACTAGACAGCACATTTCAGTCTCGCGGTAATCACGTATGTCACTTTTGTGCTTTTGGAAAGCATAGCTTAATTTTAAAATGTGTGACATTTAAACCAAAAACTGAAAAAGTATTTATCTCTGCACAATCAGTGGCAACTGTGTGCGATGCCAGGGGATGTGTTCAGTTTCACTCCAGCAGTTCAGAATCACTGATTACTGTAATTAAAGAGTGATTTGCAGAGGAAGTAGTAGGATTGATCCTGCATGAAGAATTAAGGTTTTATGAGTTCCTCCCAGTTTTAATGTGCCTAGAAGCTCCCCAAGGCTGCTGATTGAAGCAGTCCCACGTCTCATTATTTGTGGTTCTTACTTGTCATACAATAACCATAACAGGAATCAGCTTATTTCACTAATGGACCATGTTGCAATTATCTTGGAATTTTCCTTTGGAATTGTTATCCCACAAATAACTATTTCAAAGGTGTAAATTTTATATATTGTAAAATAAGAGGTTAGAGGTTGCTTGAGACTTAACAGTTTTCCAGGTACTTTGGGGAAGGAAAGCAAATAATTGAATTTAAAAGTCGATTCAGTCTATGTCAAATGAAGAAATGCTAGAAGAAGTTCTTGGCAGTAGGATATCAAATTTAAAAGTGTATGTTTTCTATTTTCATTTAGTCAGCTGTTTAAAAAGAAAGAAGAAAAAAGGAAAAAGAAGAAAAATCCCAATGCCTGAAATATTTTCACATGGTGGCAAATTGATTTGTGGCTAGAGCAACAATTTATAACCCCAGAGCATTCAGAGAAGTAAATGAAATGCTTACGGTAGCTCCAGAGAGTTCCTTGCTTCCTGAGCCGCGTTGGCTGGGCTGAAGCAGTGGTCTGAGCTCTGAGTCCAGCTGGAGCAGCCCACGCCTTTCCTCTATTTATCAGCTCCTGTGCATGCTCTGGGCTCCAGACACTGCACAGAGCAGCGCTGCGGCTCCAAGACACAAACTTCCCACACAGCCTTCCTGGGGGTCGGAGTGAGGGCAGCTGTGAGTCCACATAAATCAAATAATAACTGGGTCATCAGGGACAGAGGCCATGGGGACCCTCACGTCACTGCTTCCCAGTGTGCTCCCTGTCCCATTACTGACTATTCCGCTCTTGGGTGGAATTTAAAATTCTCCCATTTTGATTGCTTAACGTGGACCTGGCCGAGGGCTTATGGATGATGTCTGTTTCTTCGGCAGAGACAATACTGCAGGGGTCTTATGGGAGATACCACCACAGCGTAATCATTGCATGTGGGAACACCTGATTAGGCCAGTGTCTCCAAACACAGAACACTCCACCATGTTCTCCCTGGTGTGGATGTCACACAGACAGGGCTTGCCCCCATAACAAGAAATGAGCATTAGCAACTGCTGCTGCTGCTAGTTCTGCAAAATTTCATTCTTAAAATACCCAACTATTACCATTATTAATAATTTCTAAGAAATTGATTATTACAATGGGAGTTTTCATAATTTCCTAGGTACAAGATGTGATCTTTTGGATACGGCATTTCATAGAATCATAGAATCATTTGATTGGAAAAGACGTTTGAGATCATTGAGTCCAACCATTCCTGTCCACTGCTAAACCATCCCTGAGCACCTCATCTACTTGTCTTTTAAATACCTCCAGGAATGGAGACTGAATCACTTCCCAGGGCAACCTCTTCCAGTGTCTGATAACCCTTTCTGTGAAGAAATTGTTCCTAATATCCAGTCTAAACCTCCCCGGAGCAACTCGAGGCCATTTCCTCTCATCCTATCGTGTCATAACACTTGTTCCCTAACGTGGTGCCCAGTCTAATCGAGACGGGCTTTCTGCCTTTGTGCAGTCAGGGCTAAGAATTCAGCGAGTGCTGAAACTGCAGAACAAGAAAGAGCTTCCTTGTGTTGATACCTGTTGAGAGGATTCATTCTCAAGGTAAGCAGAAGTCATTGTTCATCTGAACAGAGATTCCAGATCTTTGTGACATGTTTGGTATCTGAATAGTTAAAGGAAATCCTATCTGCTCCAGCTGGATCTTCTCTACATAACTGACCCGTTCAGCTTGGTCTGGTATTGGATTGTTTACGTAACTTCAGTAATTAACCACTATCAGCCTCATTAATGAAACATAAACCACCTCTTCTGCTCATTTATAAAGCATTTGTCAAACAAGACTTAAACAAAGGGCAGAATCTCAGCAAAGTGGCAGTCCTTCAAAAGCTACTGAGACTCTGACTGCGAGTCATTGCGGTCACATTGTTGTTTGTCAGTAAAAATGGAGCAGAAGTGGTGGCATTGTCTATTGCTTTTGGCTAACTTCTCACAAAAACATCTGAGGTCTGTCACACAAGGGCAACGACGCTGCGACAACTATTTTGGCCATTTCAGTACAAAATACCAATGTTCCAGCTCATTACTGTAAATCATTAAATGATGAAAGCAAGAATCAAATACTAAATAATTGGGAGTCTTTGGAAAACTAATTGGTAATTACAGTAACCGTTATTATATGTCAGTTAAAGGTTATATTGAAATATAGATTATTTCACTATACATCTGCTTACAGGCTTTTCACAAATCTTGAAGAGCTAAACGTTTGACTTATTTTGAATTTTAAGAGTCAGAGTGTTTTAAACTGACTTGAAAATCTCAAACCAGTCTACAGAGTGTTGCTGTTCTGACGTGTGTTCTCTTACGCTTGCTGTGCAGGGCAGGCCCACTGCCTGAAGGTAGAACCTCAAGGTACTAATGAGCCCATCCATTCAACACCAACAAAATGTATGGGTCTCCATGCATCTCCACCTTTCAGCACCCTGTGCCAAGTCCATGTGTTTCCCTTTGGCAGGAAGATTGAGACTGGTCGTGAAACACCCAGTGCATCGGTATTCAGCAAGGCACAACGTGGAGGACAGCAAAGGTATCAACTAAAGTTTAGTCACAACCTCCTGCAACAATCTCGGAATTTATATTCATAGAGAACACTTGTAAATGGGACTTTAAGCCTTGAGGTTCTCAAATGACTGTACTTCTTTGTAGGTACAGCAAAGAGAAGCTAAGTCCTGGGCCCAGTTTCCATAAAGTGGAGAATCTTGACTCCCTGTATTCAGCATCACAAAATAATCCCTTGGTCAGCATTTTATCAGCAGTGGAGTCTTGCTGCTGAGAGGCTGAAATAGCTGGATATATGCATTCATCAATGATAAGGTTTTCCCTTTTTTCCAACCTGGATTCCATCTTAAGGACATCTGTTTTAATAGTAAAAAGAATATTAGACTCATAAATGTGAGTGCTGCAGTGCAATGGGTGACTCTTCAAGATTTATCACAGCAGGATAACTAAGATGAACAATAAGACTGAGTTCCTTGGTAATAACTTTGTCACAGAACAACTCTGTGTTACGCATCCACCTGAAAGTGTAAGTTAGGAAGTGTCTCTGGTCTGTGAGTCCGTGCTGCAGGTGTTGTGGAGGGCCATGCTAGTGCCTTGGTGATGAGCTGATGGCTGTGGGAACATTGTCACCTAATGTTAAAAACAAGCAGTCAAGCATTGGGGTGTGTGGTGTGAGGGGTCTGGTTTGCTTTTTAAACAAGCTGTGGCTGCTGCAGTATTTGGCTGTTGGACACGTCAGGAGGGACTCAGAGTGGAAATGAGAAATGCACTGTACAGCTTTTGTCTGCGAAGGGCTGCTGCATAGCTACAGGAGACCTGCGCTTGCAGAGACTCAGACAGAGCTTTGAAAACTGTGCTGGCCACCCTTAAAATTAACATGATTTTACCCAAACTTCAAGAATTATCCTAGAAATTTGCCTTTTATTCTTTTAGGTGCTCCCAGCGTTTAGGTGCCATGCAGTCCCTCACAGATGTTGCCACTTTCCTCTGTGTGTTATCCATCGTGTACCCCACTGCCAGTTTCTGGAAGAGTTAGGGACATTGCCTGGTGCATGTGGTTCCAGCACCCTCAGCGCTGATGCTGGAGCTCCTCCCAGGTTCACAGATCCTATGTTGTGCTCAGGATTCTGTGCCCTGTCTGTTTCTGATCTCTTGAATTACTTCCTCTGTGGTTTTAATCTGTTTGGATTTCTTTTCCTTTTTCATGTTCCTTCCACATGCGCAAGCACCTCCTCAGCTGTGCTTACGCATGGTGTGTACCTTTTCTATCACAGAAATACTATCTATGGCCTAGGAACAGGTTTGGTCCTGTAGCAGCTCTGCTGTTTTGAAGAGCCCGAGCGCTTCCAGTGAGCGTGTGCTTCTCCTGCTAGAACAAACCTATGTTCTGTTTGACAAAATACAGCCATGTAGTTAAGAGTTATTAAAAGCATTAAAGCATTAACCTCTTGTAACCTCATTTTTCACTTTGTACACATACATAAGTGTTTAATCGAATCAAAGTTAAACACTAAAATGTTGGAGAGGCCAAATTTATACATTCTCTTCAGTTTATGTAGGATTGATGTGATAAAGCCAAGGGAATTACAAGGCACCACCACTCAGAAAATGCTCGAACGTTGACTAGTTTAAGCACTGTTGCTACATACTACAAGTTTTGGTGACAAGCATTCCCAGCATTTAAATCAAGGAGCTTTGTCCTACTGGGATCCAATCCATGTCCTGGCGCCACTCTAGCTTATTCTGCCGTCCTCTGGAAGTGGAACAAATGATTCTGTGTCAAAAGATCTGCTGCAGCAGGGGTGAGCCAGGGACTGTGTTGTGTGGTGGTCGTCTTGTATACTCCCACCTTCTCATGCTGCAGGTTTATTCCCAGCAACCAGAATCCCATAGAGGGACTGCACAGATCCTGAAATGGAAGTCCTGTACAGCAATGCTGGCCCTCATCTGCCCTGCTTGTCTCTACTCGGCATGGGAGGCCAGGCTGTCATCTCTGATGCCAGGGGAAAGCGAGTATTAAATCCCAGGCATAAACACAAGGAACAGAACCAGAGATACAGACATGCAGTCATGGTGCAGGTGTAATGGTCCCTCGTGTGGCACAAATAGGTTGTTCCTTTAGCTGACTTCCTAGCAGAGGTGAATTGGGTTTTCCAGTGCTGCATTCCCAAAGGGCTCTTTGGGCACCTCCCCACTGCAAAGCTGAATCAGGTGGAACAGCAGAGAGACTGCATGGGCCATTTTATGCTGAATAAGGTGAAAGTCAGGACTGGTGCACACATACCTCATCAGGCCTGTGTGGCTGCTCAGAACAGATATTCGGGCAGAGGCCGGAGAGGCAGCCGGGAGCCAAGAGAGCTGGCAGAGTGAAGTATTGGCAGGTGCTGAGTGGCCCTGGCTGAGGGGACAGAGGTAGGGACAGAGAGGAGCAGGGGCGACGAGCAGTGGCTGCAGCTTGGGGATGTTGTGTCTATGTTGGCACAGAGCAGGCTTTGGCCAGCTCGTTCAATAACCAGCGTGGTAAACACAGTAATATTTGCCAGTATTCCAAATGTTCATGAATCTCCCATAACGAAAAAGAAATCTGGTAACAAGTTGTCTTAACTTTTTAGTATTCTCTAACGAGAAGGACAGACAAGAAGGTAAAACATGCTATAAAAGCATAGTTGAGGCCTTCAGTTCCACCCAAGTTTCTATTTTAAAGCAGCATCACATTTCCCAAATTTGCAAAATACATTTCCTACTGTACTAATCTGATTCTGATTAAATACGCCAAAAAGCTTACTTTGTTCTCTACTGGAATGTATGAATGTTCTGAAATTGTTGTTTATGTGGAATTATCTTATGCAGCTCTTGTGCTCTAGGCTCGATTTTCTCTGGGATCACAACCTTTTATCTGATCAAGCATCCTTGTATTTTTTTACATGTCTGAATGGGGATTTAAATGAAAGACGACTCAGGTCAAAGGGAGCCCTGTTAGAACGTTGTCATTGAAAACATTATTAATGAAGCTGGTAATGCCAAATTATAAAGCTTTGTGTCACAAAGTTAAACAGCATCGAGGGCATCACAGATCACGGACAGCAACTTCCGCAGGCAAATAAATATCAAAGCAGCGAGTCAGCATTGCAGAGCTTGTTGTTTTAACTGGACAGGAGGGTGTTTGCTGTTGGAGGGGACAAACGGGACAGGAGATAAGGGGACGCTCCGCAGACCCCAGCCCGGGGTTATCGCAGGCTGCATAAGGGGGATTTACGAGATAAAGGGGACCCCGCGGATCACGGGGAGCCGCGCCGGGAGATCCGTTCCTCGCGCCCCAGCGCAGGGCTCCTGGGGAGCGGTGGGCGAGCCCCGCGCCGAGCATAGGCGGCGCCGGGCGGGAGTAGCGCGTTACGGGGCGCGGGCGACTCCGTGTCCCGTGGAGCTCGGTGACGCTCTAAGCCCCGCCGTCCCAGCCGGGTGCCGCGCGCCGACCGCTGCCGCGTGACCGGGGCGGGAGGAGGAGGGTGAGGTGAGATGTCGTGTGCCCCGCGCAGGGCGCGTGTCCGGGGCCGGGAGCGCCCCCTGGCGGCGACGGCGGCCGTTCCCCGGGCACGCGCGGCGCGCGCGCGAGTCGGGCCCGCCATGTCCTGCACGATCGAGAAGGTGCTGACGGACGCGCGGACGCTGCTGGAGCGGCTGAAGGAGCACGACACAGCGGCAGAGTCGCTCATCGACCAGTCCGCCCTCCTGCACCGCCGCGTGGCCGCCATGCGCGAGGCGGGGGCGCCGCGCGCCGACAAGGTGCGGGGGGGAGGGGAGGGGAGAGGGGGGCACGGACCGACAGCCGGACTGACAGCCGGACGGCCGGACCGACTGCCGTGTCTCCGCAGGGCTCCGGCGCCGCCGAGCGCCCCGAGCCGCGCCCGCCCGTGCTGCTGCCCCAGGAAAACACGCAGATCCGCGACCTCCGGCGGGAGAACCGCGGTGAGCGGGGGAGGGGCGGGGTGCGGGGATGCGAGGGTGCTGTTCGGGGTGCGGGGCGAAGCGGGTTCGGCGCCGCTCCCCTCACTGAGTGCCTGGCGCGGAAGTCTTGGGGCTGCCGGCCAGTGCGGGCAGCGGGAGCGCTCCCCGAGCGGCGGGGCAGAGCCGGGCCGGTACCGAGCGCGCCGGGCGCTCGCTGTATCTGGTGCCAGGGCCGTGCTGTGTTCCAGAGCTATGGGTCTCGCTGGAGGAGCACCAGGATGCGCTGGAGCTTATCATGAGCAAATACAGAAAACAGATGCTGCAGCTTTTGCAGGAAAGAAAACGTGAGGATGCAGAACCGGTCCTGAAAGTGCATCAGGCGAATTCCTTGGTAAGGTGGGATGGGACGAAGACGGCTCCAGACCCTGCTCGCTTTCAGACACCTTTACTTCCATTCATGGAATGTCTCTGCACCAAACCATATTTCTGACACTCTGGTCCCTCCCTGCTGATGCTTTTTCTGTCCCTTTCACAGCAGACAGGCCGCAGCAGTTACCAGGATGCTGAAAAGCATCACCACTCCTGGCCCAGGCAGAGGCTTGTTTGTCCTGCGCCAGGCACAATTCTCAGAGCCAGGCTTAGTGCGCAAGGTTCTCAGTCACATCAAAGACACCAGGGCCATTATGGTCCCTGTTCAGTAATTGCAACAACAGAGAAGAACCTCCTAAATCTCTTGACTTGCAGGATGTTCAGATCTTAAGAAGTGATCACTCCCAAATGTTTGTTAATCCGGATGCTCTGTGTGGTGGCCTAAAGCTGTCCCTTCATCTTTGCAGAGTGCAGTGAGTGCAAACTGTAACGTGTGGCTACTGATAACTGCTGCCTGGTTTACCTTTAGGTGTCCAATAACAGTGTAGTAACAGTACATCTCTGTTAAAGGCTTCTGAATGAAGTTAGGCATTTGTTAAAATATATTTTTATGTGATTAGAGAACAGCAAGCTGGTTCAGCATAGCGACATCTCCCAGCTTATGGGGTTTTAATTGGAACTGGAGCCAGATTGTTTGCATGTACATCTTTGCACTGATATGTGGCCTGATTTGTGTCACTTGGCTCCTCTGAAGTTCAGTACCGCTACAATGTCTTGCTTCCAGTGCTTGCTTATGTGCAGAAATTGCTCTGTTTATCAGGCTATAACAATTGAACCAAACTTTTAACATCATTCCCTGGCCCTGCTTTTGCTTAGTTTTGATGGCATGGAAATGCAATGCTGAAAAGGCCCTGGAGGAACCTTTGCTAAAACGTACCCTGGCTCTCTCAGTATCTGCACAAAATCTGCTGTACTTCAGATTAGGTCCATGAGTTTTTCTGAACCTACCTCTTGGACAACAGTTCTGTTCAGTTTTCACTGATGATTCATGATAATGGGCAATAAGGTATATGGTTTCATCTTTAAATACTGTACAAGGATTGCAAGTGCCTTGTGAGGAAGTGATTAAAATTCAAACCAGGAAAATAATCCAAAACCAAGAAAATGAAAGTTATTGATTTAGAAGACAGAAATTATTACTGCTGCTTTTGCCTGAACATATCAAATATGTTTTATGTCTTTCAGGAAATTGAAAGTCAAATAGACAGAGTATGTGTGATGGGAGAGGTGATGCGAAAAGCTGTTCAAGTCGATGATAATCAGTTCTTTAAAGTTCAGGAGAAACTAGCTCAGTTGGAGGTAAGAACAGATGCAGTTGCTATATAAAGCTTTGGGAGCCTCTAGGCTTACTCTGGACTTCATGTATGTGTCAAGGATTTATAACAATCAAAAATTTGGGGATGAGGTCAAGAAAAGCAGAACATGATCTGTTTGTTTTCAAGTTCGTGATGTTTGTATTATATATATGTATGCAGCCAGATGCAAAAGATAAGCTTTAAATGATGTGGTTCCCCTCTTACTTGCACTGTATCAGTGATTATGGCACAAAATGACTGTTTTATTTAGCTGTGGAGTTGGGCTACCTAAAAATTATTGTCCTTTAATTGTGAATTAGCTCATTTCTATTTCAGCAAAAATATTGATTTTGCAGCTTGAAAACAAAGAGCTGCGTCAACTATTGTCAATCAGCAAAGAATCTTTTGAAATGGGGAGAGAAGATCTACCTGACTGTGAAGCCTATGTCACAAAATAACCTTATCTCCAGATCTTGACTTCAGAGACTGTTATGGAACTACCCTGCAAGGATGGGTTCTGGTTTGTTCTTCCAGGTGTTTCCTTGTATGTTTGCCTTTCAAAATGCGCGGGCTGTTTTCTCTGCAGTTTTTTGAAATGACTTACTGTTGGTGGCCAAGGCTTGCGCTGCTTCTCCATCTTTGTAATTGCAGCATACAGATGCTTAACCATGAAGTGTTTGATGTGTTCTCCCTTGTGATAGTTTATTTCCTCTCCTGTTTGTTGTTTTGTGAGCATTAGTTAATAATTCCGGCTGTGCAGACAGCACTGAAATCCACTTTGTCAGTTGCCAGAGCACATAATACAGGTTGTGATTATTTGATTTGATAGAAAAGAGATGATTCAAAAACTGCACTGTAAGTGGCAGGCACCCAGAGCTTTTGTTTTGCTTTGGTGAGCTAACACTCAGTGTTTGGCTGGGCTAATGTTACTGGGGCAGCTGCTTAGAAGGAGATAAGGAGAACAGCAAGACAGACAGCAGAGCACTGTGCGCAGTGACTCGCATAAGGAACACACCTGTGCAATGGACAGGACATTGTGTATCTGAGTAGGTTTTTTATATGGGTAGACCTGTGTGGCTTTGCCCAACACTGCGAGGTGTGATTCTGAAGTGCTGCCCTTGGACCCTGCACGAACACAACGCTCCGCGGCAAAGCTCCTCTGCCATGGCTGTCAGGAAGAGGGAGCCGAGATCTGCCTCAAAACAGAACCAGAACCAGTCATATAGACAGGTTTTTAGTGTTATGTCCCAGGTAAACCTAGTGACAGACCTGATGTAGCTGTTGTATTGAGGGAAACCAGCCGCAGTGCTGTGGGGATTTACAAGTGTTGTGATATTTGTATGGGATTTTTATATAAAGATTTCTCTTTCTTACTTCTGATCAAAGAACAGCCCTCCAGAACAGCAAACATCTCACCAACACCGGTTTACATTTTTGTGCCGCTCTTTCCCAAGTGAGGATTTTGATGGGAGGTTCGCGTTCCTATGGTTAAGAGACGTTTTCCTGCAGCCGATGGGGATACCCAGCAGGGTTGGCTGGGAGATGGGGAGGGTTCTCTGCGGGACCGTTCTGTGTGCATCATTTTCTATCAGAAACTGTTTAAAGGGGAATAAAGACGCCCAGAGGGACGCGTTCTCTCCAGTGTGTGGTGCTGTCTGGCTCCCGCGGGCAGTCTCTTGTTCCGCGGGCACTCGGGTCTTTCGTATCGCTCCAACACATCCCTTCTGGAATGGACTCTCACAACCACGAAAACCGCGGTGTTTTGCCCCGAAACGCCTGCGCTGCCGCCGTGAGCCGTGACCTGACCTGGCCCGGGCTGGCAACGCTCTCCTGGGCTGGTGCCGCGCAGCCCAAGAGACCGCGCCGATTACCGCGTGTGCTGTTAATGAGCAGGACCGTTATTGGCGCCTCTCCCGCCATCGCGCTGGGCAGCAATCGCCCCGTCCCCTTCGGGGGTGGGGGCTGCTCGGTGCGCAGGCGGGGTGGGGCGCGAATTGCTGACTGCTCTCGGCGCATGCGCGGCGCGATGAGGGAGTGTGTGCAGGTAGGTGCGCATGCGCAGAGACGGTGCGTGAGATCCGGTCCCTTCGGCGCATGCGCACAGCGTGGTGTGTAGGTGCGTCCACGGCACGCAGGCGCGGCACCGCCTCCTGCCGTTCTCGCGAGGCCGGGCGGTTCCTGCGTGCCGTGCGGTGCTGCTCATGGCGGCGCTGGAGAGGGGGCGCTGAGCTGTTGGGGTGAGTACGGCCCCACCGCCGCGCCGGGGCCCCCGGGCTCCGCGAGGCGCCCACGGCGGCGGGAAGTTGCACGGACAGCCCGCGAACCCCCGGCTGCTCGAAGAGCCGCCCGTCCGGTGGAGGGGGGCGGTGTGCAGGCCGCGGGGCGGGCGCGGCGCTTCCCGGCGGCAGCAAGCGACGGGGGGGGGGGCGGGGGCTGGGGAGGGGGGTGACGCGGGGTCCGCGGCCGCGGGGGCTCCCGGCGTGCGGGCGCGGCTCCCGGCGGCCCGCGCGCTGCCCCGCCCGCCCTGCCCGGGCCCGGCCCTTTGTGTGCGGGAGCGGCCGCCATCGCCCGCTTTGTGCGCGGGGCGGGCGCGGGGCGGCCCCTCCCGCCAGGCCCGCCCCCCCGGGCCCCTGTCCGCCCCCCCGGGCCCCTGCCCGGCCCTGCCCGCGCAGCGCTGTCACGGCCGCCCGCCCTGCCACCATCTTGCTGCAGCGCGGCCGCTTCGAGTCCCGACGGGGACATCGCGCTCCGCACCGACCGGACCCTGAGGCGGCCCCGTGCACTGCCTGCCTTACAGATGTCCTTGGGAGTTTTTTAACTTCTTTTGTTCCCCGTAGATGTAGGGGTTTTTGACGTAGAAGCGTTTCCACCGAACTGGGAGCGTTGGTCGCTGGCATATCGGCCGTGTATCAGTTGGGGCACGCAGGCGTTTAGTTCTGCCATCCCCAGGGAGCAGGGACAGCTGTGGCCCCAGGATCCTCTGACGGCCGATGCGCATCCGCAGTGAAAACACACAGCTTTGTCGTTAAACTCGGTGTCAATTGTATGGGACATGGCCGTTTCCAGAAGCAGGTGTTCTCACCCAGTAAAACACATGCTCCTGCGGCCACCTTTCTTTTCAAAGAAAATGGGACACAGAACAGTGTTTGTAACCCATCCCGTCCCAGTCCCGCGCTTGGGCTGTGAGCAGCTCTGCAGGACTGACTAGTGTAGCAAAATTACTCCTGGAAGTCTCCAAGAACAGGGCTCGTATGGCTCTTCCCTGTGCTTGCATTAATCCTGTCAGCTGTAAATTTGCAAATACAGAGTGCAGGGTGACTTGGGGCTGGGCAGCTGCTCAGGACGTTCACCATTTGGAGGAGTATTAATTCCTGAATTAAAAAGTCAGGAATTTGAGGCAGACGTACACAGTGAGATTGTTTTTTTTGTCTGGCTTGCACTTTTTTGACAACACCATTTTTTTTTTTAATAATTGAAGGGTAGTAAACCAATCTCGTTATCAAATCAAACTGGCTTTTAAGGGAGGAGCTTATGTCTTACTCCATTATCTGGCAAAATTAACTTTAGTCATCTTTATGCAAAAGAGGTATTTTGATTATTCTGTGAAAATGTAAAGTATTCTACACCCAAGAGTAAAAGGAAATGTGGTTCAGCGCAGTTGACAGCTCTAGCAGAGCTCTAATAACATTAGTCTGACTAGATGAGAGAGAAGTACATCAATGAGAAGACTCCAGGTGTCTCTGTGCTTCCTGTGATATCATGCATGCCTGCTTCATCCCTCCTAGAGCTGGCTGGGAAATGCTCGTTTGAGCTCTGAAGTACTGTCCAAAACCAACAGTATTGTGAAAGCGATTGTGGTGACAACTGGCTGTGTGTGAACAATCTGGGGATCCTGTCAGTCTTGCAATAGCTTTGTCTCTTCCCATTTATGTTTTTCTGTGATTGAGCCTTTGAGTGCTAACCTTTTGTACCAAGGACTGGTTTGTGCTGCCCTCGTCCACTTTCTTACCTTGTCTCATTCCCGTATGTGTTATGATCTGACAGAAAAACTTGTTTCAGAGTGGTGCCCAAAGGAAGATTCTTGTCACTGGAATACTGGGTGCTGGGTTTGCAGGCACCACCGTGTGCTTTGAGGTCCGGAGCTCTTACTTGTGATGCTGACTGTGGTCAGGGCTTCCACTGTCGTGGGAGCTCAGTGTCTTCACAGCCAAGTTTCAGTCACTTGAGTTGACTCAGTTCACTAAAGAGGAACCAGAGCTCAATGTAAATGATGCAGTGCAGACTGTGGGCTTTGTCCGTGCTTCTCCTCCTTTGGTGTGGGCCCTGTGGAATGGCTTGGGAAGAGCTGTGCTCTGAAGCTGTGCTCAGTAGTCTTTAGATTACTGCATACATGCTGGTTTATCCATGGATTCGTAGCTGGGTTGCTGCTTAGCAGCTTTGTCCACAAAATCTCCTCCTGTTTTTTTTTTCTATAGCAACAAACTCAAATCAAGACTTGATTTTATTTATTTTTAAAAAAAAGCTTCTATTTCTCTAAGGTTTCAGCTCTGTGCAGTAGCTTTTTGTCTGAAAACTTTGAGGGAATTATTATCTAGTTGCTGTTACAGAGGCTGCTTTGCTGTTAGGTACACAAAAATTATCTCCATGTAATCAACTTTGCACACACTGTTTGTGGAGGTCTGGAGAGTGGCTTTGCCATCATTGTATGCACTGTGCTCAGGTGCATGTGCTCTGTGCATCTGCACCTGTCATCGAGCAGTTTGTTTTCGTACAAAGGTAAAGGCGCTTCAGGTATTGCCAGTCGTTGACTTGACTTTTGGAATAAAAATGATCAGAGAATACATACACCCTGTTGCTACTCTGAAGGTCTGTGCAAGCACTTATTAATTGAATTATGAGGCAACATCTGTGTAAAGTTACCGATAGGAGGATAAGGGCTTTGCATTAAGTGATGCTGCTGTTCATCAAAATAAAGGTTGCAGTTTTAATTGTACAGACAGAGACCTTTCCTGCAATGCCTAATTGCACCTGGAGGGTTTAAAATTGGAATTATAATATCTCTGGCTTGAAGGTAGAGTTCCTTGGGAAACAAAACTGAAAATGGGAATGCCAAATATACCCATAAAATGGTCTTTCCTAGCATGGATCGAACTTGCAGTATCCAGGTAGAGGATGTGCACACCTGGGGCTGACACGCAGTGTCTTTGCGAGTGATACTTAATGTGTGTCTCTTTCCTTTTCCAGTATGAAGTGGAACAGAACAGAATTTACCACCTGAAACTGCTGCTTCAAGTTCAGATCAGGAAAAGAATATACCACATCGTAACAACAACTCAAGACCAAAGAAGAGGAAACATACACTGAAGATACAAGGCTTGATCTGAAACAAGAAGTTTGTGCCTACTCAACAGCTTCAAAAGAGCACGTCCCGACGCTGCTAATAGTCTTTGTTTTCTCCAGTGCTGTTTTGCAACTGCCCAAGGCAGCAGCGCTTGTGTTCTCTATTAGCTTGATAGATCACGTTCTCTTGCTATCTTTTTTCTTCCTTCCTTCCTTCTTTCCTTCCTTCCTTCCTTCCTTCCTTGTGCTGAAACAGAAGAATCGGTGAATACTACTGAAAGTGCAATATTTGAATATCACTGCGAGGTTGGTCCATGTGTTATATAAAGAGTTCTGTGTATTTCTGAACTTAATGACAGCAGACAGCACGGTCCCGTAGTCAGCGTGGTCTGGTGTAGAGCTGTTATATTGTACCTCAGGGCAGGTCTTGTAAAGTTATATGATGACTCCTAGTGGTAGGTGTACGTGGAACATTGAGTTGGATTGTTGTTCCACTCTAACATTATGTTTGAAGAAGTGTAGGAACAGGCAAGCATCTGAAAAGGTTGCTGATGCGAGGAGGAGTGTGTCCTTATTGGGACTGTTGGGCTGTAGGTGGCTGACAGTGAGTTCTGTGCTGTACAGTCAATACTCCTTCAGACTCAAACTGTTCACAGGGTGTCATGCAATGGTAGTTTTGAGCAGGAGATCACAGCAGCAGGGTTTTCTAATGCTCAGATAGGTTCTGAACTTGTTTTTGAGGTAGGTTTTTATCATTATCTGTACCTGATATGCCTTTAGCAGAGGTCTTGTCTATGAGGCGTGTGGCAGGGGTGTGCTTGTGTGTGGCCTTCTGTCAGGGATGTGAAGTGGCCATTTTGTACATAACTCAAAACAAGCATTTGTTGCACTGATTAGAGCTTTCAGAGTGGGTTAATGGTCTTGCCTGTTGCTCAGCTGGGACCAAGTATAATAACACATCATTTTCCCTTCCCCCAGCCACCCTACTTGCAGGACCAATTAATTTTTGAAAAGTGTTTCAAGCTCCAAGGTGGCTGAAAAGGCTTTAGCTGTTGCTTCCTCAAGGGCATCTGAGTGTGGAATGTCCTAGTGTTGCCTTCCTCAAAAAGTGAAGATTGATATGTTGGAGGGGTGCTTTTTAACTGTTTTTAAACTGATTTCCAAACAGCACAGTAAGACGTACTGTAACCATACTTTTTTATGCATTAATTGGATGTCTGTATTAAAGTAGTCATGCTTCTCACTCTACAAGTTGCTCAGACATCTCTTATCTCCACAAAACACATTACTAATTTTATATCTCTTTTGCTTGATACAGCAAGAAGGCCAAGAACAGATACAGCCTCATTCTGCTTCCAAAATAAATACTCTAGGAATCACAGCACATAAACCCCTGTCTGGGGATGTGGGAGGGTTATCTTTCTGGAATTGAAGTGTTTGAGGTGTCATACATTTCAGCTGATTTAATTGCTAATCTGGAAGTGGAAGTGGCTTGCTTTAAAAATGAGACTTGCATATCCAAAATGAGTTTAGTAAAGGGACTTGTCAATGTTTGAAGATTGCGACTGTGCCTTTGAAAAAAAGAGACCTCCAGTCCCCCCAAAAAAGAGATTTTCATGGATGGAAGTTAATTTAACAGTTCATTAGAGCTTTGATTTTTTAGTTGATTGCTGTATTCAAGTTTTCTTAAATCTCTAGCATGTAAACTCCTATGGCAGAGGAATGTTAGTTTAATTTTGGGTGTTAATTCCATACCTGTGCAAAAACACTTTCATACTAACAAAATGAGTGCAAGTATTTAAGACTGAACAGACAGACTAGGGACAACCTCTGCAACAGTGTGAACTTGATTCTGTTGTTTCACAAATGTTGTGTTTTCCTAATGACCTGTTTAATTTGGAAGAGCAGGTGCTTCAGGAAAGTCCAGGCTCTGGTGTGAAGTGGTGGAAGTGGGAGTACTTTGAGCTGTAATACTTAGGAAAGTCAGAAGTTTGTTTTGGTCTAAGCAGGCTTTATTTTGGTGTTGTCTTTCTGGCCTATTTTATAAATATATTGCTTGTCTAAATCTTAAAAATTATTGTTTTGTAAAAATGTGACTATGTTGATAATCTCACTCTCTTTCAAAAGCAGTTAGAATCTGCTTGTTACAGTAACTTCCGCAAGCTCTGTTCTGTTATGTGGGCACGGAGAAAGGAAACAGATTTTAAGTAGAGTCATTTTTGGTTTTTTCCCCCTACGCTTTCTTTTAAACAGATGAGCTTTGATCCAAACCTGCTCCACAACAATGGACACAACGGGTACCCCAATGGTACTTCGGCAGCACTGCGTGAGACTGGGGTTATAGAAAAACTGCTGACCTCCTATGGATTCATTCAGTGTTCAGAACGGCAAGCTAGACTGTTCTTCCACTGTTCACAGTACAATGGCAACCTACAAGAGCTCAAAGTAGGAGGTAATTGGGTGACTTTCAGAGCTCTCGACTGAGCGGAGACCGGTCCTTTTCCCTTGCCATAGAAGTCCTGTTAACGTGTGGCGTGAACGGTTGCGTACTGTTGCATCTAGTGGGCTAAAGAGACAACTGAATTCATGATCTGTCCCTCCCAGTGAGAGATCTTAGGCTCTGTGCCCTGTATCCGTACAGCTGTGGCCATTCTGGAGAATGTGTGGTGTGAGGTCAGACCAATATAACCGGGCAGGAAGCAAGGGCTTAGGCTGTGGAAGACTCTACCTCACGTACTCAGTGTTTCTTTTCTTAAAAGTATTTTAAAGTTTTCCAGAGGAGTGAAGCTAATTAATGTGTCGGTGACATTTCTAAACTGTTTAATGGCATGTGTTGCATAATCTGAATGTCAGTGTGATGTCTACCACAACAGGACAGTTTGTTAGCGACAAGAGGGAATAAGCGGAATAAACAGAGACACTTGCACAGAGTGCCCTTCCTTGGTAACAAAAGCACCTGAGCTTTTCCTTTTTGTGTTTGACTGCAAGCAGTGAATTATCAAGTGTAACAAACCCCAGCAGAACTTTGTGATGCCATTCTCATGTTTGATTCTCTCGTAGATGATGTTGAGTTTGAAGTGTCTTCTGATCGCCGAACTGGAAAACCCATTGCTATTAAATTGGTGAAAATAAAACCAGAAATATTACCTGAAGAACGAATAAATGGACAAGTTAGTGCCTGTTTTCTATATGTGCATAAGTCCCACCCCTCACTCCTGTGCAGAAGGCTAGCTGCATTTAGCAGGTGTGATAACTGCATTCAGTTACACTGAGTTATATCTTTGTTACTCTGATGAAAATTTAGAGGTTCAGTTTGAGCTCTTGCTTAGCTCTAAATGGTTCTTAGAGTCAGCAAATGTGCTTTAAGGTTGAAACTTGGCAGTGTGGCATTCCCTGTCGAGTTACACAAGGAGTGTGTCCCTGCCTGTGTAGTAGGGGATACTGAGATTCATTTTGTATGCAACAATGCTCCTCTTGAAATGACTAGCAATGGATTTTTTTTTGACTGGTAGGTTGTGTGCGCTGTTCCTCACAATTTAGAGAGTAAATCTCCAGCTGCCCCGGGTCAGAGTCCAACAGGGAGTGTATGCTACGAACGTAATGGGGTAAAGCTTACGTATTTTACTTGCACTCTTCACTGATCCATCGCTGTGATCTATGAGCACAAGAACTGACAATTGAACGTAGACAATTTACACTGCTAAGAACTGTAGTTCTTGGCCAGAAAAAAAAAGCATGCTTTGGTAATTACTACACACAGAAATGTTAATTTGACAGCTTGCTTCCTTATGTCTACAGAGAACTTTATATAGAGCCAAATAGTTGGCTTTCTCTTTTAAAACTTAATGAAGCTGGGTTAAGTAATGTTCACGTATCCTTATCTTGAACTCTTTAAGAGTTTGGGAACAGACTTTTAAAGATGGCCATGTACAAACCTTTCAACTTAAGTTGATTGTTGCAGACTCGTCAAAACAGCACAATGGGAAAAAGTATTTTTGCATGCCATGTTTGACCCATTTTCAATATTCTCACTAAATTAATTTCTTTAATAGCAGATACTGTTATTAAACAAAGCTGTATTAATATTTCTTTGAAACAACTATCTGCAAATAGACTGATGTTAGTAAATATTAATTTACAGGAAGTATTTTACCTGACTTACACCCCGGAGGATGTTGAAGGAAATGTACAGCTGGAAACAGGAGATAAAATAAACTTCGTAATTGATACAAATAAGCAGTAAGTTGATACTGTTTTTCCAACTTCACACTTTGTTTTAGTAGTCAGGCAGAAATTCATGCTGTTCCAAGAACTGAAATGACATTACAAAGTAGAATCTTAGTCTTTGCTCCATTTTGCTTAATTTTGAGATGTTTCAGGTTTGCTCTGTGTGCTTTGTTCCCCTCCAGTACTGGTGCTGTAAGTGCTCGTAACATTATGCTATTAAAAAAGAAACAAGCCCGCTGTCAAGGAGTAGTCTGTGCCATGAAAGTAAGTGATGCTTTAGCTTTATTTAAAGTTTCATTTGGAAATGAAATGCTGTTCTAGAAAGTGATGTTAAAAGTAATATATTTCAGGGCATTAAGAGCTATTAACAGTTTGGAGCTGCGGGTGAAATGGTTTAAAGAGCTAATCGTTGACACTAATACGCTTCTTAACAAAGGAAGTCCGGTTTATTTCTGTTGATGCATTTCTTGTGTTGGTCTGTCAGCCCTGTGCACCCCTAAGTCTGCTGTACTTGAATGACGTAGTCTGTTGTGTTTGATAGAACCTGTGAAATTTTGTCTTGCTCTGTTGAGAGAACAGGCAATTTATTAAACACTTTGTTCTGGTTTTAGGAAGCCTTTGGATTTATCGAGAGAGGTGATATCGTGAAGGAGATATTCTTTCACTATAGTGAATTTAAAGGTGACCTAGAAACCTTACAACCTGGTGATGATGTGGAGTTTACAATCAAAGACAGAAACGTAAGACGAAATCCAATAAAAACTGAAGACAAGATCCTAGGGCATAACTGGAAAGCTGTCTGTTTTCTCAAAATCACTTGTAAAGAGAAGGGGGGAGGAGGTTCCTTGGAAAATATCTGCTGCCTTACCTCTTCTCTGTGGATATTTGACTGATTTTGTGCTTTTAGGGTAAAGAAGTTGCAACAGATGTTAGACTGCTGCCTCAAGGAACTGTCATTTTTGAAGATATCAGCATTGAACATTTTGAAGGAACTGTAACCAAAGTAATTCCAAAAGTACCCAGCAAAAACCAGGTGAATTTCAGTATTTCCTGAAGTTTATGTGAAATATTGTATTGATTGAGGTGAATTCCAGTCAAACAAGAAAAATATTCTCCTTTCCCTGTGACAGGGCTGTGTAAGCATCGCGTCAGAGTAAAGGAGTAAGCTTGTGCGTAACCTGTAACCACCACTGGTTGCAGACACAGTGTGTGATGTTTCTACAGGTTATAAAAGCAAGAACTGGGGTAGAGGTACCTTGTGGGGTGTGTCTTTAATGTTTCAGATACTTCCCATTGAATTTTGCGGGTTCAGGATGTATCTTTTAGACAAAAGCATAAGGAAAAGGGGAGAAAATATTTGGGGGGATAAGCCTGATCTGTGAATTCTGTGAGCATTAACAGTTAATGAGGTTTTTGACAAGACAGATAACTTGACCTTTAATGTTTGGTTTTGAGGAAAGAGTGTACATGAGCACTTCCTTTTAGGTTTTAGATGAGTTTGCATTGTTTTGGAAAAGTCTCGGGTGAGGTTTTGTGTGTTTTGAAAGCTTAGTAGGAAAACCACTGCCTTTTAGAAGTGTTCTAAGCATGGTTGTACATTTAATTCTTGAAATAGAGTCTTGATTTATTTGGCTGATAATATGACTTAATTTCTTTGTCTAATATCATGCTTGATGCTTAAACAAAAGTCCCAAACCAGCTCCACCACCATCAAAAACTGCCTTGCATTTTGCTGGGGGCAGTAAAGTAGAAATTAGAGTGGTAGAGATGAAGCATGGAGTCCAGTGGATGTTTGATATCATCTGTGTTCCTGTTGGCATTAGCATTTCTGCCAGTCATTTTTGTCTGCAGTATTTCCAGGTCTGGTAGGTGAGCTGACTTTTTCTGATGGGTTTTCTGTCTGCTAGAGTGACCCATTGCCTGGCCGCATCAAAGTTGACTTTGTGATTCCTAAAGAACTTCCATTTGGAGACAAAGATACAAAATCCAAGGTGACCTTGCTGGAAAGCGACCACGTTCGATTCAATATTTCAACAGACAGACGTGACAAACTGGAACGAGCTACCAATATTGAGGTTCTCCCCAGTACCTTCCAGTTTACTAATGAAACCAGGGAAATGGCAAGTATCTGTCTTTGAGGGGAAATTAAAGTAAACAGTGGGGGGGGTTGTCTTGAACAATAACTTAATGAAAGAAACACTGGTGTTTTCCATTGCTTTTTCTGAAATCCAGTCTTTGGGTGTACGCTTCAGACACAGTGCTTAAATGATACAGAATTCAGAATCAGGGCTGTGCTGCTTTCCTTTAAAAGAATAAAAAGTTCACTGCTGAGTAAATGAAATCATTAGAAAATTAGACCTTAATTGGCCCTCTTGGGTTGGATTGCTGACTGGCTATAGCAGACAGAGAAATAATGCAGTCTTGAACTGTGCTTGAGTCTAAATAGGTAACTGCTCGCATTCCTTAGGAAAACTGGAAGAACCTGGTGCTCTTCAGGTTCAGGTAGTGAAAACCTTCGGGTTCAGAGGAGGTGCTGTGTGCAGCACTTGGATTTCATGGTCTTTGGCCAATCTCTCTGTCTGAGGGTCTGGCAGGAGGATAGGAAAGAGCTGTGTTCTATCACATACAAAAAACTCTTTGTGGAGTACAGGGACTAAGACGGATGTGCTAATCAGTATTAAAGAATATCTTTCATTCGTGTAATTTGAAGTGTTGGGTCTGTTCCATCTGGACTGTAAATTGTTGTCCAGTTACAGCACAATCACATCAGTGAATTGGGGACCCTGTGCTATGAGAAGACCACTGAGCTTTGACTTCAGACCTTGGGTTTTGGCATTCTCTCCTGTAGATTCCTTAGTTTTCTACTCTGGCAAGAAGTATTTGCCTGCCTGAATTAAGCTGTCGTTGAGGTGACAAGTGTTGGCTGCTTCTGGAGAGGTTAGCTGATTTTCCTGAGCTTGTGGAAGCCATATAAGAGGAAAATATTCCTAAGGGTGAAAAGCATCTTTGCACTGTCTTTTGGACCCTGTAAGCCCTCCTGAGACCTGCTGAAGGCTCTGTAGTAGCTGAGCTAGACTGAACATGTTCATGAGTTCTGTCTTGCTCAGTAGCTCTGCTGTGATCTGCCACCAGTTCTTCCTAACCTGGGTAATAAACTCTTTCAGCAAATTTGTGGAGCCTTTTTTGTTTTTCTAACAGAGATGGGGGTGAGGAATGGAATTTTTTTACAGCAGGTGGGGCACAGTGTATTCTGTTTATTGTTCAGCATTCCATTTCTGGTGGTTACCTGGAAAGCCACCAGGATATTACCTAACATGCTTGCTAACATACACTCACAGGTATGACGGTCCTAACAGACTTTGTTGGGAGAAAGCACTTCAGTCTTCTCATTTGTGTCTGGCAGTCTGAGGGGTTCTCTCTTAAACTTCTCTCTGACCACTGGTTTTATTCCCTGCTTATCTGGGTTCTCGTGTTTCCTCTGTGTGTATATGGTGGATGTAGTTACCCCCTTCAGGGCCATTCTCTGTGTGGCAGTAATGTCAGGTTCTTTAACTGTAGGCCTTCTTGTTCGAGGCTTAAATTATTTCTTATGAAGCGGAGAACATTAAAGTTGAGAAACAAGGGAAGTACAACCACCGTGCGTTTCAGGTTGGCTGTAGCCGTTGGCGCCACAGTTTGCAGGGAATCCGATTGCACAAACCAGGAGGTGTTTGCGTAGGATTCAGGCCTTGTGTTTGAATTGTCCCGTGACCCATGGACAGATGTGGAGTGCCTGCAGACAGATGTCACACAGCAGCTGAAACACCATCATTGTCCCTTTGACTGTTCCCAGGGTGTGATTGCAGCAATGAGAGATGGCTTTGGCTTCATTAAATGTGTCGACCGGGATGCTCGCATGTTCTTTCACTTCAGTGAAATTATGGATGGAAATCAACTTCATATTTCTGATGAAGTAGAGTTTACTGTTGTTCCTGTAAGTGAGATTAATACTTCTATGAAATCTTAGTTTTTAAAGAAGCTATGTGCACTGTGTCTGAAATCTGACCAATTCTGTTTTTCAGGATATGTTGTCTGCCCAAAGAAATCATGCTATAAGGATTAAAAAACTTCCAAAGGGCACAGTTTCTTTCCACACCCAGTCGGATCACCGTTTTGTGGGCACTATAGACAAAGAAGCCACTCCAGCCAAGGCCACCAGCCCAAATAAAGGCAAAGAGAAGGTAGGGATCCTCTTCTGCTTGTGAAGTTCCTGTCTGCATTGCTGGCGTTGGAGACTGAGGAAGCTTCTTTAAAAACTGTAATTAACTTCTTGGAGCACTGTTTATCCTGCATAAATGTGAGCTACACTGAGTAACTAATGACAGCATTCGGTGAAGACTTAACTTGTGTGAAACAAGATGATCAAAGCATGGTTAATGATTGTGTTGTTGAGTATAGTTCCAAGAACTTGATGGGAGGTTTCTTTTGGCCTCCTACCACGTAAGATGCTAGCTAGAATTGGTTAAAATCCGGTTTCTAGGACTAAAGGAGGGCCTTTCTTGTGTTGTGGTGTTGTTTTAAACAGTGCCAAAATAATTAAACTTCCAATAAATACTTTAGTGGAAATGTTGTTAACACTTTCTTTCCTTTAAAAACATTCTCTAATATCATTTAAAGCTTTGTACTTGGAGCTGATTGCTTTGTTCAGTTACTGAGCTCTATGGCTCAGATGAGCAGCGAGTTGTGTTATAAACTTGTCTGCTTACAAATAAGACAGAGATTGCTGACTTCTGCTGTCTTGTTTTTAGGAAGCGGAGGATGGAATAATTGTTTATGATGACTGTGGAGTAAAACTGACCATTCCTTACCAGGCCAAGGATGTGGAAGGATCTTCTAATCCCCAGATAGGAGATAAGGCAAGATAACTAAGTGTACTCTTGGGAAATGTTTGTGCTGTTCATTGTGAGGTGTGAGCTTCTCTCTGTCTTGTTACTGGATTTGTTCTCCCTCTTGGAACAAATGAAGGACAGGGCATCGGTGTAATGTCCCCAGTTCTTTTCCTGTCCCAGTTTTGAGTGGCTTAATCTGCTGTATAACTAAGAAAAATACCCTAAAACCTGATGATATATGTATGAGAAAAGTGTCTTAGTATGTAAATGATGCTTTTTAACCAAGGGATACCTGTCATTAAGCCAGTGGACTCTGCTTGTGAATGATTGAGAGGAAATTAGCATAAAGACTTTGAGATGAATATTGAAGAGGGAGAACATACCCTTATGAACAAATTAGCCTGAGGGCTGGTGGAAAGGGAGAAATTGCTCTGAGATCTGGAAGAGAAGCCTAAAAACTGTCACTGTTCAGGAGGCGTGTGAGGAAGGCTCTGGTGACTGTTCTGAAACATGAAACGAGTGAGCGGTACTGTGCACACACTCACTGCAGGCACTGGTGGTGAGTGCAGGGAAAGGAAGCGAATCACATCAACAGAAAGAATTTCATCTTTCATAGATAGAAGAAGCTAAGCGGTAGAGGCTGGTGTGCCTTGCATGTGTCACTGGTGTGGCTGCGGCTCTTTGGGATGCTGAATGTGTCTGTGGCTGACATGTTTCTAGGGGAGTAGTGGGTAGAAAAGTACTTTACTTGAGAGCCTCTGTGTTGATCAGAGTTATTTCAGGTGGATTTTTTTGTTTGTGGTTGTAGTTTGGTTTTTTTTCTATCTGGTATTGATATGCTCCTTTTCAATAGGTTGAGTTCAGTGTATGTGAAGTGAAGAGAACTGGTCTGCAAACAGCTGTTTCTGTCAGAATGCTCGGGCGCAATTACAGCTCTAAGAGGCTTTTGGGATATGTGGCAGCCCTGAAAGATAACTTTGGATTTATTGAAACAGCCAATCATGATAAGGAGATCTTTTTCCACTACAGGTGAATGGCAATTTTGTTATCATTATTTGTTTGTTGGTGAAAGGTAGGTGTTTGGGGGAGATGAGTTTGGTAGGGTAAACCTGTTTGGACTTCACACATCTGTATGCTCAAGTTCCATGTATTATCTCTGCTAGACTGGCTCAGGTTTTTTTGTGAGCCAGCAATCTTGGAGTTCTGTGCCTCTGAATTGCAGGCCAAGAATACACTGGTATTGGATATTTGAAATACTTCACTTTCTTGAATGAGGATGTCTTGAAATTGTGAGGTGCTGAACTATTAAATGGTTTCTGATCACTGTAAGTGATGTCACTGTTGTCATGTAACTGAAGCAAAACTGTATATAATTCTGTTTCTGTAGTGAATACTGTGGTGATATTGATAGCCTGGAACTCGGAGACACTGTTGAATACAGCTTGTCAAAAGGCAAAGGAAACAAAGTTAGTGCAGAAAAGGTGAACAAAACACATGCAGGTAAGACTGTGCCCGGTACTTCTGCTTACAGTGCTCTTGGCAGGTGTGGGTGGGTAAATTTGTTAATAATCTGTTCACAGTTGGAGCTTAGACCAAGAGGACAGTGCTTAGTGTGGCAGTCACTGGTTTCCTGAAAGCTGTTGCCTGTGTTCCCAGAGAACAGGCCAGTGCAGACCAGCAGTACTGTAGACAGTAGTAGCTCTGTGGACCGTTACCATCCTCCGCCCTCCTCAGCTGGAGGGTTATAAGAGAAGAGCTGATGGGAGAGCTCGCCAGAGGAGGAACCGCTCGTTGTGCTGTTCCTCACAGAAGGAAGACTGCAGGAGGCAGACAGGGGTAGTAAGGACACGGGGGCAGAAGATGCATTCTTGAAGAAAATTGAATGATTGAAGTGAACGGGGAATGAGAGTGACTCAAACATCCTGTCTGTTTCTTTTCAGTGAATGGTATCACCGAAGAAGCTGATCCAACTGTTTATTGTGGTAAAGTAATTCGTCCTTTGAGAAGTGTAGATCCCACACAAACTGAGTACCAGGGCATGATTGAAGTCATGGAGGATGGTGAGTACTGTTACTTTTAAATTTTAAACATTCCTTTCACAAATGCACAAGCAGTGTAGAGGTTTAATAAACAGTAAATACAGGTGTTGAGGAGTAGAATCACACTACAGAATACACTCGTGTACTAAATGGACCGTAAAAGTATCATTTCTAATACTGGAAATTAATTCTAAATACCCTCAGGTAGGAAAGGATGCCTCTCAACTCAGTCTCTTACTTTTTCCTCCTCTAGGTGAGATGAAAGGAGAGGTCTATCCATTTGGAATTGTTGGAATGGCAAACAAAGGTGACTGTCTGCAAAAGGGAGAGACAGTGAAGTTTCAGCTCTGTGTTCTTGGGCAGAATGGGCAGACAATGGCTGTCAACATCACACCGTTCCGCAGAGCCACAGTGGAGTGCGTGAAAGATCAGGTGCGTGACCACTGCTGTGAAGGCAAGGTGCATGTTGGTAGGAAAGAGCTGCTTGAATTGGCACAGGGCAGGTGAGAACCCACTTCAGGATTTGGATTGAGGAGGCTTGTGCCCAAATGGAATGTGTTGTGCTCTGGTTTTTTGGAAGCAGGTCCATGTGACCCAAGGACGGGCTTATGCAAGCCTGTGTAACATGAATTAGTAACGGTGAGCTCAGAACTGATACATTGGCACTCCTGGGCAGCAGTTCCTGCTGTGGTTGAGTCTTAAGGCCTCGTTTTGAGATGTTCTACAAATTGATCTGACTAATTTCTGCCTGACAAGGCATTATAAAAAAAAGAAACCAGCCTATATTTTGCTTCTGGAAGAACCTTTTTCACAGCATTGAGCAGTCAGTGATCACATTCCACCTGAAATGCAAAGGCTGATTGTTGCCCTGGGTAGTTGCATCTCAGAATGACTGTGAGTGCTCTTTTATAGTTATTCTGCAGCAACAAGCTCTGGTCATTTATGGAGAGGCTAGGTGAGTTTTACTGGTTTATACCTACGTGGAATGGTAAATGGAAGTAACTGACTGCCTGTACCAGTGACAGACCAAGACATGGAGTGGTTTCTACTGTGTAGCTTTAAAGGTGGTGTCTTGGAAAGGAACATGGAGCAACGCTCCCTGTCAGTGTAATACAACTGCTGGGGCTGTGGCAGTTCTGAGAACTTGTTTTGCAGGCTTTGGAGTGTAAATGTTACTTTACAAACCCAAGAAGAGTGCCTAGGCTTCTACAAGTGTTGAGTAGAGTGTTTTGCTCAGTGTAGAAATTGCATTTCTGCTCCCATTAAGCACTTCAGGTTTTTTTTTCCTGGTAGTAGTTAAATGGCAATAATGAGTAACTGCATGTGTTTGGGTCCAAGAGGAAGTAAATAACCTTGTGATGTGTTGGTTTTCAGTTTGGTTTCATTAACTACGAAGTGGGTGACAGCAAAAAGCTCTTCTTCCATGTCAAAGAAGTTCAGGATGGTGTGGAGCTGCAGGCTGGGGATGAAGTGGAGTTCTCGGTGATCCTGAACCAGCGCACAGGAAAATGCAGTGCCTGTAATGTGTGGCGTGTCTGGTGAGGAATGAGAATTGAAGTGGTTTATTCTGTCGTGTTGTCTGTGCCTCACAGTCATGGAGTGCATGCTGCTTCTGAACTAAACTGGCTGTTCTAGGGTGGGAGCTCTGGATTTCAGCGGCTTCATGAAAGCCTCTCTTCTGAGAATTGCCAGCGCTTGCGCATGTGCAATGTGGTATAGCAGCAGCACTCTCGACTCTCCTTAATTACAGATAGCTGATTCTTTTTTAATCTATTCTTAAGAAGATCCTCCCTTAGCAGGAATCTGGATACAGTTTTCTCAGAGGGCATTAATGAACTATGAGAAAACAAACTCTGTTCCTCTGTAGTTGCTGGCCTCTCTGGCCAGCGCAGCGCATAGAGCTTCTGCCTGCTTCCTGAAGAGAAACTTTCATTTTTAAATAGAAAACCAAAGTTGTTAGGCACTCTTTCCTTTTTGGCATGTCATTTATTAAGGGTGGTGGGTGTTGTTGCTTTTGAACTGCTTACACGTTTGGAAGAAAACTGCACCATTTGCATTTTGCTTAACCTTGAGAGAGCTTCTCATTGCAGTAGAAGTGTTAGCATTGTGTTTTTTCTATCAGAATTCTGTGCTTGTCATCTTCATAGATGTTAATGCTGTGCCGTTATTTACTGGCAGCTTGTAAGCCTTCTGTTGTTCCAGTTAAAGAGAACAGAAATGTAGGAAGCTCTGCTTATGTCTGCATGGGAGTAAATGCAGCACGTCTGCTCATTAAAGAATGCTCTTTGGAGCTGATGTGGTTTCAGAGACCCTGTTGACAGCAGTGGTCTGAGGCAGATATACCTGGTGTCACGCAGCAGGTGGCTTTCACATGAAAACAGATGCTGCTGCTGGCTTACAGGGAGGGAGGCTGTAAATGCGGGAGCACGTACCACCCCTGGGAGTCATCGCTGCTCTGTGTGCTTGGCTCTCTTACAGTGAAGGCGCAAAGGCTGTTGCTGCTCCGCGTCCTGATAGACTTGTTAATCGTTTAAAGAGCATTAATCTGGACGATGCCAACGCTCCTCGTCTAACAGTTCTCCGTCAGCCTCGGGGACCGGATAATTCCAAGGTACGTAAGAGAAAAGGACCAGATAACTCCAAGGTACAGGAGAAAAGGCTGCCTTGCGGGATAGCTGCAGCCTGTGGTTTAACATGGATAGCTGCTTCCTCTGCTGGAAGCCTGCACGATTGGAAGGCAGTGACCACATCACCTGCTGCGAGAGGTGGGGTGGCTTTTGTGCCATCAGGGCACTGGACCCTGTGTCTGTGGTGTGTGCTGTGCCCTCAGAGGAGCACACGCTATGGAGCCAACCGATTGCTCGTTGTGTTCTAGCCCCTTATGGCGATCTTGGTTTGTTTTTCCTTTTATGAACCTCCTGCTCCCTTTTTGGAAACAGTAAGTGAACGCTTTGCTTAAACTTGGCTTTCACATGAAGGTCTGCCACCACTTAAGAAGCAGAAGGAGCAAAGTGTCTGGAGCCTGTGAAGTATCTGGGACTGGAGGGAGCAACCTACAGAACTTGTTCCATTGCTGTCTCTGAAAATGTGGCTGATGAGAAACGCGCTAACACTGTACTTGGCATAGAACAGGTTTGTGTGAGAGCCAGACACTGGAGCTCAGATACTGCTTTGTTTGCCTTGCAGGGGTTTGGTGCAGAGAGGAAGATCCGTCAGGCTGGCGTTATAGACTGACCCAGAGAACCATGGCTGGTGTACGACTGTGTGGTGGGCTGGTGAAGGGTACTGAATATCTCCCTGTTCATCCCTTCCTCCAAATTCTCAGAAGTTATTACACCGGTTTTAACACCTTCTCATGTTATGTTTAAAATAAATTTATGAAACCATTTTGAAATTATGCACAGTTGCATTCTGGAGAACTTAAGGTGGCGCCTTATAGTATCACATTTTAGAAGCTTGTTTTGAATGGTGCATTTAACGCAACTGGTAACTGCAACTCTACATTGCCTATGTGAGTGACCATTATAGACAGCTCTCCTCTGGCTGACCTTAAGGAATTCTGCACTACAGTCATCCATGCTTTATCTTTGTTGTTTTGGCCGAGGCATTACTGTGCCTGCGTGCTCATTGCATTTTGTCTTTTCCCCATGGAGGCGGAATGCTTGGCTCACTCTGCCCAGACTTCAAGGACCATGCGAGGGTGGGATAACTTCCCCTTTGTGTAGGAATGTTCGGAAGACTTCAGTTGATGGCCAAATATTACGATGTTTTTGTATTTCATTTGACTCGAGTCCTTTAGCCGGCGGAGCTGTGGGAGCCCAGTGAAAGTCTTTCCAGGGTTAAGTTGTTTTTGTAGCATTCTGGACACATGCAGTGCAGAATTTCCTAAGGCTGAGGTGTGCCATCAGTGTGGTAATTTAAACATATTTAAAACAATGCACAAAACCGCTGCTGCTTGAACACTGCAGCTTCTGACCCCCCCCCCTTCTGTTACTGATTTGGGTTTGAAAAAGAGAGAAGTTGTGCCTGAAATGATGGGTTTGTTTTTCTGTTTTGCAGCCGGCACCCCGCGTTCTGTAACGAATAAATACTTAGGCTCTCCATAGCTGTACTGAGACTTTCATCAGGTGAAATAGTTGATGTCTGTGTGCTTTCCTTTGTCCCCGTCCATCCTGGCTGTTGCAGGGCGCGGGCAGGACGTGGGATCCTGGTTCCATGTTACCTCTCTTCTCGATTTAGGGTTTTCTTCTCTGGGAGATGCATTATCTTTGTACAACGAACATTGCTTTTTCTCCAGGTTTTTTTTTTTCTGTTAATGGCAAAAGAATGGAAAAAATAGAATAAAGTTTTACTGATTTTGACCTGCGCCGCCTCGCGCCGTTTCCTCCCGCGCGTGTCATGTGCAAGCGTCACGTGCCCGGAAGAGCCGGCGCGGCCGGAAATGTCGGAGCTGGGGGTGGTACCGGAAGTGGAGGAGCTCACGGGGGAGGCGGTGCCGGAAGCGGCGGGCGGGCAGGGCCGCGCCCCACGGGGCCATGACCGAGTACAAGCTGGTTGTGGTGGGCGCCGGCGGCGTCGGGAAGAGCGCGCTCACCATCCAGCTCATACAGAACCACTTCGTGGACGAGTACGACCCCACCATCGAGGTGGGGGGGGTGACGGGGCCGGCAGCGGCGGCTTGACCGGGACTGGGCGGGAGCGGCCGGGACGACCAAGACCACCGGGACCACCGGCCGGGGGCTCGGTAGCGAGCGGCGTGCGTGGTGGGGGGCTCGGGAACTCGCGGAGCGCCCACAGCCCGCGGTGCAGCACAGGCGGGTCCTGCTCCCCGTGCGGGGCGCTGTCGGTTTGTCTGTCCGTCCATCCGTCGGAGGGCTTCCTTAATGGGAACAGCGTTGCTCTCCTTGGGAAGAACGGGCTGGGGGGTGCTGAGGGCAGCATCAACTGGAGCTACCAGGGTGGGGTGGGATGGGCTCCCCTGAACCGGAATTCTCTCCTTTATTGTCATTTTCTTGTCTTGGCGGTAGCGCCAGGGTGGGGATGGGCGGCTCCCTGGCTTTCCCTAACCCGAGGCTGGCACGTGTGTTGCAGGACTCGTACCGAAAGCAGGTGGTCATCGATGGGGAGACGTGCCTGCTGGACATCCTGGACACGGCAGGGCAGGAGGAGTACAGCGCCATGCGCGACCAGTACATGAGGACCGGGGAGGGCTTCCTTTGCGTCTTTGCCATTAACAACAGCAAATCCTTTGCTGACATCAACCTGTACAGGTGCGATATGCGGCGTGTGGGGTGGGACAGCTGGAGCTGGCATCAGACCCAGTGTAGAGTGAAGAATGGACAAACATTAAATCGCCCACTTCCTTCAGGAAGTTTTCCAGGCTGGCCTGAGTCCACATGTTATCAGTCAGTTCGGGGTGGGATGGGTTTCTGGGCTGCTGTGTTAATCCAGTGACATTTAGAGCGTACAGAAGGTGATCCCTTTGTAAACAGGTAAGAAGGCAAACGCATCTGAGCAGAGTCAGACATAGCGTGTATGGCCTTGCTGGGTGTATGGCTTAGTCTGGAACCCCCGAGGTCTGGTCCAACTTTAATGTGTGTCTTTGTAGCACAAGGTTTCTTCAATACTGAACTGGAGCAGCTTTTACATTAAGGAATTAACCTCTAACTTGATTTTATTTGCCTTTTTAAAGAGAACAGATCAAGAGAGTGAAAGATTCAGATGACGTGCCAATGGTGCTAGTTGGGAACAAGTGTGACCTGCCCACAAGAACAGTAGACACAAAACAGGCTCAAGAGTTAGCAAAGAGCTATGGAATCCCCTTCATAGAGACATCTGCTAAAACCAGACAGGTGAGACACTTCTACTCTCACTCTGACTTCCTCTTGTGTTCCAAATGTGTAATGGTCTTATGTTTTCCTGTGTAGTCTGTACAGGAGTAAGTATTTTCTAATCCGTTTTCAGTTTGATTTCCACTCACTCTTGTCTTGAGAGGGCTCTGTTCCATTACTGGGCTAGGCCAGCACACACACCACTGCAGATGTACTGGCTTTCTCTTGAGCCGGTTGTGATTTTCTGAAGAAAAGAGCTTCACCTGCTCCTGGTGGGAGGTGGCCAGGCAGTGTGGTTTGATCTGTTTTCCTGGCTTGTTAATGAAGGTCAGTTTTAAGATTATGTTTGCAGAAGTTGTTCCCTGGGCTGGATTAACAAATGTCTTCAGAGCTGCATCAAATGCAGAACTCTCTCGGTCTGTTCTGCCCACACCCCCATGGAATGAAGCAGACACGGGGCAGTTATTAAGCAGTAGCCAGAAAACATTAAGAGTTCTAAACCATAGATCATTAGTCAAGAGGCAGCTTGTTTCCTGCATGAGGCCTCTCCACAGCTGCAGTTTGTTCTGATATTTTTCTGGCTGTTACCCCAGATGTTTGCCTCATGGAAGAGCTAAGGGTGTAAGTAGGGAGACTTGGGCATCACTGCTGGTTGTTTCTTCTTATAAACCTTGGGATAAGTGGACTACTGCTCTTCCTGTAGAGGTGTGACTTTGAAATGTGTTAAGGGATCCTGTGATGGAAAAGCAGTGATCCCAAAAGCATCAGGAAAGAAAATGCTTTACCTGGATCGTTTGCATTCAGGGTGTAGAAGATGCTTTTTACACACTGGTGAGAGAGATCCGGCAGTACCGGATGAAAAAGCTCAACAGCAATGAAGACGGGAACCAAGGCTGTATGGGATTGTCCTGCGTTGTGATGTGATCAGGTGAGCAGTAATCAAAGTTTTTCACTGGGTTCTTGTCTGCGTGGATTTCAGTCATTGATAAGCATGGCACTCGGTGAGTGTCC
Organism: Dromococcyx pavoninus; assembly: GCA_033558185.1. Taxonomy (NCBI): domain Eukaryota; kingdom Metazoa; phylum Chordata; class Aves; order Cuculiformes; family Neomorphidae; genus Dromococcyx; species Dromococcyx pavoninus. The sequence goes on from JAUMJL010000554.1 coordinate 412,668, forward strand.
AGTCACACAACCCACTGATGCCTAGAGATTTAGAGTCTACTAGTAATTGCTTCTCAAAAATTTATATTTAGGTTGGGTGTTTTTTCCTTCTAAGTAGACAGCAAAGCCAAAGAAAAGGAGATTTTGTTCACAGCAGCATTTTTGCTGCAGCCTGTGGATGCCCACTGAACTGGTAATGGTGTGATTTTTCTATATCGCATTTGTCAGTGTCTCATTCCTTTGGGAAACCACTCTGACTGCTTGGAGAATGTGTAACTTCTGTCTTGTACACGAGAAACACCTGCAGTAGGCAGAGGGGTGTGCACAGTTCTGCAGTTGCCGTTTGCTGGGGGTTGATTGGCTTCTGCGCAGCTCATCCTGAGCTCTAAAATACGCACTCTTTGATCAGCTGCGTAACGTAATGCAAGTAAGGATATCTACGAGTTCCCCAAATGAGGGGAGTTCTTTTCAGCAGTTACTTAAAGAAGGGGTAGACCAGGCCAGGAGGTGCACTGTGCTGCTGCACTGCACAGCCGGCACGGAACCAGACAGCAGCTAATGGAGATGCCTTTCTGTTCCAGATGCTGAGAATACCTGGTTCAGATGTAGCTGCTGGACGAGTCTCGATGCTACTATGTTGCGTCCCATGTTGATGCCCTGCAGTATTTTAGCGCCAGGGACCAGAATCTTGGTACCAGTAATTAGCACAAGGTCCTTTTCCATGCTCCATCTGAAGAGAACATCTGTGGCACCTACCTCCTTGCTCAGCTAATGGAGCAGTCGCATCTCTTGGTGTACTGGGATTCTTTTCTCACTGTGTTACCTGAGTTTGTTCAAGAAGAAAACCAGTCTCGAGAAAAGTGAACTATAGAGACTAAGTGCTGTGAAAAAGATGACACTTTACCTCTAGAGTAAAAGTTAGACGTGATGTTTGTCCCCTTGCTATTGGATTCTGGTTTGCAGTGCTGTCGGAGGGCTGGCACTGGTTGCTGCTTGGCAGGTAATGTCTGAAGTGGGTTTGCACCACAAGCGCACCTGTCATGCACCATGGTATCTGCTCTTGGTGCACCCGTACAGCATATTTGCAACAGCTCCTTTGTGCCAGGAGAACCACTTAACTGATCCCTCTTTTTCTGTAATAAAAAGGAGATATCTTTCCTAACCTAAGTGCCTGGTTGCTAAGAAGATTTGAAGTTATCCCCTATTCCCCTGGGTTGAGGAAAACCCCAAGAACTGTAATTACTTGGGAGCTCATTGTCTTGAGCAGTCAAGTCTTGTATTGGTGATCTGTTAGCCTGACAGATTACTGAAATGGGAATTTGTAGGCTGGAAGATCCAACAGACACTTATAAGGCTTGAACTAGGGAGGGGGACTTACTGCATCTGGTTTTCACTTTCTTCATAGGTGAAGCTGTTCATGTGTTTTTCTGCAGCATCCAGATCTTTTCTCTTTCCAAGTTGGACCAAATCAGTCATCCGTTCCTGTTTAATGTTAACTGTCAGCATTTGTGGGCAGCTTCTCAACAGTTAATCTGGTGACTGGACGTTGGCTAGTTGGATTGGACAGCTGTTACTCAGCTCTGTCTGCAAATTACTTTATTCTGAGTTATCTTCTTACCACCACACTGTAAACATAGTCTTTTCAAAATGTCTTAGTAAAATGTAGTTGGAGAGTCTCCTTGTCAGGAGTGTGGGTGATGGAGCACTGGAACCAGCTGCCCAGGGAGGGTGTGGAGTCTCCTTCTCCAGAGATATCAAAACCCGCCCAGATGCAATCCTATGCAGCCTGCTGGAGGTGGCCCTGCTTTAGCAGGGAGTTGGACCTTTCCACCCCCCCCCCATTCTGGGATTCTGTTGGGATTTCACATTGGCTGTGTTTGGTGCAGTGGTTGTCATGGACTTAGCTCACGTACCACAGTAGCTGGAGTCCAGCATCCAGCCCTGGGACCCCCAACATAAAAGGGACATGGATCTGTTAAAGCGAGTCCAGAGGAGGCCACGAAGATGATCTGAGGGCTGAAGCACCTCCCGTACGAGGACAGGCTGAGAGAGTTGGGGTTGTTCAGCCTGGAGAAGAGAAGATTCCAGGAAGACTTTTGAGCAGCTTCCCAGTTCTGAAAGGGGCTACAGGAAAGCTGGGGAGGGGCTCTTGGATCAGGGAGTGCAGGGATAGGATGAGGGGAATGGTTTTATGCTGAAAGAGGGGAGATTGAGATGAGAACTTGGGGAGAAATGTTTTCCTGTGAGGGTGGGGAGGCCCTGGCACAGGTTGCTCAGAGAAGTGGTGGCTGCCCCATCCCTGGAGGTGTTCAAGGCCAGGTTGAATGGGGCTTTGAGCCCCCTAATCCAGGGGGATCCTGCCCATGGCAGGGGGGTAGGGACAGGGTGCTCTCTGAGGTCCTTTCCGACCAAAACCATGCCATGTCCAGACTGAGGGCAGAAGGCAATGAGCTGTAACAGGGATCCGAAGAGGCCTCTGATTGCAGTGTCCTCGCAAAATGAGGAAGGAAGTGAGTTCAGCGATGACTGTGCAGGAGGTGTGTGATAACTGATGGGAATTCCGGGCTTGTTCCGACAGCCCCAGAGTCGGAGTGAATTGCCACATAGGCTGTGTGAGTTCTTGCTAAACACAACATTGTCACCTCCTAAGATGGGGACATAAAAGTGTGTGTGGCAAAACCTGCCGATGTTCCTTGGAATGCTGTCTCCTTCCCTAGTTCTTGTGGTGCTGATGCTGGATTCCATTCTGTGGGGTCTGACTGCAAAGCTGAATTCCCAGATACCGTCTGATGGAAGAGTAACGAGCCTTCAGCCAGCAGAGGGAGTGTTCAGTCGCTCTGCCGAGCCAGTGCGAGCAGGGAGAGTGCAGGAAGTTTAATTTCAATTTGTTGGTGCCATGTTCGCACATCTTAATTTGGAATTCTCAATGTCAAAGGGAAATTAGAAATCGGTAAATACTGAGAAGAAATTGTTACTTTTAATATCACTTCCTTCACTACTTACACTCTTGATTCTCTTTTTGGAATAAAGAGGACCAGTCCATATTCTTTATTCATCACATTTTCTTTACCCATGATAATCCTTTTTGCGATTTATTTTACCCATGACTGATGTGACACTGATGAGAATTAAAAATACAATATTTTTACATAAAACATTATTTTCCAGTAACCTCCACAGCTGTGGACAGCATTGTGGGCAGCATGGGCTGTGACTCAAGTCAGATTTAGTTGAAGATGATGCCGTGGCCGGAGGTTAAATGTGACAGAATTGCCGTTGCTGCAAGCTGTCATGACTGTAGTCAGTGAGCAGCAGTTTACTTGGTGCAAGAAGCTGTTCTTTGAGTACTGGCAGATGGCGGTGTCTGTTTCTAAAGAGAGGGGTGATGCACGGTTGTCCACTTAATAAAAATTACCCATGGAAAAGGACAGCTTTTGGGATGCATATCTGGGCACATAGACTCGGCATTTTCAAAAGATGCAACATGGAATTTGCAGTGTGCTTCGGTGGTGAGATCTTGTCATCTGGGTCTATGTGTGTTTCCGTTATTTGAGAAACTCGGGGGGTTTGTCCCTGGTGAGAGGACAGCAGAGTTCAGAGCTGCCTGCCTGCTGCCGGCGGCCCTGGGACACCTTTTGCAATGTCCGGATGTCATGTGGTCAAATGTGGAAAATGACTTCTTTTGGATGGGGGTTCATCATCATAATTCTCTGCACACATGGCATGTTCTAGTTGTCATCGAAAATGACCTAGCAGTGACTCCAGAAGCTGGGAATTCCCAGAATTGTGTGAGAACTGGCAAATGTTTTTAGTTTCTCTTTGGAGTTCCATTCTCTTGGGCTGTGTGAACTCCTAGGAAGGAAGGAGGCCTGGCAGGGATGGGTCAGTTTGTGTTTTGCCTTTGGAACCATTGAGGAGGATGCATCACCTTTTAGGATGCTGCCGAGCTGACCTCTGCAGGTGGAAGCTCCCAGCTGTGTTATTTTCATTTCAAATTTAGAGGGCAACAGAAAACCAGGTGTTGTACTCGTCCCATGTAGGAAGCAGGTCTGACAACACTCAGCTGGCTATGCTGTCCTGACTGGGAAGAACAGGCACAAACAGCTTTGAACTGAACTGTGTAAAAAGGGTAAAGCTCTTGTTCAAAAATTGCCGGTGCCAATGACTAAAAAAAAATTCTTGTTGCTATGGTCTAAGCACAGCAGTTTGAGGAGACAGTGTAACTGCTGTGTGGCTTGTTCTTGTCAGTGTCCCCGCTCCATCGTCCTGCTTTACTCCCTTCTTTGTGTACAATTTCCAGGATAGTAGGGAATTGTTGGGATATGAATGTTTTATCCAAGCGCTAATTTATTGTCAATTTGCGTAATTGTTTGCTTTAAATAATGCATCTCTTTTGGTTTGAATTTAAGTAAATTATTTTGCTTCTTAAATAACTTTTTCTAAAGAATAAACTTTAAATTCCTTGGTTGTTTCTTTTTTGGCAGCAATCTGGTTTACACAAAGCTCATATTCTGAGTATTCCAAGAGCGACATCAGCTACAGTCATCACTGTGTCCAGATCATGCACTGTGTTAGGTTTTTGGGTTGCTTAGTTCAGCTTTCTGAGACACCTCCCTGCTGCCTCTCTTCAGGGGTCAGGGCAGCAGTGTTGGACCAGGCAATCCGCATGCCTTCTCTGAAGATGTGGTGTCAGGGCTCTGGAACCCCAAGTCCACTCTCTTTTCTCTGAAAGGAGCTTAAGAACAGGCTTCCAGTGACAGGGATGTGAAACATCTTGTGCTGTGTGGCTGCAGTAGTCACTGGCTATTGCAAAGGAAGAGATTCGCAATGTGTGTACGGACCGGTGCTGAAAGGCAAGGCTTTCCATGCCGTACTGGAGAACCCCTTCCAGCATGACAGTCACCTGTAATGGCCTGTCCCTAGGAGCGAGCTCACACCTGAAAGACTTACTGACCTGCGTTGTGTTCTGGGGCAGGAGCTGATTTCAGTCTCGGCAGAGAATGACCAAGAGCCCTGTGGGGAAAGAACTCATGGAGGCGGCTCTTACCACAAGGTGCTGTTGTTGCTCAAAGGCGCAGCACATCAAGAAGCGCCCTGTGAGCGTTTCCCCTCTCTGATAATGCCTTTGTTCTCCAGGATTTGACACCATTTTCTATGAACACGTGCCCTGAAGCTTCTGCCCCTGTGAGACGCCCGCCCTGCTGGGTGAACCAGAGGGAGATCCTGCTGAATTCCCCATGCTGCCCCATTTCTGGCATGTTTGGCCATTTTTTCCTTCGACGGCATAGGTGGAGTGAACGGAGCTCAGAGGTGGGGAGGTTTAGAGCCACTCAGAAGTTTCTAGGTGTGAAACACTTTCCAGCTGAACAAGAGTGGGAAAGTGGCTTGTTTGTGTTCTGTACGTCAATCTAAAGAGGCTGTAGGTCTAACTTTAGCGCAGCATGCCCAAGCTTTACTCGTATTTCTACCATGAGCCCAGCTAAGCTGACCCTGTGATTTAAAAAGCGAGGGATCAGGAGACCTCTTGAGGAAGATGACCTCTGCATCCTAAAGGTTATTTTTGGTTTCAGATGTGAATCCCAAGATCGTGATTCCTCCAGAAAGGTTGGGGGTGGGCATAGTCCCTGTGGGAGAGCAAACAAGCAGTTTTTATTGACCTTAAATGAAATACTTAAACAGTAGTGTGGTGTGGGGGCTGTCAAACTGGGGAACAAGAACAGGTCAGAAACTGAAGACAGCTGTTGGCGTGAGAGAGAAGGCTCGGTATTTGAGATTGAGACTGTAACAGCATCCCAGCTTTGCCCTGTTGGCTCTGCATGTTAGGGAGGGAAATAATTTTATGTTCTTTGGGAATATCTGGGAAGTGGGGCTCAAATTCCCTGAATTCTGGAGAAATCAGCACGTTTTGAAGCTGTGCACATCACATCTTTCAGAGAGAGGTGCTGGATGCTCTGGAAATCATCTCTGCTAGAGATGCTGTGCCAGATCTCAGCTCATCTGACTTTACTGGTGAATTGTGCCACGAGCTTCCCAAGCGCCTGCAGGCAATATGTGTGCCTTGTTATTTCTAGCTCTGTACCTTATGCAAGTAACTCTCCCTTATCCTGGCCGTCTTCCAGGATGAAGCCTTTTCATAGCTGTTCCCACAAAATATAGCACAGGAAGCCCTTATGTGCACCTATCGTCCCAAACAGTGTTGTCTCTTCCAGGGCTGCTGGTTTTCTGCTTCCTCCAATGTTGTGACCAGAGTCACCTTTTCAATCCGCAGCAGGACTGTGCCGACTTTACTTGACGTGTCCTGGGTTTCGTTTTTTCAGTTTCTTCGAGAAATGAAGTACAAACAAAAAGGAAAAGACTCTGTTTCAAACCAAAATTATTGTTTCCTTCTGACCTGTTCACGCTTTCCGCTTCACACCAGGAAGCTGAGTCAGGAGCTCAGTTACCCTGGCAACGCACAGGGCGCTAAAAGTTCTGGCTGTTTTCTTCAGACGGGAGCTGTTTTCCACCTTTGTGTGTGAGAGTTGGCATAGGTTTGAGGAGACCCTAAAGGACTGGGTGCAGCCCTAGTGCCTGCATGCTGGAAAGAGTCGACTTGAAACCAGCTAAGAGGGCCTTCCTGAGCTGTTGCCATGCTCTGCCAGGCCCGAGTGCAGTGTGTGGCTTAAGGGAGGGATTCCTTCCCGCCCCTTGGAATGTACTCGGTACTGCTCTCCAAGGTGTGCCTTGGCTGTGGCTGCCATGTACAGAACAGGGCATCACCTCACTGCTGCTGTGATACAACATTTTATAAAGGTGGTTCCTGAAGGCTCAGGGTAAAGTACAGCTCCTTGCGCTTTCCTTCTTTGTGTGCGTTTGATTTAGCTGGGAAGATGCGAGGACATCTGAGCACCTCCTGTTGCTGAAATCCAGTTTTTCAAGTAGATCCTTCTCCTGGGAAAAATCTCTGAAAGCACGGTGGTTGGTGAGAGCACGTCACTCATACCAATCCACAGCTCGTGCTCTGAGGAAAACAGCCCCTGCCTTAGGGATTTCCTTTAAACCACTAGTTCAGTGGAGAAAATATCAGTTTTAGTCTCTTATGAGACAGACTTCCAAAGTCCCCTTTGGAAAGGTGCAGCTGCTCTGGGGAGCAGTGATCTGACCAGAGAGCTGGTGAAACTCCACTAAATGTAAAATGAAAGCGTAACTGAAATTAAAAAAAAAAGTTAAATTTGAGCCCTGGCTTCACCTGTTTCAGTGCAACTACTTGTGGTTGCACTTTAAATAGTCTATTAGTTGACCTCCCTTCTCCTTTTGGAGTGGGAGAGTCTAATTACAGGGAAGGGAAAGCAATAGAATTAGTGCTGGGCTGTGGTGCAGTCAGTCAGCTGCTTGTGCTCTGTGGCATTACCTGGGGCTTTCCACGCTTGCGGCAAAGATGTCACGGGTGAGAATTCCAGGTAGGTCCGAAACCAGGGAGTGAGATGAGGAGCCACACGGCAGGCTTGTTAGCCTGCAGCCTCCAAGATTTGGTGGCATGATGTCTTTGCAGTCCAGGGGACCTCGCTGGGGTATTTGAACATTTTTCTTCCCGCTTGGAGACAGTTTAGGATAGTGCAGTGAAGAAACAGCATTATTGTTTAAATCTTGCTCTGCTCATACTGAACAAAAATTTTGTCCCTTGTGCAGTGCAATGTATCCTATAAGGAATGCCATAAAATCACTGTGGAGGGGATTGGAGGGATTCCAGGTCAACCTGTCTAGACTTGGAAGATGTGGGGTACGGCAGTCCTGAGAGGCTGGGGAACACAAGTTAGGCAGCAGGGGCAGGGCCAGCCAGGCTTTGCAGAACAGAGCAAGAGACGTGTGACTGCCACTGCTGAGCCCTGAGGAGAATCGGCCCCAAGCAGCCCTGATAAGGGCGTGTTTAGAATTGCAGCGCGGTGTGGCATGACAGACACTGTCCTCTCAGGCAGAGCTGGAATGATAGTCTGGCCCTGCAACATCAGTGGGAGTTCACTGACCTTCATGAGTGTAGTTCTCATCCACTGAAGAGATGAAAGGTCAGACTCAGCGTTAATGGGATGCTTAATTTGCAAATGAATACATGGAGTTCAAATGCCAGGAGTGCAATCTGCAGGCTGGGCTTGGGAAGTCAGCACCTGGTGAGAGGTGATGCTAGAGCTCTGGTCTGCATTTTCTGGGTCAGATGGAAGGGGCAGGAGTTGCACCCCCAAAATGTTCATGCTACACTCTGTGACCAGGAGAGAATTTCTGTGGATCTGCAGTGTCTGATCCTGTTAGTGAATAAGTGGAGATGTGTCCATAGGCAGCAGGAAGATGAAACTTGGCATCTTTGAAAGGACCATCTGTCCTGATCTTCACAAATGATGGCAAATCACGGACAAAACACAGCAAAGTAGCCTCAGTGTTCCCAGTCACTAAAATGTTTGCTGCGTTGTTCAGGCAGGATAATGTATTTTGTCCTCTGAAGTTGCTCCTGTGCTCTTCTGCATCCCTGTGCCTGGGTACTGATGTGGGGAGAGACCTTCCTAGACAGGTCAGGCTTACCAGAGGGCTTGGTATCTGTTAGTGCTGGTAGTGTTGACTGAGGTGATAGAGGTTTTAGAAAATGCCATGTCCCTTGGACAGCTATGAGGAGGCCCAGGCTGCTGCAAGGCAGAAGCTCTGCCAAAGCAGGGGTTGGGTGGCACCTGCAATGTTTTTCATTTATGCGCACAGCGCTGCGGCTGCGTCAGGCAACCCTCAGCACTGACCTTACATCTTCAGTACAAAGCAAGAAGTGCTGTTCTTTCTTTTGTAAGGGGAATGCTGTGGCTAAATTTGTACTTCACCGATTTCTTTTTAATCGCTGATGTGATGAATAAGCAAAAAAGTTTAGATTTTTGAAGGACTGATCGCATATGTTCATTTTGTTTCTGTTTTATCTCAAACAGCAGAAGACAGGGGTGAGTATTGCCAGGCTTTTCCTCTGCTCCGCTGTGTGACTGCCTAGACATGATCACTGAGAATAAACAACAGTTACGTGATCATGGTGATCTGTCAGCACTTCAAGAAGATGCAGTTTCTCAGCAGTGCCAGCTGTGCCCCTCACTGTTTCATGGAATGGTTCTAGCTTTTTGGTCCTTTTATATATGAAGCTGCTACTTGTTAAATATTGTCCTAGCACCCCTGAGCTCCTGCTCAGGAGAGGAACTTGTTTTAGTGGAGTTCTTTCCTCTGTGGCAGGAAGCAAACGTTTTGCAGTTTCAGGGCTACAGGGATGAACTGTTGTGATCCCCACACCCTGTGGGAAAAAAAAGTGGCAGTGTTAATTACTGAAAGTCTCCTGTAGGTCAGGTAGGTGGCTGCCCTGCATGTCAGCCCTTTCTGCTCTGGTCCTTGGATGCTGACTGTGTCCTGTCTCACATGTCGACGCTGTGGTCCACCTTTCAGCATCCTCACTATGCTCCATGCTGAGCAGCCAACTGCAGGCAAAACCTGCTTAGTTAGTGTCCCTCTGCTGCAATGCAAACGTGCGCTGCCAGGAGATGTTGCCAGAAGAGCCCCTGGATCCTTGTTTCATGGTGTTCTGTTGGCAGTGGCAGGGCTTGTAACCTTATTTTTCCTGCTTCATAAAGCTCCAGCCAAGCTTGCGTTGATGGTGACTTTCGTAAGGCTGTATTAGCTGGTGCTTTTGCAGCATCCTGCACAGCCCACACAATGGTTCCCTGGCCAGGAGCACTGCAGTCATGCTGTGATGGTGGGAACCAAGTGCTTGGGCTGCCAGTGCTGTCCCTCTCCATCAATACGTCTGTCTTCATCCTGACTGGATGCCTTGTGGAGCCAGTCAGTCTTGTGCTGTAATGGCTCTGCTGATCTTTCCCGCTTCCCTCCAGTGCATGCTGTCCTAAGTGCCCTTAAAATCATAGAATGGTTTGAGTCAGAAGAGACCTTAAAGATGATCCAGTCCAGCCTCTCTGCCATGGACAGGGACACCTACCACTGGATCAAGTTGATCAAAGCCCTTCTTGAGGACTTGCTTCTTTCTGGGCCTTTTTTGCCTTCTCTTGGACTGTGGTTTGTATTTACCTTCTCTGGTATGCTGGGGGTGTCCAGGTGTGTTTCCAGCCCACTGTGCGCGCTCCAGGCTCTGTCAGCTTTCCAGAGGTTGCTGGGAGTCTTGCAGGCAGGTGTCCTAAGGAAATGACCGCTGAGCATTAAGCTGACTGCAGGGGCACCTGCCTGTGAGGGCGGCTGGGAACCAGGTGTCTGTGTGACCCCACTCCCCACTCCTTCTGCTTGCAGAGATGGATGAGGCAATGCGCTCCTTCGCAGAGAAGGTCTTTGCCTCAGAGGTGAAAGATGAGGCAATCAGGCAAGAGATCTCTCCTTTCGATGTGGAAGAGGTCTGCCCCATCTCACACCAGGAAATGAGAGCACACATGATGCGTCAAGAGAGCTCTGCCACGACAGAAAAGCGGTGAGCAACAACCAGGGCTGTGGGGAAAGGAGAGGAGTGTTGTCTGCACAGCCCCAGCTGGAGATGGAAGCAGGCAGAGGAACACAAATCAAGGCCTGCTCAGTACACCCAAAATGGGATAAATCCTTGGTAATCACAGAACATCTGTCTGGTACTCCAGGGTGTCCTCTCCAACTGTTCCCACTGATGGGCAAAAAGACATACTTGGCCTGTTCCTGTGTGTCAGCCCCACAGTGGCCACTGAGCTGTTGGAGAGGGAGACTTGTTCACCTTTCTCTGGAAAGGTGTGACTTCCAAAGACTGTGCTTGAGAGTCTGTGGCTACTTGGTGTGCCGTGGCCTCCATCCTTGGCAGCATCTGTGTAAGGTGCTCAGAAAGTACCAGTGAGAAGATCCATGCTGTGCACAGTTGGAATACAGCTGCAGCAACCACCCCAACCCTGCTCCGGCATGTGGACACAGAGTTGGGGCTGTTTGCCTGAGGCTTTCCTCCCTGGCAGGAAGAAGCGCCTTCTCCGCCTGAAGACAATTGCTCTGGCAGTCCCTGTGGCTCTTAAGTCTACAACCAGACTGTCCACTATCGATGAGGTCATCTCTGCCTCCCCCCTGTACCAGACCGTGCCCGACTTCCAGCGGGTACAGATCACAGGGGATTATGCCTCCGGGGTAGGTACTTGCAGGGCTGTACCCCTCCACATGCCGCCTGCCTCCTCTCCTGGTCCCTGCTGGTCCCTCAGCACTGCCCAGTGTCACAGAGTCTGTATCAGATGCAGCGGGGATAGTCTGAGTCTTCCAGCCCAGTCTGTGTCTTATGAGCATCTGATGGTGCCCTGCTGCATCCCTGGAGGATCCAGAGCTGAATTCCTTAGCAGGAGTCTGTGGGGTGCTGCGTGCTTCCCATGGGATTGTCCGGATAGGGCTGAGGGGAGGGCATGGCAGACTGGACTGTGCTCATTCTGTCACAGCCTGCTCCTGCTTGCACACAGCTGTGTCTGTCTGAGAGTGATGAACATCACAATCCCAGAGTGGCTGAGGGTGTCAGGGACCTCTGGAGGTCCTCTGGTCCAACCCCCTGCTCAAGCAGGGTCACCTAGAGCCTTTGGCCAGGACTGCTGTCACATCATGTGCTAACTCTTCTTCTCCTCCACAGCCTCCTATGACATTTGTGCTGCTTCTGAGGTACTGCTGGCAGGTCGCTCCGTCCTGGGCTGAAGCAGGTTGCTCAGCCTGGAGTTGCACAGCAGAGGAGCAATCAGGGGAGGCTGAAACTCCTACATGCACAGGCAGATTCTCCTGCCATGACTGCGAGTGCTGTGTGGTGTTCTCCCACGCCGCTCCAGTCTGACCTCTCTTGACAGTTGTCTGTGCAGTAAATCAAAAATTCCTGACAGTGTATGTTGTTAGACCTGCTTCAGTTTCAGCCTGGGCTCCAAAAATAGCATTTAGTGTTTTGCCCAGGCCTGGCTTCCACTTCAGTGTCAACTATGGTTTGAAGTGAGGGGTGTAAGAGGGGGTGACAGCTGGAATCTATTGGTTCTGGTGTGAGGAACTTCCCTTTGCCATGCCTAGGGCAGTGCCTATCATCCCTCCTTGACCCTGTTCAGGCAGAGCAGTGGGGTGGAGGGCATGATACAGTGGGTGCCCTGCTGTGAACAATACTGTCCTCTCTACCTCTCGGTGCACCAGAGTCTCTTGAGCAGATAGGTTCCTTCTGTGTGGTTGCGTTCAGCAACAGCCTTGTTACAGGTGACGGTTGAAGACTTTGAAGTTGTGTGCCAAGGCCTGTATCGTGCCCTGTGCATCCGGGAGAAATACATGGAGCAGTCGCTGCAGAGGTTCCCCAGGACCCCCTCGCAGTACCTGCGGACAATTGAGGGCGAGGTCTGGAGGCCAAGTGACACTGGTCCAGGTACCTCTGGTCATCTGCAGGGCTTTGCTCTCTGGCTTCAGCACGGGGTGGGCAGGACTTGGGGAAGAGGAGCTGCTTGCCCAGGACTCCTCCTCGGTGTCGCGGTGGTGGGGCTGTCCTTGCCCTACGAGGGCTGAAGGAGTGTGATCGGCATGTGGGGCTGTGACTGACAGCCTCTGCCTGCTGGTGTTCTCCCTTTGGTGCAGTGTTCACCCCACCAGTGAAAGATGGACAGGATCCCTTTGAAGCTGGAAATCTCCCTGAGGACCTAGGGTACCACATCCAGATGAAGGCTGGGGTAGTTTATGTCTATGGAGACAAGGCAGCAGCTGGCAGAGATGAACCAAAGGACCTGCCCTACCCCAGCCTCGAGTGCTTCATTGATGACATGAACTTCCTCTTGGCCCTGATGGCACAGGGACCCGTGTAAGTGCACAGCCCGGCTCTGCTGGGTGCAGCTGAGCAGGTCCTGCCTCAGCAGGTGGAGGGAGGTCCAGGCAAAGCCCTGTCCAGTTCCCACGAGGAGAGAGGGGCCCGCTGATGCCATACCAGCAGCCTACTGGCTACCAGCATGTCCTTGGTCCTTGTCAGTGCTCTTGGTGGGAGCTGTAGCCAGAGTCAGCGTTCAGGGACTGGAGACTTGCCCTGTGGATATGCTCATGCTTGGCCAGACCTTCCTTCGCAGCCCCTGGGGAGCCAGCATCAGCTCCTCCACCTCAGGGGAAGGCTGCATCCCTGTGTCTGACCACATGTTGAGGGGTAAGAGCCCAGCCACTCTTCTGCTCTTTGCTTTCACCAGTAAGACCTACTCTCATCGGCGCCTGAAGTTCCTCTCATCCAAGTTCCAAGTGCATGAAATGCTAAATGAGATGGAGGAGATGAAAGAGCTGAAGAATAACCCTCACCGGGACTTCTACAACTGCCGGAAGGTAAATGGCAAGGCTTACAGCCCTAGTGATGCTGTCTTGGTGCCCTCTCCTCCATGAGAACTGGATATTAGAGTCCATCTCAAAGTTGTGCCTCTGGTTTCTCAGGTGGACACACACATCCATGCTGCAGCCTGCATGAACCAGAAACATCTTCTGCGTTTCATCAAGAAATCGTACCGTGTAGATGCTGACCGCGTAGTTTACAATTACAAGGGCAAACAGCTCACCCTGAAACAGCTTTTCCAGCAGCTCAATCTGCATCCCTATGACCTGACCGTGGATTCCCTGGATGTCCATGCTGTAAGTGGTAGGGCATTTACTGTAAGACCATTCTTGGGTCACTATCATCCACCCCTGCAGGCGTGACTCTTCCCTCTCTGTATGCCTGTGACGAGGATGTAGTGGCTCCTGACTTTCCTTTGTGGGTTGTTTGGATCAGTCCCTGCTCAGCTGGTATGCTTGGACCTGGTGTGTGTGTATATTTGCCCCTGATCCTCTCCGCTCCAGGGGCGACAGACATTTCAGCGCTTTGACAAGTTCAATGACAAGTACAACCCCGTGGGTGCCAGCGAGCTGCGTGACCTCTATCTGAAAACGGAGAACGCTATCAACGGCGAGTACTTTGCTACCATCATCAAGGTGAGGATGCATGGAAGGAGAGAGCAGTTGTGCTGTGGTGCTGCTGTACCCAGGGGCTGCAGGGTCTGACTCTCCATCCTCATTCACAGGAGGTTGGCTCTGATCTGGAGGATGCCAAGTACCAGCACGCAGAGCCTCGGCTCTCGATCTATGGGCGATCAGCCGAGGAGTGGCACAAGCTGGCCAACTGGTTCAACAAACACCGGGTCTACTCCCCAAACATGAAGTGGATGATCCAAGTGCCCAGGATTTAGTACGTGCTGTGGGTCTGAGGCAGCACTGCACCTCCCAGCACACCATGCTTCATTTTTTTGTCCTGGATGGGTTATGGAGACAGTGCTCTGTGTTCCTCTGCTGGTAGCTAATCCCTGTCTCTGCCCACAGTGATGTGTTCAGGGCTAAGAATTTCCTCCCACACTTTGGGAAGATGCTGGAAAACATCTTTGTTCCCGTTTTTGAGGCAACTATCAATCCTCAAACCCACAAAGAGCTGAGCATCTTTCTACGCCACGTGAGTGTCGCCTGTTGATGTCAGGTTGTGATGAGCACTCACATCCCTGTTTGTGCACAAGAAATGGGGCATTGGCCGAGACATGGAAAATGTCATCAGTGGGCTTGTGGCCCTCCTGCTCCATTCTGGGAAAGGGGAGGTGTGTCCAGAGGTGTCTGGAGTGGGGAGACTCCCTGAGCTGGCTGCTGTGGGCTCACCTGGTGAAGTGTTTGGTGTCAGCTTTGTTTCTAGCCCTTGACAGAGCTTGGGCATCTGTGGGGAGCAAGGTCTGCAGCCTTTACCCTGTGGGGCAGGGCTATGGGCTACCGCTGGGCGACAGCCAGCTGTGGGGGGCAGGGTGAGCCAGCTTGCCTGGGCACAATGAGTTGGGGAGCTTTGAGATGCGGCTGCTTTGTTACCTTGCCGAGCAGATCACTGGCTTTGACAGCGTGGATGATGAATCCAAGCACAGCGGACACATGTTCTCCACAAAAAGCCCTAAGCCAGAGCAGTGGAACTCTGAGAAGAACCCATCCTACACCTACTACGTGTACTACATGTATGCCAACATCCTGGTGCTGAACAACCTACGCAGGTGAGCCCATCATCTGCCATTGGACGGTGGTGGGCTGGCACAGGGGGCCTGCCTCACAAGTTGTCTCAGATCTTTGATTGTTGGTACGGAAGAAGTGGGACCCTCTTTGCTCTGCTACCAGTGCAGTTTGGAGCTTCATGTCCCAGAGCGATTTGCAGACACTCCTGGGTAGGAAGCATGATGGGCTGGGGTGGAAAGTTTGGGACTGTAGAGATGAATCTATTGCGTGCACAGAGGAGCAAAGAGAACAAGCAATGTAGGTCAAGCTGAATTCTTGGGGACCCACTGGTATGGGCAGAGCTGGACCTGAAGTCCAGGAATCTTGCATCAGATGCCACCTAACCCTGCTGCTCTGAGTCCTCCCTCCATGTGCCTAGGCAACGTGGGATGAACACGTTCCTCTTCCGTCCACACTGTGGAGAAGCTGGGGCCATCACACATCTGCTTGCAGCCTTCATGACAGCTGATAATATCTCCCACGGTCTCAACCTCAAGAAGGTAAGTGGAGCAGCCTGACGCAGAGCAGCCCAGGCAAGGCAGAGGAGGAGAACGTGTTCACAGCTCGCCTCCACCGAGCCAGCTGAGTTCTGAAATCAGACAGGGTCGTGCTCTCTTGGCCCCTTGTGCTTCACATGAGCCCTAAAGGAGTGCTTGCTTGCCTCTCTCTCTTCTCTTGCACACATGAGCTCTATGCACCAAGTTCCCTGACTGGGCCACTGGACTGCTCTGGGAAGCGATGCTGGAGAGGCGGAGAGCACAGCAGCTTTACTCCTAACCTGGCACCTCTGTTTGTCATTGCAGAGCCCGGTGTTGCAGTATCTGTACTTCCTTGCCCAGATTCCCATTGCTATGTCCCCACTCAGCAACAACAGCCTCTTCCTGGAGTATGCGAAGAACCCATTGCTCGACTTCCACCAGAAGGGCCTCATGGTGTCCCTTTCTACAGATGACCCCATGCAGTTTCATTACACCAAGGTACACGGGAGTCGATGGCCTCTCCTGTCTGAGCGCAGGAGCTGGCATGGTGCAGGCCTCGTTCTCCCAGGGAGCTGCCCATGTTTGAAGTAGGCACAGCTTGCTGGGCTCGGGGCCAGCGCTCGCTGGGCTCTGACAGAGCCTGTGGCTGCAGGAGCCCCTGATGGAGGAGTATGCCATCGCTGCCCAGGTCTTCAAGCTCAGCACCTGCGACATGTGCGAAATCGCCAGGAACAGTGTCCTGCAGTGTGGCCTCTCCCACGAGGTGGGTTCTGCTTGAATCCTGGGCTCAGTTCTGGGCCCCTCACTACAAAAGAGGATATTGAGGGGCTAGAATGCATCTGGAAAAGGGAACAGAGCTCAGGAAGGGGTTGGAAAACAGGTGTTATGAGGAGCAGCTAAGGGATCTGGGGCTGTTTAGTCTGGAGAAGAGGAGGCTGAGGGGAGACCCCATGGGTCTCTGCAGCTCCTGGAAAGGAGGCTGTGGTGAGGTGGGTGCCGGTCTCTTCTCCCAAGTAACAAGTGATGGGATGAGAGGAAATGGCCTCAAGCTGCATCAGGGGAGGTTTAGATTGGATATTGGGAAAATTTCTCCACAGCAAGGGTTTTCAGGCGCTGGAAGAGCTGCCCAGGGCGGTGAGTGAGTCCCCCTCCCTACAGGGGTTCAAAAGCCGGGCAAGGGTGGTGCTCAGGGCGCTCAGACAGTGGGCGCAGACCGTGGGGTTCCATGGTCCTGTCACGGGCTGGACAGGTGTCCCCGTCCCGGCAGGAAAAAGCCCGATTCCTGGGCGAGAACTACAGCGAGGAGGGACCCCAGGGCAACGACATCCGCAAGACCAACGTGGCCCAGATCCGCATGGCGTACCGCTACGAGACCTGGTGCTACGAGCTCAACCTCATCGCCGAGGGTCTCAAGGGCGAATAGAGCGGGGGGGGGGGGGGGCCCGGGGCTCGGGGCAGTAAACCCATCTCGAACAGCAGCGCCTGCGGCACTGACGGGGACGGCGCCGGGGTGTGAGTGACTGCTGCGAGAGCCAATGGGAGGCAGGTGGTCGCCGAGCCTGGCCGGGCCGTGGCTGGGGATTGACTGACAGCTCCAAGAGCAAATGGGCGGCAGGCTAGTGAGAGGCGGGGCCGGAGCGGGCCAGGGGAGAGAGTGACGGCACTGAGAGTCAATGGAAGACAGGCAGGTGTGGGGAGG